>JAVLVB010001109.1:2342009-2368193 GCA_032876305.1 Orestias chungarensis
GTCTCCTGCAGGAGCTGCAGGAGCAGCAGAGGAGTGTCTCCTGCAGGAGCAGCAGAGGAGTGTCTCCTGCAGGAGCAGCAGAGGAGTGTCTCCTGCAGGAGCAGCAGAGGAGTCTGTCCTGCAGGAGCAGCAGAGGAGTCTGTCCTGCAGGAGCAGCAGAGGAGTGTCTCCTGCAGGAGCAGCAGAGGAGTCTGTCCTGCAGGAGCAGCAGAGGAGTCTGTCCTGCAGGAGCAGCAGAGGAGTGTCTCCTGCAGGAGCAGCGACGCCCTGATGTCCTTCCACTAATAAAAGGGCCTCCCACCGAACATCTCCGGCGGTTTGGACTCACCTCATCCGCCTGCTGCGCGTCTCCTCCGGGATGGAAAGCCCGATGATTGGCGTGTGAGGGCAGCTCGCGCTTCTCCTCCCCAGCTCTGTTTGGCTCCGAGGAAATGTGACGTAATCGCAGGGAAACTGCCGACCACGCCCCGTTTTGGGAGCTCCGGGTCCAAACTGGGCTTCGGTGCAGGAACCTGGGGGACCCGACTGGGTCCAGACTGGATCAGAACAGCTCGAAGGAACAGTTTTCAATTTTCTTAAGCAATTTCATCAAAATAGTTTAGATCGGAAGGATCTCCAGTAGCAGTCAGTCTCGCATCATCCCCTTTTGGCGTCTGACTGAAGACTGCTCCTTTATGACATGGTGCGATCAATTTGAGTCAGAAAAATAATCAAACCTTAGGTTGGACTAAACTAAAGGTTTAATGCGGACTTTGGATTCCAATATGGCCGCCTCTTTTATCAACAATAGTAGGCTGTGGTGAAACAAACAAAACAAAACACAGACTGAAGTATTGTTCTCAATCTATGTGCATCATATTTGTGTAGTTGTTTAAAGAGCAAACAAACAAACAGGTACCCTGAATGTCAGCAGTATTAGAAGTCAGACTCCCAACTGAACGACGTAAATCAAGTATTTCCTATTATGAAATGATTTTGCTGCATTCGTTTATCCCAGCACGAGTGTTGATTCGTGCAGCGGCCATGTTGGAAGTCACAATTTCGGTTTTCTGGCCCCCCAGGAATGGAACGAACCATCCCGCGACACGCTAGCAGCTCAGTTTCCGTCTCCTAGGAGCAGAGATAAACATCCCACATCACGATGTCCTGAGCGACACCATCAGTAGCTGACATGGGGCTGCTAATCCACCTCGTTTGCTTTTGCCGCACCAGTTTAAATCCAAGAGATGCTTGAGTCAGGAAGAACGTCCTGCAGTCTATGCATTCATTGCAATGCTAGGCTCACAGACGGAAATATGTTTTATAATTGGTCATTTCCTCCTGCTTTTTATAATTTAATGGCATATTTTTCTGGCCTTCGTCTGCAGCTACACACAGGCTGGTCTGGTGAGGCGGTTCATGCAATTGGGACGTCTTTTAGGGTTTTGTTGTGGGCGCGTTCCAGAACCAGAACTCTTTATATTCCTTCTCTATGAGCAGGTTTCTTGTTTCTGTCCTAGACCTCCGTGACTGTAAATCAGAGAATTGGAAGCCAGTGGATAGACAGATGGATGTAAAGCGTCAAGAAATACTCCCCCCGTTATACTGTTCCTTTAAAAGAGTTAAAAATACACATAGTTGGACACATAGTTTATTGTTTGAGGTGAACATGATGCCCCGGAGGCAAACATTGGTAGAAACTGTTTCCCGGAGCTACAGAGGAACGTTAAACAGCTCCTGAAATCTTATTAACGAGAAGCAGCTTTTATCAAATATTTCCCCAGTTTAATCTGTTGCCGGGCAGAACTGCAACAATGTCAAAGTTCCATTCTGTTTACAAGCAAAACTAATACAGAACCAGAGCCTTGGGCTTTGTTCCCAGCAGGTCTTGATGCTCAGATCAGTTTATTTACGGTTTATGACCCCAGAAGAACATAGGCTTACGTCCGTAACGGCGGCGGCCGCCGCCTGTGGGTGGATGTTTAAGTTGTTGAGCCAACCGAATCGTCACAAGATCAGAACAAGCTGAAGGAAGCTGAGAAAAAAAGAAAGCTAAACTCGGCACTGCTCGCTTCAGCCACTGCCCACGTCCAGATTTACCAATGTCTCGTGTAGGCAAAATGTGACAAGCCCGCTGCAGTTGTCGACGGTTTGAAAGCAGGAACGTTCAAAAGTACCGTACTTATTTGAACGCATCATCTCAAAGCTCTGGAAGCAGGCGAACTGTCTAACCTGGGGCTTAATCACTGATATCCTGAAGTATGAACAGATAAGAGCTTTTGTTCCTCAGTCGCATTTTATTACAACCCTCGAGCAACATCAGCTTTTTTTCAGCCAAATCAAGAAATTCAGAATTCAAAAAACCCAGTTAGACGGAACCAGCGCTAGCATCAACAAACAAGAAGGATCATCGAGGACCATCCGCTGCAGCTGTGGACACATCTTTGACCGCGGCGTCGGCTTCTTCTTCTCCCCCTCCAACGTCTGACACCTGAGAACAAAGTGCGATTCAGATTAGCCTCCAAGTTTGTCTCATGAGTCAAAACTGAGCATCTGGAGTTTAAAAAGAAGCAAATTAGAACAGGTATTTAAGAATTAATGGAAATCTGGCAAGCTTGTCACATTTTTGTACACTACGGTTGTTTTTCTGCTCCAAAACAAACAATCAATACTGAGACGTAGACGGCTGTCAGGCTTGTTCAATTGTCCAGAATTACCTGTTTTTCAGATGAAGAGGCGACTTGCAATGCACCATGGGTGTTGTAGTTGTTATTTATTTATAGTACTAGTCGAACTCCTTAGACCTAAATACTATGGCTGCACGATATATCGCGAAAATAATTTTGTGAAATTAATGATATAAATCCCAATAATTTGCCGATGTGCGCTTTTTTTTTTTTTTTTTATCAACAGTTGGCACACAGCTTCACTTATTAATGCTAGAACATACTTATCAGACCCAAAAATCTAAGAGCTGAACCTTTACAGACATAAAGACGGGTACAAACTCGGCCTTCCATCACATTTCTAGGAATTATTACTGCAACAATGTCTTCACAGATCAATCTGCTAAAAACTAGTAAATTGCTCAGAGAAAATACTTTAAAACACGTCTGTTTATACATCAATGCTTACTCTGCATCCAATAACAGTATATACTACAACAGAGCATCTTCAGTCAGAGGGGATCCTCAGACTTGCTGTAATACTGGTCGCTACAGCAGATTCTTCCTGTCCTCTTAAGCTGGGATAATATGATTTGAAGCCAAATTTCATTATTCTTTAGAAAGTCTGAAGTATTTTCTGAAGGGAACTGAATTGAATTTGGCTTCAGTTCCACCTATTTCAGTGAAGACTACTCAAAATAGCATATGAGGTGTTTTCAGATGAAGAAAAGGTTAAACTATGAAGGATTTCCAACAGTTTTTCAGAGACAGTCTGGGGGAAGAAACCGTCACCAAGTCTAAACAATTTTATGTCCAGCATGTGCGTGATCTGCAGGGTTTTACTCTCCCCCTCCTCATATTATACTTGATTTGATTTTGTTAAAGTAGGCGGACATTGTCTTAAAGAACTCCTTTTTTAGACTTGGATGTCTGGGAAAAAGGGGAATGTGTGATTTATACACTTAAAATTTAATAAAATTCAGTTCTTGTTGAAACTAAGAGGATGACAACCTGCTGTTAACCTCAAACCTAAACATCAGAGCTCAACTTAAATGAAAAATAGACGATTACTCAAAAAAATAAACAGGTTTAGCTTAAAAACCATCTATAGTTGTTCCAAACAAATCTGCAGAGTCACAGACCACAACAGAGAGTAAAGCAAATCATTTATGAGGCTTTGAAGACGAGGACAGAAAAGGATTTGTCTGGTCGCTTCCTTTAAATAGGCCGCATCGCACGGAGCGCCGGTTCAGCCTTAAACTTCAGGCTGACCTGGTCGTCCATGATGGCGTCCGAGGTGTCCAGGTCCACGGGGTCGTCTCCCGTCAGGATGTCCATGGGGGCCTCGGCGATGGCTCTGATAGTCTGGTCCTCCAGGGCCAGGGCCGTGTCAAACTGCAGAGGGGACGGGGGGCCCTGCATGCCGTCCCCCTCCACATCCAGGTCCTGGAGAGAAAACGTTACACCATAACGAAGACGTTTTAAAAGCAGTTACATAAATCAGATGAAATTACTCTGATCTTGTTTTCCAGGTTGGCTGCCTGATGGGATTTTAAGGCCTCACTCTTGCCCTCTGCTGCCCGAACATGGAATCAACTCAAGAACGGTCAAAACAAAAAATAGCTTATGTTTCTCTCCGTCATTTGGTATTTTGACAAATTCTTATGTTGCCAGTGAATTCTGTTTGAATAAAAACCTTTATTAAGACAGACGACCTCAAATATCTACTATATTAACGGGTCCTGAGCTACAGAAACATGGGGACTAGCAACTGAGTGCATTTTGTCACTTCATTTTCTCCCAGGACCCAGTAAAGAAAAACAAAACATTTGAAACTGTTTCAACACTAGAAATTAGGTTTGATAATTTTTAAATATGAATAAAAAGGTATTATATACTTTTTGGGTTTCAACACAACAAAACAGTCTCTGTTGGCTGATTGGTTTTTAGACCCTTGTGATGCATTTATTTTAAAAGTTAAGTCAATTAACTTTGCTTTCGGCATTGTATAAACTATCATAAACACTCGTGCAACTACAGCAAACAATCAGTTTTTGCTCTAGAGATACTTTTGTAATCCCCGGATCTTGTATTTCTGATAAGACATCAGTATATTTTTATTTTCTTAATTCTCAACACTGAACCTGGACATATCTTTCCTGTTTTTGTGAACGTAACAAGTATGTGTCTGAGAATTAGTCTAATCGTAATAGAACTGCAGAATGTCTCACTCTACAGGGTTATTTAAGTTTTTCTATAGTTATGCTGCTATAGGCTTAGACTGCTGGAGGACAGTCTGACCACTTCTCTCTCTGCTACTGTCTTCCTTTGTCCAATCTGCTTAGTTACCGTTATTTCAACCTTGTTAACCTTTTGTTCTTCTCTTAGTGTTCTTCTCTCCATAGTAAACACACCTGCGCTGGTTCTGTTAGCTGAGACAGCTTCTTGGAGGAGAACATGGGCTGAGATGCTTCCAGTGACGCTCTACAACTGCTGCTATAAATGAATGCTGCAAGTCAATGACTCCATGAATCTGCCGGGGTTCCTTAGATTGGAAACTTTTTCAAACTGATTTTTTATGATGCATCTTTGATTTTAATTGATTTTCTTGTAAAGTGCCTTGAGACGACATCTGTTGTAAATTGCCGCTACATAAATAAACCGTTTCTTGAATGTTAGAAATTCTGCCGCTGTAGATAATACTGGTAAACCTGCTACCATGAAACTGATTAAATATGAAATCAGCAGGAATATTTCAAGCTCATATCCCTAAATATTTTAGCCAACAATTATTGCAATCCAAACAGGAATATTTCACAAGCTTATATTATGATGACGATGTTTCTGTGACTCTTAAGGGTCCTTCACTTCCACACCTGAGCCCTTATTTTAGTGGCTTAGACACTAAAGCACACAGGACTGGCAAGGACAGGAGTTATTACTACACTTTTCAGTAAAAGGATTACAGTTAAATGTTTTCCTTTATTAAATTGCTCCAACAGATACAGAATAAATTCATGTGATCGAGGAGATATTTCTTCCATTGGTTAATCTTTTTTTAATTTAAGTCAAAAACCTTAAATTTGGTTTCAGATTGATTTTAGAGGTTTCACAGGTTGAAGGGAAAAAATCCGGGGGTCAAATAAAATCAATTCCGGACAAAAGAACAAAAATGTACAAATTAAATGTTTTCCCCCAATAACTAAATAAAAAATATACCTCCTGCTGAGACTGGACTGGATCTCCATTCAGACAGAAAGCTACTAAAACATAAACTCGACTTTTTAAGTGCTAATAAACGGATCCTGGCTTCTTCTGTGCTCTGTGTTCTCATTGCTGCTACAGAAACTAGTGGCGGAGACATTAGTAAACTAATTATTTAAGCTGTACTGCATCCATGAAACCATAGACGCGACGCATGGTGGCTATAAAACGACAGATCAGAACACGGCCTTCACTCACGTCGCTGAACTCCAGCGGGAGGCTCTCTGTGGGCTGCAGCTCTGCCGCGCTCAGGTACATGTCCCTGCTAGTGGGGGTGAAGGGATCCTGCGGTGGCGGCTCCTGCTCTGGCTGGTACATGGGCGGCGGCAGCGTGAGGTGTAGCGGGCAGCGGGGATCCTCCGACTGACCCATATGGACGATGCGGCTGCACGCAGCGTCTTTCAGCCCCGGGCAGACTTTAAAAAGCACCTGGTTGCTGTCCTGGCAGATGTCTGAGCGTCAGAGTTGTTAAAGAAAGTTAAGAGCAAATTCACACAAAAGACAAAGAAATTAAACCAAATCAAAATCCTGACAGTGCTTCAAACAAACAGAGGAAAAGAAAACCTACAAAGTATGATGTGATATTTGGTTTGTGCACAACTGAAACTTAACAAATTAATAAATAAGGTAAATCACTGCAGTTTTAGGGCTTCAGACAGCAAGTAATCCCTGTTCTAATTAATACTTCAGCAATAAAGATAAAACATGACTAGAATCACATTATCCTGAACACAAATTAACTTTTAAAGTTGAAAAAATGCTGTTACTTCCAACTGAACTGATTAGTTCCTGTGAATCGGGGGGGGGATAAAACCATGGGAAGGTTTTATCTGGGCTCCTTTTAGAAAGCTGCTGCTTTTGATCCGAGCTGAAATGGCGTCAATTGCAGAGAAACACACGATACTCCTGCTCTACCTCGATAGAAATACAGCGTAAGGATACGAAACAGACAGTATCTGGCCACCGGGACGCAGGGGTTGGAGCATCTGACGCCGTCGACGAACGCGATGCAGATTTCACCCGCCGTTCTCATGTGGAACTGCAAGACGAGGGAATAAAAGTCTGTGGACTGTGGAGAGAAACTCAAGCAACAGTAGAACAGCTAATAAATATCTACCAATAACAAACCAGATCCATCAATGTGTCGTAGAGCACAGAAACGCTGGCGCCTTCATACAAACATTTATAATGACTGAAATAACCAGGACATGAGTTGGGGCTGAATAAGATTTTACACATTCTGATTATAATGTAGCGAATATTGGAGGGCAAAATAGGTGTGTGCGATATTTACATTGCAAATCCCCGTTTGAAACGCAATAACTGTGATAACTGTAATATTATAAAATCTTAACATTTTCAGTGTAATAAACGAACGTTTTTATGCTAATTTAATGTTCGGCCAGTTGGACGGTCTCACGTATGCAGACACAACGAAAACCAATGACGTTGATCAAAATGCTGAAGCTCACAGAGGATGGAAGCGGCAACCAACTCTAAAATAAAATACATAAAAGATAAACTTTTAACAAATCAGAAAACAAGCTAATATTAGCGCAGATTAATCGGCAACAAGATGGCCCGAACAATTTTAACCGAAGCTGCGATTCAGTCATCTGTCAGAACCTGCTGACTTTTATTCATATTGCAACATTTACAACAGCGAGAGTAACTTAAAAAAAACACTAGGGTCCGCTTTATTGCAGCTGTAATTTTGATAAACATGTCAGAAGGTACATTAAAGCACTTCTATTTCAAAAGGTGAAGTTACATGCTGTCATTCGACAATCTTCAAAGATGCTGTGGATGTTGATGCTTTGAACACAGAGGAGCTCCAATAGCAGTCATTCTCCTCTAGGATTTAGAGCCGTAGTTCAGGTGAATTTTTTTATTTTGCCTTTTTTATCTACGCGTGAGAAGTTTCTTTGGGGTCCTCCAATGAAAGTTTAAACCGTGAACGTACGACTAGATGACTAGACGAACCGTCGAATGTGACCACCTCCTGACGACACCTCGTGCTTCAAATGTTTTTTACCTGAGAGGCTCCTTCTGTCACCGCCTGCCTCCTCTCCCGCAGCTGCCGATGCAGCAGCGCCTCCACGCCGTACCTGCGGCGGTATCGACGCAGAGCCTTGAGCTTCTTCAGGTTCTGTCTCTCCGTCATGGAAAGCCCTTCAGGTCCCGTTAGCAGGCTGCTTCCTGACATCACCAAAAACAAATACAGCTCAATGAAAAAATCTCCATGGAAACCAATTTGTTGATACGTTTTTTGGCTGACGGTACCTAAGGTTTCATGCTCCAGTTTACGACTTTGCAGATATCTGCGCCTTTTCTCCTTAAGCAGATGCTGTAGGCGCTTAAACTGGTCGATATAAAGAGACTGGAGCCTGATGAGTTTTTCTCGAGTGATCAGTGCGACTTCCTCCGCTGTGTAAACCCCTGCATGCCTGTAAAAGGGGCAGCAAAGCACAGATACCACATTAGGTTTAACGATATAAAAAACACATTTTATTGATACAACACTTTACAATAGCCAATTATTTATAGCTCACACTGCAAAACATCTTTGCACACTTGAAAGAATACAGGAGCTTGTTTTAAGTCAGTTACTTGAAAGTACTCGTTCTTTTGGCAAATTTCTTTGACCTTAAAAAAGGTTTGCAACTATAGAAAGATAAAAACTAATACAATATTTATAATAAAACCATTATTCTTTGTCCAGTGTAGTAAAACTTGCTGTAGAAAATGAACAAAAGTACTTGGACTGCGTTTTTACAGAGTGAGAGCTCACAACATAAATATCTGGTACCTGTCAACCTCAGCTGTTACCCCTGGATGGACAAAACAGGGCTGAACATTTGGGCTTACTTTAGAGGATCTTCGTGGTCACTGTCGAGACTGTCAGCCTCGCTATCGGGGTCGCCTCTCCATGTCTGGTCCAACACCAGGGGGCTCTGCTCCTCTTCGCTCAGACTTTCTTCATCTGCAGCATAAATAAATAAGGATCAGACAACAAAATCCAAAAAATTCAATAAAACCTTTATCTAAACAGGTGAGTAGTTATTAAATTCTTATGTGTTGGGGAGGAGGCTGTTTTTTACTGAAACAGGTTCTAAAGCATCTTGTTTAAAACGTTCTTACTGATACAAAGATTCCTTGTTTTAACGATTTTAAGTAATTTCCCTTCTTCTGGTGCAGCACAATAAAAATATATTGGAACATATTTTAATTTAATTTTGGGAAAATTGAGCCATTATCTCAGATCCTCCACTCAAGTTTGTGGTCAAACTGAAGCGGTTACCCAGAATGCGGCTGGCCTCGGAGCGTCCTCCTTCTAGACCATGCGTCTCCGACCGGTTGAAGCAGCTGAGCTGGGATAACAAAGTCTCTGGAGACGGGGCCGAAGACGCCTTTCTCATCTGAGCTCGTAGTGCCATCGCGTTCCTACGAGCGTGCTCAGCACAGAACGTCACGCTACAGGACAAACACAAAATTAAATGTCCTGTTCGAATTTGTTCGGAGGAAGAAACTTAAGACTTTCCACGCACCCATCTTTTCTCTCAGCCTTAGGAGCGGCGTTGGGGCAGCGCTTGCCATTCTTGGCGGACACGTAGCTACACTGCTTGAACGGCGCGTTTTTGTCCTCCAGGATGTGTTTGATGCAGAAGTCGAAGCCGTCCAGCCGCGGCTGGGAACATGGCCGCTGGGTGAAGGCGCAGGCCTGGGGCTCCTGAGGTCGGGCCGCCTGAGTCACCCGGTTACGACTCGAGGGCAAAACATGTATGCGGATTCTGTTCATCTGAGGCCTAAAAGAGAACAACAAGATAAGACAAATCTAAGCTTAATAGACTACATTGCACGTTGTAATCATTCTCGATTGCAAACTGTAGAAAATTGTTAAATAAAACTGAGTGTTCTTGACAATTATGACGTGTCTGCATCGTGTTTATATTCGTGAAAAGAGGTTTGAATAGTATTGTCGCTAAAATTTGCAACACAAATTCACTTGATTTCCCTTTTTTTAATGTGAGTGAGAATGCATAGATTTAAAAGACAATTTATTCCAAAGGAAAATTATATTCAAATTAAACTTATTTAATTTTCTGAATTTGTCTTTTGAGTCAGGTCTCATTTTTAATAGGAACCAAGCAGGCCGAGGTTTGCGGCAAGATGTTGCAGCCCTTCTACAAGTTTGTTGTTAAGAGTATTTCCCCTGCCTTGATCTGTTGGGACAGCTGCATCAGAGTCATTTACATTCATGCATTTAGCAGACGCTTTTATCCAAAGCGACTTACAAGAGGGTTTAACATTGAACTACGACACATTTTAGTCAGTTACCTGCAATATGCTAGGAGGGGATTTAGCATTAATAATCACAGTCATCTACAGCATTTAGGTAAACACAGATGGCCCAAGTACCAGGGACCTAAAAAGGCTCAGCAGCCTGATAATGAAGCCAGGTTATGTTCCTGGGACGACTGTGAAACCTCTGGAGATGATGACTCGCAGAAGGATTTCACCATAAAACCAAGAAAATTATGGAAAACCCTGAACATCCTCTTCATGACACGGTCATTAGAAAACAGAGTCTGTTCACACGAAGGTTTAACGTTGTAACACGGACCGCTACAGGAGATCTTTCCTGCCCACTGCCATCACATTCTGTAATAATACCTTAATATATTAGTTACCACATTTAATTTACCTTTGGGATAAATCATTTGATTTGATTGAGTTTTTTTAAATTAATCACATCCCGACGTTCAGTTAAAAAGACGTTAAACGGTTTTTAAACTACGCGGATTAACGTCAGTTGATAAAATTAACTTAACTGTTCCGTCAAAACTTACTAAAAACAAAAACAATACTTAGTAGCGCCATTTCTGTGGTACAGAGTGTCTTTCCCTGGGTGTAAAACACCCGTCGCCAGCTTTTAACCCGCCTCTCGTTTCAGTTGGCCGCCATCTTTGTCCGCCTGGCAGCATCAGCGGCTAGACGCTACGTGGAATTACTCGCGGCACAGAACACTGTTTCACAAATTAGCTATCGACATTTATGCCCCTGAGACACGGAGACGCCGTGTTTGACGGGGAGCCGACGTTTAGCACGCCTTAAACTGCTCACCTTCCCGTGGAGCGTCCGAACAGAGGATGCGTCCCACAGCACAATAAGGACTTCTTCTTCTCCTTCTTCTTCTTCGTGGGTTCTAATGGGAGGTTGGTGAGAAACGGCTGGAATGTTTTAGCGCCACCTGCTGACATGGAGGGAGTTTACACATGTCAATTTTATTTTAGACACCTAATTGATTTTTGTTTTCTAAATAATAGTAATAATGAATAAATAAATAAAATCTGACTATAATCTAAAAAAAAAATATCCCTTTAGTATGTTTATTGAATTTATTTGTTTTTTTATAAATTCTTACATTTCCCTTCTGCCTTTCTAAAATCACAAACTCTATTGTTTGAAAATCCAGAATATTGGCACTTTTATTGACATGTTTACTGAATGTAATAAATGTATAATTGAGTCCAGTGTAACCAAATCTTAAAGTTGAAAGTGTATTATCTTCTCTTCTGTTTCCCTCCTTGTTCTTGTCTCTCCCACTCTTTAAATCTTTTAAAATAATCCCAATTTTGTCATTTTACTCCCTTCTTTTTACCACTTTTCCTTAGTTCTTGTTTAATTGCAAATCTTGGCCCTGCTTTAATTGGACCCACCCCATCCACTATTTTATGTCCTTCAACACTTGATGCGTCATATCTGATCAGTTTTGTACGTATATATTCAAAATTGATCTTTCATTCTTCTTTTCCTCATGAGGGTTAAATCTACTGATGCATTTGGTAAAATCCATGCTGGTGAAGCTGTTAAAACAATTGGACTAATTGGTTTATTTTCTTCTTCTTCTGCTTCATTCACGCATAAAACAACTGAATGTACAGAACAGACATCAGTTTCTGACTGGCTGATCAAGTCGCCAATCAAACGAAACAGGAGTCATCAAATAAACCAAAATCAAGCCAAAAACACCTTTTCTTAAAATATTTTATTGATTTCTGGAATAAAGCAACCACATTTTATCAAAAACATTGTTCACATATAACTTATCAAACAAAGAAAAATCCAATCTTTATTATTTCCAGACCTGAGTGTCAATAAAAACACCAAGAAATGAAACATAGGCTATTGTAAATGTGTTTGCTTTTTTTGCATTGTTAGGTTGCATGAGTGTCTTCCATTCACCTTATACGTATGGTCTTAGTATAAAAATGAGTCATTTTCTCTCACAGCATGAGTTAATACTTCAACTGAAACATCTGTCCCTATCAGATCGTTTGCTTCTGAACTGCACTCTAGCGTTTCTTTTACCGATATACATGTAACACTTCTTCGATTTCATCGCCCACAACTATAAATATTCAGTGCATTCACCATTTAAACCCTCTTGAAAACTGAAAGCCTTTAAGAAAAGAAAGTTGTTTTTACAGCAAATTTATTTCCACTTATGGGAGGAATTAAATTTAAATTATATGTCTGATTCGCTGTGCTGCAACACCATCATCTATTTTAATTATTTTTTTTACATAAAAACTGATTTAAAAAAGAAAAAAATAATGGAGGAGGGGCAGGTTAACAGCAGTATTATTACACAATCACCCCCATGTAAAGATTTGTGTGTGTGTGTGTGTGAAATGGTTTGATTTTGTTCAAGCATAATATTTAAAAATGTTTCTATTGGGCTGCATGTTCTGTTGGAGGTACGTTTGTGTAGGATTGTAATTATTAAAGAGGACATGCAGTGGTCATTTCTGGATGTATTAAAATAACAGAAACATTCGCAGGATTAAACCAGAACAGTGTTAACATGGGGGGTGGCTACAGGTTTAAACATGGTAAAATAAGGACAGAGCGCTCGACTGGGTCGGGCAGATATGAATAAACATTTTTCATCCACCGTGTGACGCTAGTTTAACTGAATATGAACATTTTACAACCATTTAAAACAATGACTGCAACACTTAAAATCTAAAGAGTACAAGCTTCATTACTTTACATTTCCTTTTGTTTTGTACTTTTTTATAATTTTCAGTAACAAAATAGAGAGAACGATTCCACAATACAAGTTATCCAAATAATAATAAAAAAAAGCCATTAATTATGGTTTTATCTTAAAAAACAAAACAAAGTAAATAAAAAAAACATATGTAAAATCATGGCTTTTGCTGACATGCACTCTAAAACTGTACAGTCTTGGTGAAAACGTCTCTCCCTGTTCAGACAGAAAGAAAGGAAGGAACCTTAAAGGTCGACTTACTTTGTTTTGTTTTTCTTGTTTTTTTTTAGAAAAAAAGCACTCAATAAATAACATTACTATAAAAACGGTACAAAAGGGGCTAAATTATCCGAATTTCATCAACACGAATCCCATAATCACATTTTTTTCCTTGGAATCAAGCAGAAGAAATTGTTCTGTACATTTTTTTTTGTTTCTTTGCGAGGAAAAAACCTCAAAACCGTGTTATTACATTTGCCTGCTGTCACCCTGAAACCTACATTAAAAAAATAAAATAATAAAATGATGGGTTTTTCTTTTTTTTCCATTAAGATGATTTCAAGTAAAATCTACATACACTCTCCTGATGCTACCCGGATTTGGGCAGCGGTGGAAGAGGCGGCGGCGGTTCTGAGGGCAGAGGCGGCGGGCGGGTGTTGTTTCCCCGGGAGCCGCCGGCGAAACGATAGTCCGGGAACTGGGACCGGTAGTCGAACATTGACGGCTGGGCCGGCTGGACGCCCTGCGCGCTCAGCAGCGAGTTCAGCATCTCAAACGTGTCCTGGTACTCGTTCGACTGACCGCCGCCGGCCGCGCCGTGCCCGTTGGCGTCCATCTTGTCGCCCTTGGAGTGAGACGACAAGGCGCCGGGGTGGAGGGGAAGGCCCAGGACATCGGAACCGTGACCCAGAGTTTGAACCGTAGCGGAAGACAGGGAGGGCAGCTGGTAGGGGTTGCGGGACGTCTTGCTGACCTTGGAGGCGGCGTGGACGACCCCGGACGGATCCTGGGAATGCGTCCTCTTTCGCGAGCTGGAGGAGGATGTAGAGCTCGATCTGGACGAATCGCCCGGGGCTTTTTTGCTGCCGCCCAGCGACCCGCTGGAGGCGGACAAGTGTTTGTGTGAGGAGGACAGAGTGGCGCCGCTGGCGGAGGAGTGGTGGTGGTGCTGCTGGTGATAATGATGGTTGGACCGCTCCCTGTGTTTGTCCCTGCTTTTGCCGTCCTCCCCCGAACCCCCCCTGGCCTTCTCCGGCACCCGTATTTTGACCTTAATGTCAGGATCCTGACCCCTGTCAGCGCTGCCGCTTGCTAACATCGGAAAACGAGTCTTCAAGTGTTTGTCGGATCGCTCCCTGTCCACGGGGATTTTCAGGATGATGGGCGAGGGGTTGGACATGTCGGAGGATGACAAGGAGCTGGTCTGCTGGTGGTGGTGATGCTTCTTCTGCTGACCAATCAGGGCCTGCGCCGCGTTGGCGTACTCCCTCTTCACGCTGGCCTCCATGTTCTCCAGCTTCCTCTTCTGGGCGGCCAGGACGTCGGCGTTCTTGGCTCGGTACTCGCTCAGCGACACCTTGGCCGGGACGTGGACCTCGTGGTTGGGTGGCAGCGGCTCGGCTCCGACCGGACCCCTGCCGCTCCACGTGGCGGCACTGCCCGGCACGGCCTGGCCCCTGTCACCCGCCGAGCCAGACGGCGGCGCCGAGAGGCTCATCAGTCCCGCCACGGTGCTTTCTGACGAGACCATGGAGATCATGCTGATCATCGTGTCTCTTTGGTCGCCGTCCTCCTGGGCTTTCGTCTTGGCCTTTGGCGTTTGACCTCCAGCCTGGAGTCAACAGGAAAAAACAAAAAGTTACAAAATCGAACTGTAAAAAATCTCTACAAACAGTTTGTGTTCTAGCAGGACGCACCTTCCAGTTTCGGATCCGTTTGAGCCGACTGGGCGTTTTCTCCAGGATTTGTAGAAACTCGTGTGTGAGCTCTGCAAAACATTTCAAGAGAGTAACTCATTTACATGTTTTAGCTAAAACTGGACCAATGTTGCATCTTTAGCCCAGGACACACCGCTCCTATCCTAAACAACACAATAACAGTTTTCTAGTCTTCTGAGCTCCTACCACGAATAAACAAACTGTTTATTTAATGATTTATTGTTTACCTTTGGTCCACATTTGTGCTAGGAGCCTTGACTGACAAATATTAGCGGTTTTACTGAGTCATCGATCAGTTTCTGTTGCAGTTTTAATGTTATAGTCTTCAATAATATACCGATATTGGCATGAATCACACACACCTTCATTATTTTTAAAGTGTAAAATAATGGGCTTGATTGAGATATTACTCAACTACAAAACAGTAGTTTTTCATGTGCATTATAAAGTACTTGTACTTTTACTTTTGATACTTAAGCATAATGTTTCACAAGATATTTTTAAACCTTAAGTTTATTGATTGTGAGCTTAGTTGTGGTATTTCTACTTTTACACCTCTGTATGACGCATGCTAAAACATGCGGTCTACAAAAAAAGAAGAAGAAAGAAACTACTGAATGACAGCTAAGATCTATCTGAAGGAACAATCATTTTAACCGTGTGCGCACGAATCTCACAAGCTTAAAATTGTTGTTCCTTCAGCTGATCTGAGCTCTCATATGAGTATCACTGCGCGTTCAACCTGGTGGCACAAAAATCACGGCATAGAAATGCTCAGAAAGTCAATCAAACCGAGTGCTTACCAAAGTCACACAACATTTCTACTGATTTTGGCACTCAGTTAACACAAAAGGCGCACTGCTGATTTTTAAAACCCTTTCAGGCTTCTAAGTGCGCATTATAGTCCGTAAAATACGGTATTTTTGTTGTACTGCTTATATTGGAGATTTTAGTTGCAGGCCGATATTGTAGTTTTTTTTTGTTTTGCGGTTAATGGAACAGGAGACCCTTAGTTTTATTTCAAAAACACGTGTGATTTACATCCCATTCAAATTTCTGTGCCGTCCGACTGATATCCTCAGTTTATCTTAAGCTGATGGTCAGAAACACATTTGGAAGAAGTCGCATGGGGTGTTGAGGTTCTGTGTACTTCATCCGACCCAATTATCCGTCAGATCTGGGCTGTTTTGGCTTTTTAACAGAAGAACAAACTAAAATCCAGCTCATACCATCTAATAGCTCAAGAGTGACCGTGGGATCGACGTACTCCCACCAGTGTTTCCCATCTGTGGAAACGGGGATTTCCCAATTGGACCATTTGCAGGCAAGATGGATGCACACACAAGCGACAACAGGAGGGCTGTACTGCAGGCAGAACGTGGTCAGGTGGAGGCTGGGTCCCATTAAGACATCCAGAAAGTGGGGGAGGAGGCAAGATCAGAAAAGAGATAGAAAGGTTTTCAGGTTGTTAAAATTTGAGAAAGATCGGATAAAGAAGACATTTATAGCATCATCCCAAAGTAAATCACAGTATCTTTAAGTTGGTATTAAGTGAGTAAAAGGTAACAAATGCGTCTCTATAAGGTTTTCACATTTACTGGGAGGATACCTGTTGGTGGCCATGAAGTAAGATGTTTGGGCCAGATCCTTACTGGCTGGAAAACCAGAACAAAATACACTTAGGAGCCTGAAAACGGGTTTAAAGGCACAAACTAAATTCTCCCTCCAGCACCTACGCCTTAAACATGACGCTCACCTCTAACCAGCTGGGTGCACTTGACCACATGGGTGTGAGGATGATCGATTGTGATTTCAAACGCTGGAATGAAAAGGGGACAAAAAAGGGTAGAAGACTTTAGTAAAACGACTACAGAATATCACAGAGAAGACATTAAACGTTTAGGCTTCACTGAATCCGGCTGTCAAAAGAAACGTAACATTAAAAGTCTCTAAAAAAATTAAAATAATCGGAAAGCCGTCTTTTATTAATATTAACTCAAAGCTGAAATCGGAAATAATGTGAAAAACTTTCCATGTGAAAATGAGATAAACTGTTAAAGTCATTTAACGGTGACGTCACTTTCCAACGCTGCTAACCAGATTTGGCATTTCTGAAAACGAATCAGGCGAGTTAGAGTTAAAAACTTCACACGTTTCAGGGGGGAAACAAAGGGACCCAGTTGTTGTTGTTTTTTCCTTCTAAACTTACCCAGGGTCTGGAGAATTATGCTCTCAAGAATGACCAGGTCTTGGGCTTGTTGCAGGTAAGCCTGAGGTCGAGAGGACAGGCACGTTACTCACTGGGACGCCTCCGATCGTCGTCAAACAAGAGATACAGAACATGCTTTGTGGCTTTGAAAATGTCTGCCTGGTCACCTCAAAAGGCTTTGCAGTAATTTCAATCAGGGCTACACAATATTAGAGGATCTTTGACGGCGATAATATTGCTAAATATCATTAAAACATTCCTTTAGGCGAGTTCTTACTGTAGTGACTCTGACCTTGTGGCTAAAGGTTGAACCACCTTCAAAACTCTTAAAATACATCATTAGCAAACAAGTATTACACTCTAAAGCGCTTGTTGGGATATGAATATATTTGATACGTTTTTGTAGCCCCAATTTCAATAAGGGTCTCTCCCCTTATGCCTTGCAGACGACACGATTAACACTTCAAAGCACAAACAGCAACTCTTGTTCAACAACTGTGAGACATCACAAAACCCGGACATCTGAAAGTTAGGCAAAGATGTTCTGTCTCGTCTCTCTCAACCCAAATTTAAAGCCACCTAAACACAAGTGGACAAAAAAAAAAAAAGCCCCAAATTCCTAAAAACAATTCAAACTAAAAGTTTATAAAAGGTAAATACATTTAATGAAGTCAGACAAACATGAATGTTGTTAAACATAAAGCCGTGTGAAAGTCGGATTGTAGTTTGTGGACACAGGTGGCAGTTTGGTGCAGGATTGTTGCAGGGCACGCCGTACTTACATCGCTCTGCACATCCGGCGAAGGATCGTGAGGGTTTAGACACGCGTGTGCCACCTTGATTACATGTTCTAGCTTTCGGGGTTGCTCCTCCACCTTGGCGGCGAGAAAAAGCGCGGCGGGAGAGATAACCTGAAGGGAAAACAGAGTCTTAAAAGCGCGTCAACATTAAGATTATAAACTGGAAGGCACGAAGAAGAAAAAAAAACGATACTTACATTTCTGTGAAACCTTGTAAAAGACTGAACCATGTAGAACCGATGCATGTACACAATAGCTGTATTAATAGTTAGTTGGGATCTAATAAACGGCGGTTAAGGACAAACCAAAACAAGGCAAATACAGAGGAATATTAAACTCCATATATATCTACACAATGTTAGCTTCTCATCAGGTTTGTTACCATCAGACATCCGGGTCAAGCTTCCTAGATTTTGCAGCAATCATTCTTCTGCCATGAAACATCCCCGTAGCATGATACTGCCAACACTATGACCAAAGAAAGCTTCGCTTTGGTCTCATCACACCCCATAACCTTCATTGACCTCAGTCTTTAGGCAACGTCTAGTTTAGCCTTGATCTGGGTTTTCCTAATTAAGGCTAGCTGTGTGTTAAATACCTCTGATATGTGAAATGACCCATAATACTTGTTGTTGTCATGTAGAAATGTATTATAACTTTGACAAAAAAGGGGCTTTAAGGTCAAAACCAGACGAATGTTGCTCAGGATTAATTTCTAAAAGCAGTTAGAAAGCGGAAATATGCAGTAGTGGTTGAGAGTAACTCCAGTAAAGACTAGCCAGTAGCCGGAAGAGGCATTTTATATAAACAACAGTAAAAGCTGCCCTTTAACAACTACCACGTTCTTTGGTAAACTGTAAATATACTTCTTACAGTCATGTCAGGCAGATTGGATCCACTTTTAGTCCCTTTCTTCAACAGTTTCACTGAAGAGACCAAGCTAATGCTAACGTCTCGGAGGCCTGTGGAGAACAGAGGCCCTGCTAGGCTGCGGTTAGCATGTTCGGCTACCGACGGAGGACAAGACAAGCAAGTCGGAGTTGACCAAAGTCAGCACAAAACTCTCTAAACAGCCAATAAAATATTTAAACAAACACGAAAATCCTCGAGTCGAACCAGAACGACAACAGAGAAGCGACCTCGCTCGAGCTCGAGCCGGCTTTTGGGGGAAGCTACGCTGCGCTAGCCGTGGAGCTAACGCTAACGTTCGCTATGTGCGACGCTCCGCGACAAAAGATACACATTGAGCCGCTGTCCCATGTCCTGCAGGAGGTTGGCGGCCTGCTGTCGGTAGGACAGCTCCTTGTCGGGATCCAGTCCGGCCCTCCGGGAGGGGCTGTTGTCGATCTGCTGTCGGGTGTAGTACCATTTGTTGTTGTCGCTTGAAGGGAGAGAAGGAAACGAAGCCGCCATCACTGAGAAGGACGAGAGTTTAAAATTTCCTCGCGTCACCGGAAGCTACGTCACAAGCCGAGGGAGGGATGCAGTTCCACTGTTGACCAGCAGAGGTCTCCAAAAACCAGATAAATGGGATGACTAAAAAACAACACACACCCTAAAAAGGTAAAATGATCTAAAAGAGCCTTTTTATTTCAGATGAAGCTGTAAAAAATATTTAGGCAGGCGTTAATAATTATGTATGTTACAAGTCCTGTTTTTGTAAATAGTTTTTAAACACAAAAATACACACACAATCCTTTTTTTCTTATCTGTTGTACATTTATGTTTTAAATGAGGTGGATATATATATATATATATATATATATATATATATATATATATATATATATATATATTACCCAAATCTCCCATTGTGGCGTTGCTTCTATAGTTAGGTTCAGATGCTCCTGCTCAGACAAACCCTTGTTCACATCTGCTAATGAAAATGCAGGTGTAGTAAAAACTATTATTTGCACAAATAAAAATGCTTTAATATAAGATGAGAAAACACAAAATGCAGTTTTTAAACTGATTATTTCTATTCTGGCCCATTTTCAAAATATAACTGCTAATGTTGTGAAATCACAGATTAATTGCATACAACAAATTTTTTTTTGTTCAGTTTCTTTCAGGCATGCAGAATTAAGACCCATCAAATATACGCTTGTAGAGCAACCACAACTGATCCGAATCAAAAAAAGAACCCTCAGTTAAGGTCAAGATTCTGACCTGAACTTCAACAGCCACATTAAATCAGTAACATCAGCAGCCTTTTACCATCTTAAAAACATTTCCAGGATCAGAGGAATAGTCTCTAAACCAGACCTAGAAAGACTCATCCATGCTTTTATCTCTAGCAGGTTAGACTACTGTAACGGCCTGCTCACTGGGCTTTCTAAACGGCCTTAAGACAGCTTCAGAACATCCAGAATGCTGCTGCTCGGGTTCGGACCAAAACCAGGAAATATGACCACATTAGTCCAGTGCTCAAGTCTCTGCACTGGCTTCCTGTCACTCAAAGACTAGACTTTAAAACAACCTTGCTTGTGTACAAGTGTCTTCATGGTTTAGCCCCAAAGTACATATCTGACATGTTAGAGCCATATGAACCAGCCAGGACTCAGAACCTCAGGTAGTGACCTCCTGCTGATGCCCAGAGTCAGGACCAAACAAGGGGAGGCTTCATTCCAGTTTTATGCTCCTAAAATCTGGAACAGTCTTCCTGAAGAGGTGAGACTGGTTTCAACTCTGCTGTTGCTTAAATCCAGGCTGAAAACAGCCTTATTTAACTGTTCATATAGCAACTGAGTACTATTATTATTATTTTATTTTATTTCTTTTAAATTCAAAGCTGATTTTATTGTTTCATTTTCTGATCTTTTTTCCTATGTAAAGCACTTTGAATTGTCTTGTACAAGAAAATGTGCTACACAAATAAACTTGCCTTGCCTTGCCAAGGTGATGTCAGCGTGGATCAGAATAATATTTTTTAACTGCTTTTTGTATTTACTGAGGTTATATTTGATGATCTAAAAAACCTTTAAGTGGGACAATAAATAGCAGGACAGAAATAATTGGCTTTGGAAAACATAAGAAAACAAGACAGACAAGAGTCAGAAAATTGAAAACAATTTATTTTAAATTTCAAAATGTGATAAAATGGACAGATAACCTGAAGCAGTATTATGACAGTATCCCTTAAAAAGGATAACAACAAAACAGAAGGCTGTATCAAACGTAAGAGGAAATTCAAATTAATTACTAAAAATAAAAATGTAAGAAAAAGTACAGAGAAACATTTTAACATCCGTCTTTAATTCAAGTTACTCAGTTACGTTGATCTATCATACAAAAAGAAAAAAACTAAAATTTTCCTGCAACATTCTCATTGGAAGTAATAAAATCCCTTAATAATCACCTAAAATAGACTGAAATCAACATTTGACAGAGCACAGAGGCTTCCTGTCCTTTGTTTCTTTTTGATTGAGAAGCAAACATGAAGCGGCTGCAGGACAACAAAAAAAAAAGCTTATTGCTGCATAATTATTGAAGCCAATTTTGAAAGCGAAACAAGTAGAGATGTTAACTTGATGATATTCTGGGTCTCAAAGTCAAACAAGTTCTTTCCAGAATTGAACCCTCAGAAATAACCTTGTGTTTACGTTTATGTTTGAATGACCAAAATCCAGTTACTGGTTTTTCTTTTTAATCCCAAAAATCCGTTCTTACAGCCTTAAAAGAAAAGAAAAAAAACACCACAAAAACAAACTGAAACATTTTTCTAAACCTTTCCAAATCTTTCTGCGCGTTTCATTTTCTTCGCCTGCAGAGGAAAAGCAGACAGAAGCGCATCAGTAAGAAGTTTAATCGAAGATTTCTTTAACGGACGAAACGTCTGGTGTTACCTCGGCGTCGTCTCCTCCAGCTGACGGAGCGCTTGTCAAGATCCCAAACCTCTCCTTTCTCTTTTTCCGCTTTTCATCCTCGGCAATCTAAACAGAAAAAGCTTTCTAGTGAATAATTGACAAGTGGTGATAAACAAACAAGACGTACTATCGTAAAAAAAAAAAACAGGGCTTCAGAGGAAGTATTACGGGTGTTATAACTGCCAGGTTTTAAAAGGATTCTTGCATTTTGAAGCATCATTCTTTAATAGATTAATTGAACGATAAATCTAACGTTTAACAGGGGGTGTAAACTTCTCGTATCAGCTGTCAACGGTAAAAAGAGGCGAAAAATTTTAGAGCCTGAATATTTAGGAACAAACTTTTTTTTCACCTTTTGTGAAACCGACGAGACGCTTATGCCGAACCGTTCCGCTCGCTTCTTCAGCACTTCGACGTTGACCTGAACCCGAACACAGAAACACGTCAAACAAACGGCAACCTGCGTCAGCCACAGTGCTGATGATGAGCAGAAGAAGAAGAAGAAGTGTTTCTGGGAAACTCACGGCAGGTTTGCTGTTGGCGACCGCGCCTGTTTACGGGACAAGAACAAGAAAATCAGAAACCAAGCCAAGTATGTTGCAATATCATCCCATGGATGCATCGATGTCAAGTAAAAAAAAAAAAAAAAACATTCATCGGGGACACTCGAGGTCAATTTACAATAGAATGACAGAAACAAACAGTTCAAATGAACAATGAGACTAAAGAGAGTATGCGGTCTGAATGTGTGAAGGGACTCCATCATTTTAGATCTACGACGGTAGGAAGCTCCAGAGTTTGGCAGCAGAACAGCTAAAAGCTTCTTAAGGTGTCTTAAGGTAAAACTGAGATAGGACTTTCTGAGGAAACAAATCCACGGATCATCCCCAAAACAGGAGGGGTCTGGAGAGAGGATCATCAGGACTCTTCCATGCAGGTTTAGGAACAGGAAAAAGGGCAGCTAACCTCTCTGCAGATCCCACACATCCTGGACACAAACTGTTACTTCTAGTTCAGGGCAACAGAGAGATATCTAAACAAAAACAGCCCCCAAGCTTTCTCTCTGCACACTCATGAGTCCCATATTGAGATCATCCATATTTCCACTGATGCCTTCATATTTGTAAAGATTTAATGCAACAAAAAACGTTTAATAGGTTTAGATTTAAAATGTCTTTAACGAGAACAAAGTGGAAAAAGCGGATTCTGAATAAGTCAGTGTTTAACTTCAGTGAATAGATCTTTAAACCCGAGAGAAGCACATATTTAAACAGAGATTTATCAATGTACATTTTTTCAAATATAACAAATAGGTAAGAACATTCTTAGAGGTTTAGGGACAGTAATGCTGCTGGTGTGAATGATGATGTACCTGGAGAAGGGCTCGAGGAATCGGCAGACGTGCCAAATCTACAGAAAAAAGAAAGACAGAAAAGGAATTTAACACAATACTAAGGATGAACAGCTTCTCTGCTTTTAATACCAAAAGCTATGTCTCTAATCTCTTAAATACCCCATTGACAGGAAGTTGATATTTGTTAGTAAAACGTTGTTTTTTCCCACCAACTGAACAGTGTTGTTTAAATTATCCTTGTTTGAATTCGCTTCAACTCATGGAGAACGGAACGAGAACCAGAAACAGGAAACGCAATGTGAGCCTCACCTCGCTGCACGTAAGGCCTTCTTGCTCTCAGCTGAGGCCGGCATGTTAAAACGCTCAGCTCGTTTCTGTAGTCTCTGCTTGGGGAAAAGGGAACGGTTTAAACATCTTGAAGTCTGTTCAACTAAAGAGTTCACTACCAGTTCAGATGTATTGGATAAGAATTAGGTTACAGGAAATTAAACAATCGGTAGTGACAATCAGGAGAAGAATTCAGCAAAACTCTAAAGAGTAAGTGTGTAGAACTACAGTTCTGAGTGATATTATGATCAAATGAGGAACTGTTTATCCGCCTCAAGAGAAAACAAGTCAGACGTACTTCACTGGCAGATAAGGGAGGACTGATCTTCAACACTTTCTTCTCATCAGTCCTGAAAAAAACCAAACAGAATTTAAATCAGGAGGAAGCTCAGAGCAGTTCAGGCAGTCTGAGAAGAAAAATAATGAAATGCATGCATGAAAGAATGATTTAGGGTTACAGACTGGGACAACTCAACAGAATAAACCCTTTACTCCACAGTCAGTTATTTTATATTCTTATAATCATGGCTCATATCCATGTGGCCAAACATCCCTTTACTACAACTATATAACTGGATTTAATTCCAAATGTTTTAATTATATTCCCTGGGAATCAATAAAGAATTACAGAAATGAACCAACTTTGAAACCAAACATTATTAGCATGAATCATCAATCAGTCATGACAGACATGTGGACTGAAATGTTTTAACTACATCTCGTGGAGGTTCGGATTCTTCAAAAAACAACAAAAAACGTATTTCTCACGATAGACGGGGAAAGAAATAAAAGCTGTCCGTTATTATGCTTTAAAAGAAAAGGAAACCAGAAAAAAAAAATTAAGTTGCAGGTTGATTTAAGAAATACTTACGGTTCATTCTCAATCACTTCGGCGCCATTGTCCACTTTTTCGGCGTCCGAGCTCTCCACTTTACCAAAGTCCTGAAAATAAAACCGAAACCTTAATAATTACATTCATTACAGGGGTTAGGGAGGTCAAGTAAAAAAAACAAAGAGGAACAAGAGGAGATACGTTACCACAGAATCCTCAGCTAGCACATCGTCTACATCCACGTCATCTTCTGTTGTTTGAAATGTGAAAGAAGGATGAGAAAATATTAAAAAAGTAAATTAGAGGAAAGGCAGAAGAGCTAAACGGCCAACACACACTAAAGTACGCATCTGTAAAGTAAAAATTGATTCAAGTCTGGTACACTTTGTGTCAGAACCACCAGACTCACAGCTTCATTCCTGAAGCTGTGAGACTCTCAAACACACGCAAGGACAATTACAAATGAAAAATACTTTCTCATTAACCGGCAGTGTTCACTTTAATATCACACTTTAAAATGTCACTTAATATGTCCCTTGCACTCCGAATTTTCATTGCTGGTATGTCCAAAGTCCCATATTGTAGATATTGTGTCCATATTGTAGATTCTGTGTTCAAATCCTATTTCTCGCATAGTTCTTATATTTTATTATATTATTTAAAATTGCTGTCAGGGTGTAAACTGGACCGGGGGATTAGAATTTCGTCCCACCTCATGTTTAACATGTGATGTGATGACAAATAAAAATTCCTTGATTCCTTGAACTCTGTGAAACTGTTTCTTACTTAAAGTGCATCATAGTTTACATCAAATTATATTTACTTTAACTCATTTCTCAAAGTTAAATGTTAATATTGTCAACTATTAATATTGTAATGCCATGTTTACATTTCGTTTACATGTTTACAGTGTGAACGACCCTTAGTCTCACCGTGCTCCTCTAGATAAGCTTGCAGACGGGCGATCAGATCTCCTTTGTTTCCTTTGGTCTCCAGACCTCGGGCGTCACACTCCTGCCTCAGCTCAGCAAGCTGCACCACAAACAAACATTTAACCATCTGCACAGAATAACTGCAACTGTTGGTCAAATATTCCTGCCAGATTAGGGTTTAATTTTATTTATTTTTCTTTATCAACACAATGTCACACAAAAAAGACACAAATAAGACATTTAAAGTCAAAAAACATTCTTAAATAATTCCAAAAAACGCCAGATTTGTATTAAGTATTTCCAGGGTCTCGATTTTAATAGGAAATAACAACTTTAAAGCCATAGAGGTAAATGTTTGAAGTACAATCCGTGTTGAAATCTTCAGAACACGTAAGTATTACTCGGTTGAATTAACTATAAGAGAAATGCTCATTACTTTCGATTTGTTGAACAAACTACGTCAATTAAACGCTAAATTTGCGTATTTGTGTGTTTTTGTTCGAGCCCAGCTAGGCTAACTCTGTTAGCCGTCGGCCGTTGAACACACGCCGGCCCGGAGCCCTCAGAGCCGGAGGAACCCTAACACGTTAAACCCTTTATTTAGCCGCAACTTCGGCGGTTGGTTCGGTGAAAACGGCTTTGTAACGCCAGTTTTCTACGAATAAAACCAGCAAAAAAGTATAAAATACACATTAACATGTTTTACTAACCTTTAATTTCTGCAGCTCTATCACTTCAGCCATCTTTTGTTGACGCATCTCTTCCTCCAATCAAACTGCAGCTGCTCTCCTTCTGGGCTCCACGGGGCGGCTCTGCTCCTCACAGCGCCCCCTGCTGCTCAACTATAGCAGTGGTGCCTCGGTTTACATGTCACCGTTGATTTGAGAAAGTAGGAAGTTCAATAAACAAAGGAATAAAAAAAAAAGAAAGATAAATTATATATTTTATATATATATATATA
>JAVLVB010001112.1:0-25996 GCA_032876305.1 Orestias chungarensis
CCAGTAGAAAATGTTCAGCACATGAAACATCCAAAAATAAGACTGCAATTAACAATGTTTTAACATGACATAATCACATAGTGAAAATGTTGTCTTTATGATCCAGGCTGAGGTCTTTCCTTATCCAGAGATTGGAAATGAAGAACTTGAGGAGATTAAGCAGTTTGTTGCACCAGTGGAGAAGTTTTTCAGCGAGGAAGGTAAGTGTAGTGTTGGAGTAAAGGAATGATAGATAATTTCCGTAGTTCGTTGTTGGTTTAGTGTTATTTTTTCCTTGCAGTTGATTCAGCAAAAATAGATAAAGAAGCCAAAATTCCAGCAGAGACTCTCAGTGGCCTTAAGGAGTTGGGCTTGTTTGGAATCATGGTCCCTGAAGAATATGGTGAGATGATTGCATCACTGCAAACATACGACTATTTTCTTTCCTTCCTACTTGCAACGTTTCCTTTTCTACTTAAGAAAAGTATGAATTGATTAACGGCATGGAGAGGTTTAGGAATATTTAGTTTGTCCTGTAAATGGGGGGTTGCTGGTTTGAGTCCCTGCCTCATTCGTCTGTCTCAGAAATTTCTAGCTCCAGATTGAGGCAGACCCTCAGTCAGCCTCAACTTTAGTTAATAGACATTGATTGCTGAATATCATAATTAAAGCTCAAGAGTCATCGACTAACTCACGCTCAGTTGGTGGCAATAGTCACAAATATGCTGCATGTGCTATAAAAACACCGTATGCTAACCTTAAATTATTTTATGATTATTTTATGCTGTATAACACCTTTGAGGTCTGTACACTGCAAAAATTGAGTTTGCTGATGTCACTCTAGTACAACAACAAACTGGGCAGTAGTTTTGGAAGTTCTAAGCTAGGTTAATAGTGACTGATTGTGAGCAGGTCAGATGCGTGGTCCACACCCCCGTGTGTTAGCCCTAAATGCTAATGTGGCACCTGGTCATACATCTTTAAACTTTTGTAACCTGCCGCCAAGTGATCATGTTACCTTTAACTCATAGTGAACTATTTGCAAAGTGCACAAAAAGTTTGGCTGCACCACTATCCCTCTAGGAGGGCTTATATTTGGGGGCTACTGCACTAACGTGATCGGATGTAGATAAGCCAAAACTTATTTAAAACCTTAAAAAGCGCAAATACGTTTGGTGATGGGTGAGAAATGAAGCATTTGAGATTTTAAGAAGTTTTCAGGGTGCAACTTTCCTCTGAAGGTATTTGTATTTCTAACAGGGCCACAAATTCATAGCACACTTTGACTGCACATCCAAGATGAACGGATTGTAGTGCAGAAGTGACATTAAAGCTCTGTTTATACTTAGCATAGCAGAAAAAAAACTTCTTTATACTACCATACTTACTTTGTGCATCAGACCCACTTTGTTTAACCTTTTAAGTGTGCTTTATCTTTTTTCTTTACTATTCATTAAAATGATCTACACAAGACACCAGAAAGGGTTAGTGGGGTGGCCTAACCTGACATTTAGGGGAGAAATCTAAATCAAGAAGAATCAAGAATCAGTTTGTTTATATAGAACCAATTTACAACAGATGTCATCTCAAAATATTTTACAAGAAAATCAATAAAAATCTTAGAAACATCATTAAGAAATCTGTTTTAAAAAGTTTCCAATCTAAGGAACGCCAGCAGATTCATGGAGTCATTGACTTGCAGCATTCACTCCTCTGGAATCAGCAGACAGAAACAATGGCTTGTGTTGTCGTTGACTTTACAGCAATCCCTCATAATGAGCATGCATGTAGCGACAGTGGAGAGGAAAAACTCCCCTTTAACAGGAAGAAACCTCCAGCAGAACCAGGCTCAGTCCGAGCAGCCATCTGCCACGACCGGCTGGAGGTTTGAAGAGACAGAAAACTAAAATAGATGCAGAGGAAACTGAAAATAAAGAGTTTATAGCAGCAGTTGTAGAACGTCACTGGAAGTATCTCAGCCCATGTTCTCATCCAAGAAGCTGTCTCAGCTAACAGAACGCCAGACCAGGTGTGCCTACAATGGAGAGAAGAACACTAAGAGAAAACAAAAGGTTAAAAAGGTTGAAATAACGGTAATTAAGCAGATTGGACAAAGGAAGAAAGTAGCAGAGAGAGAAGTGGTCAGATTGTCCTCCAGCAGTCTAAGCCTGTAGCAGCATAACTATAGAAAAACTTAAATAACTTAACCCTATAGAGTGATAGATGAAGAAGGTAGAGCAAAGGAGAACCGTCTGTCAAGACTGAGTTCCTCCCCAACCGGATTAGGCTGTCTTCTCTACCTCTTCCTAACTATAAACTTTATCAAACAGGAAGGTTTTAAGCCTAGATTTGAAACTACACAGGGTCTCTGCCTCACGGACTAAAGCTGGAAGCTGGTTCCACAGGAGAGGAGCCTGATAACTAAAAGATCTGCCTCCCATTGTGCTTTTAGAGATTCTATGAACCACCAGTAAACCTGCAGTCTGAGAGCGAAGTGCTCTGTTAGGGACATAAGGAGTAATGAGATCTCTGATATATGATGGAGCTTGATTAGTGAGGGCTTTATATGTCAAAAGAAGAATCTTGAAATCTATTCTAAGTTTAACGGGGAGCCAATGAAGGGAAGCTAAAATTGGGAAGATTTAACCCTCTTTTTAGGTTTGATCAGAACTCTTGCTGCAGCGTTTTTGACCAACTGTAGACTTTTTAACTGTGTGAACTTCCAGCCTTGAAGTAGCAAATGCATGGACTAGTTTTTCAGCATCTGTCCTTGAGAGAATATTACCAATTTTTGCTATATTCCTAAAGTGAAAGAAGGAAATCTTACAGACCTGTTTTATATGAGACTTGAAAGACATTTCCTGATCAAAAATAACATCAAGGTTCTTTACATTGTCAATAGATGCCAACCTGACACTATCCAGGTCAAGTGGTTGACTAAGCAATTTCTTTTTTAGAGGTTATGGTTCAAAGATAACAACTTCTGTCTTTTCAGAGTTTAAGATTAGAAAGTTTAAAGTCATCCACATTTTTATGTTATCTAGACATGCCTGTAATCTACCAAACTGACTGGATTCATCAGGATTTATAGATAAATACAGTTGTGTATCCTCAACATAACAGTGGAAATTAACACCATGCTGTCTGATGATTTTACCAATAGGGGGCATGTACATAGTAAATAGAATTGTGCCAAGTACAGAACCCTATGGTACTCCACAAGTAACCTTACAATGCGGAGAAGATTTGTCATTTAGATGAACAAACTGGGATCTATCAGACAAATACTATTTAAACCAGCCTAGTGCTGTTCCCTTGATCCCCACAGTGTGTTCGAGCCTCTCAATGAGGATATTGTGTTTGACTGTGTCAAAAGCAGCACTGAGATCTAACAGAACTAGAATAGACACGAGCCCATTGTCTGAGAATATCATTAGTAACTTTAAGGAGAGCTGTCTCAGTGCTATGATGAGCTCTGAAACCTGACTGAAATTCTTCAAATAGGTCATTATTCATCAAATGTATATATATGTGTATATATATATATATATATATATATATATATATATATATATATATATATATATATATATATGTGTACATTTGTGTATATATATATGTGTATATATATGTTGAAGACTACTGTCTGTTGAAGACCTCTGATGTAGGCGATAGTGGTTGCTTTTTTTTTTAAACTGCTGTGTACAAAAAGAAAGGAAAGAACTACAATTCCACTGAAGTTGTGTAGAAGACTACTCAGATCAATATAAACATTAGTATGAGACCTCACATTCCCAAGCAGACCAACATGAGTGTTTCCCTTTATTATACATCTCTAAATGTTTACTTGCCCCAAAAGTCCATGTGTCCCAGTAGGCTCGTCATTATTCACTCTTTTTACAGCCGCTCTCTAAAACCAGTTATATGTAGGCGCAAATATCACTGAACAGTGTTGTTTCTGTCTCTTTCTTTTTAAGGTGGTCTTGGACTGTCGAACACCATGTATGCCCGGCTGAATGAAATCATTGCTTTAGATGGCTCGATTGCGGTTACTCTGGCTGCACATCAAGCGATTGGTCTGAAGGTAGATGTTCAGCACTAAAGCAGGAGAGCCATAAAACTGGACCAGCCTTTGTGATGGTATTTTATTAATTTTTTTTACATATTGGATGTGACATGCTAAGAGCTGTGTGTTTCCAGGGGATTCTGATTGCTGGGAACGAAGCCCAGAAGAAGAAATATCTGCCCAAACTGGCGTCAGGGGAACATATCGCTGCTTTCTGTCTTACAGAGCCTGGCAGGTAAAGATCCTGAAAACTCATGAACTGTTTCCATGTTTTCTCTAATGTTTATTTTAGTTTAAACTTGCAGTAGTCTTGTATGTAAAATGCTACATTAGACACAAAGGATATAGTTTGTTCCCTAGTAAAAGTGTAAGGGAAAGCGATTTAACAGCTGGGTGAAGAAGGGTACTTCTGTTGTGGGCATAGATAATAGTGAAACCACTGGAGGTTATAGCTCAAAGATTTCTTCTCAACATGTAGAGATTTAGGGACAACCTGAGCGTCTTTCTGATGAAACTGCTCTACAACAACAGTGTGTACAGTCAGAAGCTTCTCAAATTTGCTGTAATGCTGAACAATACAGCAGATTCTTCCTGCACACACCTGCCAGCATCTTCAACAATGATTTGGAGAAAGTAGAGTTTCAACATTACGTAACTTCCATTTGGGATTTTAAAAAGTATTTTTGAATAAAATTCAACTGATTTGATTTTTGCTTCTGGTAAAAAGAGAAATCCACTATTGTACATTTCTTAAACCAGGTTTTTCAGCATAAAGAAAACTTTGATCTTCTAAAGAGTACCAAATATGTTGTAGGCCTCCATGATTCTGGGTAAATATCCAATATGTGGTCATATTTGTGAATATTGAGATATTGATTTGACTTATGATAAATCAACAAATGGGTTGCTAATTTTTTATTCATTTGTATACCTCTGCCAAAGAACAGTGAAATAAATCTGTTTATCAGCGTTATCCTTTACTTTATTATTCCAAAACGATCATTTCAAGTATGTCTAAGAAATGAAGCCCTTCATTTCATCCCCACCACCGCTCTATCAGATCATAGTACTGCAACGTCCAAGAATCCTTGACAGTCAGCTACCGTGTTGCTTCTTCCTACCTTGTGGAGTTTAGTAAAGCTGTATGGTGCTGATTTCGGTTATCAGCACCTATAAAATATTTAGACAAAAGTATGTTTTTCTTTTCCATGGTAGCAGCAACACATTGTTATGAATTAAGCAGCAGCATGAGGTTTTGTTTTTTTATAAATCATTTTTTATGTATTTTTCCTTTAGTGGAAGTGATGCAGCTTCCATTCAGACTAGGGCGGCTCTGTCTGAAAATGGAAAACATTACCTGATTAATGGCTCCAAGGTAACAGACATTAAGTTTACAGTGTTACAAACTTTCCCTACCTGTACTTATTTTTATGGACTGACTTCCTTGTTCTTTTGGTTTTGGATCTCTAGATCTGGATTTCAAATGGAGGCTTTGCCGACATCATGACAGTGTTTGCGCGGACTGATGTTGAAGTAGACGGTGTGAAAAAAGACAAGATTACTGCTTTTATTGTTGAGAAAGCTTTTGGTGGCATCAGCAGCGGCAAACCTGAGGACAAACTCGGCATCAGGGGTTCCTACAGTAAGCCCTTATGCACCCTGGTTTGGTTTATAGATGTTTGGGGCTTGAAAATAAGAAATTGTATTGAAGTACATCTGTTCCATCAGATTTTGAAATCTAAGCCTTTGAATTTAAAGCAGTGAAAGTTTAAGCATTGAATTAACATGTGAAGTTTAAAAATCTGAAATAAACTCTTGAGTTTTTCAAGACTATTTTTCTTCACTATTTAATCAGTGTATTAAATTTCAAAATTAGAGGTTAAAAATTTCAAAGGAAACAAAATCAGATTCCCAACTTCAACAAGCTAAATTTGGTGTTCAGTTTTAACATCCGGGCGTCTGGGATAACAAGTCAATCCAGGATTACATCAAACCACGAAACTGAAGTTTGCTAGCGATTCTAAAGGGTGATTCTGCCTAATTTTTTGCTACCTTCAGCACATTTAAGATTCCAAATCTACAAAACATAGAAACTTCAACCCTGGAATGGATCATTCTAAACTAGGTTTAGAAAATTTCAAACCAGGTCTGTGATTTGCTTAAGATTTCACTTTTGGATATTCAAAATGATACATTTTCAAAAAGAGTTGATAGGAGAAACTTAATACAAATGCATGTTGCTCTACACACTAATCTGACCTGGAAGTTAACTTTTTTTTTTGTGCTTTTAAGCCTGTGAAGTTTCCTTTGACAATGTCCCAGTTCCAGTGGAAAATGTGATTGGAGAAGTAGGAGGCGGATTCAAGGTAATCTCTCCTCTGATTTCAGGAAACAATTTTTCTTTATTTTATTTTAGTTTTGAATAAATTTTGCCTTTGTTAACCAGGTTGCCATGAACATCTTGAACTCAGGGAGGTTTAGCATGGGTAGTTCATGTGCGGGAATGATCAAAAAGCTGATGGGTAAAGATGATTTATACTTTAAACTGCAGAATGTGTTTTTGTGCTTTGTAATACATTTCCCCCCTGACCCTCTGCAGAGTTGACCTCTGAGTATGCCAGTACCAGGAAGCAATTTAATAAGAGCCTGAGTGAATTTGGGATGATCCAGGTATGTCATACAGAGTTTTCATCTTAGTTTTTCCCAGTGTTTCCTTTTTAATAAATGTCAGACTTTGACATGTTTTGTTTTTTTTGTTTCGCAGGAAAAGTTTGCACTGATGGCCATTAATGTCTTTGTGATGGAGAGCATGGCGTACCTGACTGCTGGCATGATGGATCGACCGGGAGTTCCTGATTGTTCATTAGAGGCTGCCATGGTGAAGGTTGGACATCCAAAAGTTGTTCATTCTAAAGCTAAGAAAAGACAAGCATTTCACAATATAGCCTGCATGAACTGTGCCCAGGTCTTCAGTTCAGAGGGAGGCTGGATATGTTGCAGTGAGGCTCTGCAGGTCCTTGGAGGTCTGGGTTATACCAAGAACTACCCCTTTGAGCGCTACGTCAGAGATTGTCGTATCCTGCCCATCTTTGAGGTAGATTGGCTGACAACATTTTTTTATTTATTTAAAAGACTGATGAAGAACTGGTTATACTTCTACCCCCAAGAAAAAAGATTGTGTCCTTCTGGAAGGACTAAAGAATTATACATGGATATATGAATATTTGGATAGATGCGTCTGTAGACTTCAAAAACTGCTTTTTAATGGCATGATTTTTTTCTGATCGATAACCTCCTTAAATGATTCATAAAACTCTGCAGAATGTGCGTGTAGGAGCGCTGAACTGTGTGATTAATAACAGCAGCTTGGGTTCTTTCATTTAGAACGAACTGACATGACCAACAAGACATGAGGGAAACTTGAATAGTGGTTGGTTAAACCACTGCTGACATACAGGGGGGATTAAATGAATAGATAACTAACATACAAAGAATACTTAATTAACAAACAAATACTAGTCAGAAGTTATAAGTACATTTTTTAAATCAAACAAATTGTTTTGTACCAGAACTAACTATCCAAATCAAGAATAACTAAATAAATGTTTGATACATTTCCCCTCCTTTTACAAACAAATGGTGTGACAGAGCGAGGAGGTTAAGCCGGCTATATAAGGTGAAGAGTAGCTGAAGCTCTTTGCGGCACTCCAGCAGCAGCTCCAAAGGAAACTATAAACTCAAAAAATAAATGAGTTGATTGCATATCATTTTAAATATAGAAAATTGACAAAAAAGATGAAATGTTAAATGTGTACGCTGCAAATAGTTAACTATTCAGGCTAAAAAAAAAGTAATCTAGAGTATCCATCTATATGTAAATTAATTTAAGAATAAAAAATACAAAACGGATTTACCATCCATAATCGGCTTTGGTGTGTGTGACAGCAGAAAAAGCTGTCACAGCGCGTCAGGGGGATAAAAGGGCGTCTGTGTCACTCCCTACAGACATGTGGGACTATTTCCTGTGTTGCTTTTACAGCAATCCCTCATACTGAGCAGGAATGGAGCGACAGTGAAGAGAACCACTCTGATTTAACAGGAAGAAATCTCTGGCAGAGCCTGAACTGGGCTCAGTCTGAACATGCATCTGTCAAGGCCGCCTGAGGGTTTGAGAAGACACTAAAAAATATAAAAGCCCTGATCCAGGAGTACATTCTGTGTTGCAGAGAAGCCAAAATTTAGAGCTGTGGAAGCTGTTTTAATGGGTTCATCCAGTAGGGAAACACACTTAAACGGAGAACTGAATCCAGTTTTGTTGTATATCATATAGACAGTTAAAGGCTTTGCCAACATTTATGTCTTAAATGAGAGACAGTGTTAAACGCTGAAAGACTTATACATCCATGTGTGTCATCTGTAGGAGCCCATTAGGTTATTGGTGTAAGCGACGAACAGATGGCTCAGCTCACTCTGTAAAAACAAGCTTTTGCATACTCTAATCTGCCACTTTATTAGGTACACCTTGTTAGTACCAGGTTGGACCCCCTTTTGCATTAAGAATTGCCTTAATCCGCTGTGAAGTTCTTTCAACAAGGTAGTGGAAACATTCCTCAGAGAGTTTAGTCCATGTTGACATGACAGCATCATGTAGATGCTGCAGATTTGTCGGCTACACATCCATGATGCCAATCATCCCAAAGCTGCTCTATTGGCCTGAGATCTGGTGACTGTGGAGGCCGTTTGAGTCCAGTGAACTCATCGTCATGTTCCAGAAACCAGTCTGAGATGATCTGAGCTTTATGACATGATGGCGAGTTATCCTGCTGGAAGTAGCCATCAGAAGATGGTTCACTGTGGTCATAAAGAGATGGACATGGTCAGCATCAATACTCGGATTGGCTCTGGTGTTGCGGTGATGCTCAATTGGTACTAAGGGGCCCAAATCACCTTTCTTCCCCATTCTGATGCAGTTTGAACTGCAGCAGATCATGTTGACCACGTCTACATGGATCGAGTTGCTGCCATGTGATTGGCTGATTAGTAATTTGCATTAACAAGCAGTTGGACAGGTGTACCTAACAAAGTGACCAGTGAGTGTATATTGATTACGGAAGTATAATGCTGTACCGGAGGAAAAAATGTTTTTGAATACCATCACGTTATAACATGATAATTATGTTGTATTATGTAGTATTTCCGCATTGATGAGAATCAACAGTTGAATAAAGTTGGACTTTCACACCAAATGAATAGAGTTTGTATACGAGACACAAGGTTCCTTTTTTATTTTTAATTTTTTTATTTCAGTCGGGCATATTAATGCACTTGGTACCTTTTAATTCGAAACATGGGTCATAATTGAAATATGCAAAATATGGAAGCATATGTTTTTATTTTAATTGGATTTTTGTTTTTTTTGTTTGTTTGTTTTGTTGATGCCAAATCTTCTTACTGTTGTTTACACTGAGTGCAATTATTATTGCACACTTTAGAAAATGTACAAACACAAGTTAACTATTAACTTTCAAAGCGTCTAAAGCTTCAGTTACAAACACAATGTTCATATTTGAGAAGCTATTCTGTATGTTTTTGCAAGTTATTTAAAAAAAAACAAAAAAAATTGCTGACCTGATGTGGCCTTACAAAAGGTCAATCCGCTGGTTGTGATTTGTGGATCAAGAAATTAAACCGCTACTAGCGGATCTGTCAGAACTACATCACAGGATTCTCTCCATTTCTGCCATCATAACTTTTTCGGTTCCAAAATCAGCGCAGATACATGAAGGTGTTCCCATCCTCTTTTCTACCTCTGTCATGAAATATCCACCAACGATTTTAGGATCACTGTTGTTAAGAAATCATGAATTCATATCATTTGTCTGGAAAAGCCATCAATTGCTTGGTTAATACAAACACCTAACGGCTTCATTTTATCATAGGAGTCTTCATGCCTCATGAAATCAGCTCCAGGATTTAGATACCTCCTCCTTCGCTCCACACCAAAAGGGTTCAAAAAACATCAACAGACGTCTTACTGTGCTTTTAGTCACCACATGTCCATGCTGAACACCATTAATATCAGAATCGGAAGAATCAGAATCAGAATTCTTTATTTGTCATTGCTCCACATGGGTGAAACGAAATTTTCAAAACAAAACAGGGCGGGCAAGTAGTGCAAATTAGGAAAATAAATATAAAAATTGTAAAAAGTTATCAAAAAAGGACTGTTCGGGTGGAGAAAATAAAATATATATACAAGAATATTAACAGGATGATGAAACTTACATGCATGAAGTCTCCCAGAACTCTGCAGCTGGACGATGAGAAAGGCCACATCATCTATTCTATTTATCCTTATCAGAGTACACATACTAATAAGGATTTTATCCACAGTGTACAGCAGCATTAGGATCTCTAACTCCAAGCATGAAGTAAAAAATTCACCAATTCTAGTAAATTTGCTATTGTTAATATGCATATACCAAAAGCTTTTAACCTACACTATATTATTATGTTTATACAACGTAATTATTACGTTTGTACAATATATTATCACTTTTTAATGTGATAGTGTTCAAAAAATTATTTTTCTCTGTGGCAACATTACGCTTCCGTAATTGATTACATTTTAATGAAATGTTGAACATTTCATCATGAATGTATCTGCCAGTTGCAGTCAAGAGCCAACTACACCATGCTGTTTTTATTGTGTCTCTGTGTGTAGATAAGAAACCGTATCAGGACAGTAAAACTGTTATTTGTATCCAGGGGACAAATGAAATTCTAAGGATGTATGTCGCACTCACTGGAATGCAGTATGCTGGGACGGTGCTCACAGGAAAAATCAAGTATGTATAAAACCCGACAATTTGTGTCAGTATTTTTAAGCCTCTGGCAGATTTAGGCTCAAAGGTATGTTTTTGTTTTATTTAAAAAAAAAAATAATTTCATAGTCCATCCAGTCAAAACCTGAATCCAATGGAAAGAAGTGTTTAAGGTGATGGTAAAGAGGCCTTTCAGCCTAATCACTTAAAGTGATGTACAAACATGTACATCACTTCAACCTTTTTAGCAGTTCTAAGTTTGAAAAAATTACAGGGAATTAGTAACTTTGTCATTAATATACTAAAACTAGTAATAAAGGGGAAACAAATTATATATTGAAAAAATTATGTCTCTCAACTTAATGTATTAATTAGTTAATTAATTAAAAATAATACATAATTATTTCATGATTTAATAAATAATTATTTTGTCAAGTGCGGAAGGACATTATGAATTTATTTAAATTGTTAACTTCACTCATCAAACTTAGCGGGCTGGATTATACCTGACCCTGAAATCTGATTGCCTGTTTAAAAAAGCAAGTTAGGATAACTTCCTACAAGATTCCAAAAATTTGAAGATACAATTTAGAAATAACTTCAGTACCAGTTTGGTCAGATTACACCAAACTTGTATACCAAACATGATGTGCTTCTGCAGAGAAAAAATTGTTTAATAAATCATGAAATATTTATATGTTTTAATTTAAGCCACAAAATAATTCTTTCTTTACTTAATTAGGTCTGAATCGACTTCTAGTTTTAATAAATTAGCTATTTTAATAATTACTTGAGAACTTATTTATTGGAATTCAGCAATCTTTGCTTTCCATATAGAAGATGCGTTTCATTCTTACAAGATTGATACATATTTTTGCACTAATATTGTATTTTTCAAAATACAATTATTGTAGTGTTTTTTAGATATAATACATCCTTCTGTTAAATAGAAATAAAACAGACATTATTCATAAGAAATTTGTTGCAATAGAACTGTCTCATTGTTTATCCCAAACAAACTTCTTTTTTAAATGAATATATTTCAATCTAATTCTGCCAGTGGTATGGATACATTAGGATTGAATTCTTATAAATTGTAATTATAATCAATTTGGCTTACATTCTTAAAAAAGAAAAAAACAAAATGGTGTTTCTTTTTCCAGTCTTCTGACAATAGCTTTTTAAATTATCTTGAGATCTATATTTATCAAGGATATTGGACGGTAACAGGATGGGAGTATAGGGTCTTTCCCTGGTTTCTGGCGCAAAATAATATTAGCAGACTTTCCTTGTAGAACTCAGCTGGGAAACCATCTGGTCCTGGAGATTTATAATCAGAAAACTGTAGTAGGGCTCCATGGAGCTCGCCAATTCTAACTCAGAGTTTAACACCTTGACCTGTTCTTGTTGTAATTTTGGAATATTAATGTCAGTGGAAATCCTTCAAGTTTTATATCTGATGGGTCATTGCTTGATGAGTATAAGTGTGTAGAAATTCATGAAAACATAGTTAATTGCATCGGGATCATGGGTAACACTTCCTTTAGAGTCTCTGATAGACGTGATAGTTGCTTTCTCTTAAGTCATTTTTAATTGGTTTGCTAGAAATGTTCCAGATTTGTTGCCATGTTCAAAATTGTCCAAATTAGGTCTTTGAACTAATAAAGTACAGCATTATACTTCCGTAATTTTTTCTTATTTAATATTTCCAATTTGGCTTTCCTTATTTTGTTTAATAAATGTTCTTCATGAGAGGCACCGTAAGCATTCTCTAACTGTTTAATTTTAAATTCTAATTCTATAATTTTTGAATTCTCTTACTTTTTCTTATTTGAAGAAAGAGATTATTTTGCCTCGCATTACAGCTTTTCCGGCTTCCCAGAGAGTGCAGGCTGATATACCAGGCTGATTATTATTTTCCAAATACGTAGACCATTCTTTTCTAAAGAAATTTGTAAATTCAGAGTCTTTAAGTAATGACATATTACATCTCCAATTCCTAGAAGGTGGTTTGATTTTCTTATTCATCAGAGTGATGCACACTGGCGCATGATCACTGACAGTAATGGGGTAATTTCTGCTTCCTGAAATATCCCTCAGTAGAGTGCTGCTAACTAGCAAATGACACAGCAAACCTTGCCACAGCTCGCATTGATGTGTCATCCTGGAAGAGCTGCACTACCTGAGCCACTTGTGTGGGTTGTAGATTCGGTCTTATTCTACCGTCTCTTACTAAATCCTGTGAAGACCAAGGAGACGATTTTTTGTCCCGAGGAGGAGAGACCAGCTTGTCCACTGGACATCAATGGGACACAAGTGAAGAGGGTGAACACCTTCTAACTGCTTGGAACTCACATCAGTGGGGACCTCACCTGGACACACAACACACTGCAAACCATAAAGAAGGCTAAACAGAGACTACTTTCTGATAAGGCTGAGTAAATTTTATCTAACTACAAAACTCCTCAGCAACTTCTACAGATATACAGTGGAGAGCGTCCTGACAAACTCCATTACGGTGTGGTACGGGAACTGCACTAGCCAGGACAGAAAGGCTCACAAGCGGGTCATCAAAATGGCACAGCTCATCTGTCGTGCTACCTTCCCCTCGCTACAGGACACCTACAATACTGGGTTCACAAAAAGGGCACACAATATCATCAGGGACCACCCTTCAAAACAATGTATTCACACTACTACCATCAGGCTTACGCTACAGGAGTGTGAAAGCAAGAACCACCAGACTATCACATTGTTTTTATATTTTATGTTATTGCATATTGCAGTTTATAATTATATTCTTATTCTTTTCATATATATACATTTCTCTCTTTTTTAAAGAACAGTAGCAAAGTAAGAGTTAAGTGTGTATTATTGTGTACATGACAATAAATCATTACCTTGTCTGTCTGGATTTGGAAGTCCCAAAGGATCTTAGCTCAGTCATTCTCCACAATATTTGGAGGTGTTTCCTACTTTGATCTTGGAGCTTCCAGTCTGTTCTTTTTACATACGTTTCTGTACAATATGCCCGCCACTTGCTTATGGTGTTCCATCTGTGCTTCCCATAGCAGTATCTTGCACTCTCCTGTTATGTGCTGAACTGTCTCAGGGGCCTTCTTCCACAGCCTACACTTTGGGTCTTGTCTGGTGTGGTAGATCTGGCCCTCTATTGCTCTGGTGTTTAAGGCCTGTTCCTGTGTGGCCAGTAGGAGTGCCTCCTTACTGTCCTTGAGTCCAGCTGTTTCCAGCCATCGGTAGGATTGGTACCTCCAGCACCTCCTCATCTGGTCCCCATTGTCTAATGAATTAACTGAGCACATTGTCTGTTAAGGCTTTGTCCTTGATGTATTTATGGATCTTGGATGCTTAATCCTGGACAGTGGCTTTCACACTCACTAGTCCTCTGCATCCTTTCGTATGGCTCGTGTACAGTCTCCATGTGCCTGTATGACCTCCCTATAACGCCTGGGCATGCTCCTGATGAGACGGCGGATGGTCTCCTGAGGGATCTCCTCCCAGACCTGGACTAAAGCATCCACCAACTCCTGGACAGTCTTTGGTGCAACGTGATGTTAGTGGATATTCCGAGACATGATGTACCAGATGTGCACAATCTGATTCAGGTCTGGGAAACGGGCAGGCCAGTCCATAGCTTCAATGTTTTCGTCTTGCAGGAACTGCTGACACACTCCAACTACATGAGGTCCAGCATTGTCCTGCATTAGGAGGAACCCAGGGCCAACCGCATCAGCATATGGATAGAATAGAATAGGATAGAATAGAATAAAAGTACTATTTTACTAATAAAAGTAAAGTATTCATCCCAGCAGTGAAATTACTTTGCAGTTGCAGCATACATTCAAGAGGAAATAATTACAACTAATATGAGTAGTACTTCTAAGTAAAATTAACTATGAAATTTAAAATGTAAAAATGCAACTTAACAGTAAGAATTGTATATACACCAAAATGTGAAACAAATGCAGTTGTGCAAAATTGAACTGACCAAAATTGAACTGACCGGAAAATGATTTAGCTTTTGTTGTATGGTGAGATGGCATGTGGCAGGAAAGATTTCCTGTATCTGTCCCTTCTACAGTGGGGCTGAAGCAGTGAGAAGGTGCTCCACTGTCTGTCCACTGTGCGGTGGAGAGGTTGCTCTTTGTTGTCCATGATAGACAACATTTTCTTCCATGTCCTCCTCTCCACCACAGTTTCCAGGGACTCTAGCCTTAGTCCTAGTACAGAGCCAGCTTTCATGAGGATTTTTTCCAGTCTGTTAAGAGTTGCTCGCTCTGATGCTGCTTCCCCAACATACAGCAGCAAAGAAAGTGGCACCGGCAACAACACTCTGATAAAGGTCTCCAACATCTTGCTTCACACGTTGAAGGATCTCAGCTCCCTTAGGAAATACAGTCTGCTCATCCCCTTCTTGCACGCAGCGTCAGTGTTAGATGCCCAGTCAAGTCTGTTGCAGATCGCCACTCCCAGGTATTTGTAGTCCTCCACCTCCTCCTCCACCTCCCCCATGATCCTCAGTGGCTGTGAAGGTATCTTCTACCTCCTGAAGTCAATCACCATCCCTCTGGTCTTACTGATGTTGAGCCTTAGGTGATTTTGCTCAGACCACTCCACAAAGTTGTCCACCAGTGTCCTGTACTCCCCCTCCTCTCCATCTTTTATACACCCAACAACAGCTGAGTCATCAGAAAACTTTTGTAGGTGGCCTGACTCAGAGTTGTACTGGAAATCAGTTGTGTACAAGGTGAAGAGAAAGGGAGAGAGCACAGTTCCCTGTGGAGCTCCCACGTCACTGACCACCACATCAGACAGGACACTGCCCAGACGGACAACCTGTGGCCTGCCTGTCAAGTAGTCAGTAACCCAGGAGATAACAGATTCTTGGACACCCATTCTCCGCAGCTTCTCACCCAGTAGCAGGGGCTGGATGGTATTGAAGGCACTTGAGAAATCAAAGAATGTGATTCTCACAGTGTCTCCTCCACCATCCAGTTGCACATGGGATCATTGCAGCAGGAAGATGACAGCATCATAAACTCCTAAGTGGGGCTGGTAGGCAAATTGTAGGGTGTTTATAAACGTCATCATCTGAGGCCTAAGCTGGTCCAGGACCAGTCTCTCCATGACCTTCATCACATGAGATGTGGGGGCGACTGGTCTGTAGTCTGTAGTCCTCTGAATCAACTTGGGGACAGGAACCATGTGGGACGTCTTCCACAGCAGCGGGACTCTCTCTTGCCTCTGGCTCAGATTGTAGAGGTGCACCAGTGCAGGAGACAGCTGGATGGGGGTCACGGCCGGGTGGCAGGAGGTGAGCTTAACCTGTTGATAAATAGGTTAAATTGGTTTGCTCTGTCCAGGCTTCCTGAGGTCTGCATGTCCTTCCCTTTCATCCCAGTTATGTGCTTCATTCCATATGGTCTCACAAGGGGTCTGAGGATTACATCTCAGTACCTAATGGCAGTCAGGCTACCTCTAGCGAGCTCATGGAGGGCTTGCGGCCCTCCAAATAAATGCCAAATTTGGCAATCCTGGTGTTCCCTGGCAAATGCCAAGCATCATGCACGGTGTTGGGCTGTGAGCACAGCCCCCATTTGTGGACGTCAGGCCCTCATACCCTCCTCATGGAGTCAGTTTCTAACCGTTTGTGCAGACACATGCACATTTGTGGACTGCTGGAGTTAATTTTGCAAGGCTGCTGGATTGTTGCCCTCCTAAGGCCTCCTCCGCATCTCCTGGTGTACTGGCCTGTCTCCTGGTAGCGCCTCAAGACTCTGGACGTTATGCTGACATACACAGCAAACCTTCTTGCCACAGCTCGCACAAGTGCGAAATTACCACTGACCACTTCTCAGTACGTATGCTTTCTAGCTGATATTTTGGTCTCCTTTGAATGAAATAGACCAAAACATCAGCCAGAAAGCATAGGTGCTGCTATTTCTGAATAAAAGAGACCAAAACATCATCCAGAAAGCATAGGTATTGGGAAGTGGTCTGTTGTCCCCACTTGCAGAACCACTCCTACGGATGTGGCAACTAAGCTCAGAGTGTCATCAGCAGGTTGCAACAGAGATACCGAGAGACTGGAAAAGTTGCAGAAAGGCGTAGAAGTGGACGTCCTTTGGCCACATCCCAAGCTGATGACCGCTTCATTGTGAACAATGCCCTGAGAAACCAGATGATGAATGCCACTCAACTCATCGTCTTGCATGGGGCAGGGAGCATTTACGCTGGACGAGGGACTAGTGGGCCTCAGTGCTGTTCTCTGATGAAAGTTGATTCACGTTGAGCAGAAATGATGGCCGCCAACGATGTTGGAGACGTCAAGGAGAGCGCTATGCCTCAGCCACCTGAAAGCCAAATATCCCTAACTTTTTTTGAGTAGTGTATATAGCTGTGGGGCAGCCAATGATTTTTTATGCCGCTTTGACTACCCTTTGAACCCTCACCCTGGTACGGCAGCTTCATTATTTGGTACAGAAGCACTTCACAAATTTCATTCTGATCATACATTTAAATTGAGCCTAGTTATCAAACACTGCATTATATTAGAATTATTATTTAAATGAGGTTATTTCAGTCATTTAATTTCCACCTCCGTGATCAGAATACCGACACGATAGGTTGCATTGTGTCGTTGGCTTTACAGCAATTCCTCATACTGAGCATGCATATAGGGAGAGTGGAGACACAAAACTCCTCTTTAACATGCAGAAATCTCCAGCAGAACCAGCAGGATATCTATGGAAATAGCTCAGGATAACCTAACCCTGTAGAGCAAGGGTCTCCAAACTGTTTTTCCTCTAAGAACTACTTTTACAAAATAAAAACGGCTGAGTTATGCACTGACTGCGTAATAAATACAGAGTGACAACCTGTCATTTCAGTGCTTCGTCAATTGTTACAGACAAAAACTTTTCAATACTGATCGGTTTTTTTCCACAAAGTAATCCTTTACTGCTTTATAAATATCAAGTCCCCTGCTTTTTGCTTTCCATGGGACAGAGACTGTTGCAGTTGAAGCGTTGTCCTCAGCTCAGTTATTTTGTGTTTTTGTAGACTGCTACTTGCAGGAAAGCCCCATTTTAAGTTGCTGTGGACTTTGGTGAAATTAGACCCAACAAAACACAGTTTAAAGACGTGCACAATTTTTCCTGTTAAAGGGAGTTTTCCTCTCCGCTGTTGCTGTATGCATGCTCAGTTTGAGGGATGGCTGTAAAGTCAACACAAATCAAGCTACTATCTTGGTGTTGTGATCCAGGAGGGGTGAATTCTGCAAGTAAACAACTTGATGCAATCTGCTGAGTTTCCTTAGATTGTAAACTTTTATAACTAATTTGTTTAACATGTATGAATGACTAAATTGAAATGATTTGTTTTGTAAAGTGCCTTGAAATTGTGTATTGTAAATTGACGCTATATAAATAAACTCAATTGAATTGAACGTAGTTTTATAGACACTGTATATTAGAGGTAATGTTTTTCCTCTGGCTTGCAGGGACATGAAGAAAGGAAATATATTTGTGGCCATAAACATGGTTGGCAAGAAGCTAAAGACCTCACTGGGAGCATCAGTAGACCTCGGCCTGACAGGAAAGGATGCAGTGGTTCACCCTAGCTTAGAGGTGAGAAGCGTGTTAACCACAGGAAAACCAGCATCTTTGATTGTTTTCAGAATCTCAGTAACATTCTGTTTCCTGTTTAAAGGAAAGTGCTAACAAGTTTGAGCAGAATGTGAGCCTTTTTGGGTCGACAGTGGAGAGCCTTCTATACAGATATGGAAAGGTAAAATTCCTGCATAGTCTTTGGCTTTCTTGTACTTTGAACTGATTTGCCAATGGTTTTAATTAGATTAATGTTTAGATTGTTTACCATACTTGTATATGAGACCTGTTAGACACCTGCCATGCTTTATTTGTAATCACCTCTCAAAGGAACTAATTGCCTGCCATAGAAATGCATGGGAGAGTGCACTGAATCAAGAATCAAAAATCAGTTTATTTATATAGCACCAATTTACAACAGATTTGGTTTCAAGGCACCTTAGAAAAAAATCAATTAAAATCCAAGATACATCATAAGCAAATCAGTAAGAAAAAGTTTCCAATCTAAGGAACCCCAGCAGATTGCATCGAGTCATTGACTTGCTGCATTCACTACTCTGGAATCAGCAGACAAACGATGGCTTGTGTTGTCGTTAACTGTACAGCAATCCCTCATACTGAGCATGCATGTGGCGACAGTGGAGAGGAAAAACTCCCCTTTAACAGGAAGAAACCTCCAGCAGAACCTGGATTAGTACAAGCAGCCATCTGCCACGACCGACTGGAGGTTTGAAGAGACATAAAACTAGAATAGATGAAGAGGATACTGCAAAAAAGGAGTTTATAGCAGCAGTTGTAGAACATCGTTGGCAGTATCTCAGCCCATGTTCTCCTTCAAGAAGCTGTTTTAGCTAGCCTAACGCCAAACCTGGTGTAGCTACTATGGAGAGAAGAACACTTTGAGAAACCCAGTGTTACACGTCCTAACTATGCAATTCTTCACTGGGAAGTTTTTCCCTCATGCTCAGCTAATTTGTGTCATTTTTGTTTTGGACTTTATTATTTCCAATAGGGTAAATTGATTTGATTTGACTTTCAGTGACTTTTTATTGGCTTATTCCAAGTAAAAAGTAGAGAAACATGGTCAGTAGAAACATGGTCCGGGTTTCAAATGTTGAACTGCCTAGTGTATTATATTTCTTAGTTCTAAAATTTCCAGAAAAGAGGCTTCTCAGTGGTACTGCTAACGCCCACCCAATTTCCAGAGCATTGTGGATGAACAGCTCATCTTGAAGAGGGTAGCCGATGTGGTAATCAACCTGTACGCCATGACAGCCGTCCTTTCTAGAGCCAGCCGCTCCATCACCATCGGCCTCAGGAATCATGACCATGAAGTATGTGTGGTATTCAGAAGCTGCAGAAGTAATGCAGTGTTTACACTTTCAATTGTCTTGTGCATGTGCTAGACAAATTCATTTACCTTGCCTAACAACAGGGGGAGGAAAAGAGTTGAAATGTTTTAGGTATTCGTTCTCTTTCACTGTTTGGTATAAGCCAACATGCAAAACATGATATGTAGCTGTTTTAGTGAAGAACTGACCGAGATGTTTTGTACTCCGGGCCACTCTGCATTTTTTAATGAATCCTGCTGTAATGTTGTTTTCAGGTGCTGCTCACAAACACATTCTGCAGTGATGCCTTCTTTAAGAATAATTACTTGATGGTTCAACTGCAAAAACGTAAGTGGAACTCTACACTAATAATAACAGTCAACATGAAAAACTTAATGAAACACATTACAGAATTAGTCTGTCTATTCTAACCCATTAAGACCAGATTTAAGAATGCGTTACACTCCCAACTTACACATACACACACACACACACACACACACACACGTGTGTGTGTATATATAGATATATATATATATATATATATATATATATATATATATATATATATAAACTTCACTTTCATGTCTTGGTGTGTTAGTTACATTGTCATCCTGATACACAGCACCACCTCCAGGATACAATGTTTGAACCATTGGATGCACATGGTCCTCCAGAATGGTTCGGTAGTCCTTGGCAGTGACGCGTCCATCTGGCAAGTATTGGACAAAGGGAATGCATTGATATGGCAGCCCAGATCATCACTGGTCCACCCCCATGCTTAATTCTGGGTATGCAGCAGTCTGGCTGGTACTCTTCTTTGGGGCTTCTCCACACTGTAACTCTCCTGGATGTAAGGGTGGACTCATCATAGGACAATACATGTCTCACATTCTCCACAGTCCAAGATTTGAGCTCCTTCCACCATTGAAACAGACGTTTGGCACGAGTGACCAAAGGTTTGGCTATAGCAGCCCGGCCGTGTATTTGAACCCTTTGGAGTTCCAGATGGACAGTTTTGCTGGAAACAGGAGAGTTGAGGTGCAGGTTTAATTCTGCCATGATTTGGGCAGCCGTGGTTTTATTTTTTTTTCGTAAAACATCCCTTTTAGACAGCTTCCTCTTACGTCCACAGTTAATCTTGTTGGATGTGGTTGGTCCTTCTTGGTGGCTGATATTACCCTGGATACTGTGTCTCTTGGTCACCGATGTGCCAGCAAGACGTGCACCAACAGTTTGTCCTCTTTTGATCTCTGGTACGTCACCATAATGTTGTGTTCATTGCAAAATTTTGAGCAAAACTGAGCTCTTACCCTGATAACTGCACCTTCACTCTCTGCTCTTACTGGTGCAATTAATGAAGCTTGGACACCAGGCTGGTTCAATATACCCATGAAACCTCCCACACTAACATGACAGCTGTCTCAGTTTCATTGTCCAACCCCCTGTATATATACTCATATATAGTACAATTTGTGTCAAGACAATTCAAAGGGCATTACATTACAAAAATGTGTGATGTGTTAAGAATTAAGAGGGGAGCAAGGTATCTGTGCCTCATATCTATAATCATGCTACGTCTTAAATAACTCCATCTGTAAACTAAAATCAAACACAACTATCTGTTTGCATTAGTCTTTGATATAACCATTATATATGGGAAAAAAAGGAGATTCGGTAGAATATGAACACTTGGTGATGCATAAAATCCTTATAAGATTCTTTTGTGATTAGATAAAATACTTCTTAACTTGTAAACGAATTCTTGTGTTATCATTTTCATCTATGGGCTTTAACAAGTATCAGAGTCTCATGTGTTTATTTGGCAGTACTTAAGAATATGTTGTTGATTTTTAAAAATGTTTTCTATATACAAAAAAATTTTAATCCATTTCTGGTATTTACAGCTTTTCCTGAGTTTTTTTATTTCTTGATTTAAGCCATGACATTTTAAAAAATTGAACATGGTTGCCAAGTTAGTTGAGTTAAACCCATATATTATATACTCATTCTCTATTAAGCAAAATATTTCAAGTCTTTGTTTCTTGTAATTTTGCTAACTATGGTGTCTCAAAAAAATTACATGACTTAAATAAAAAAACAGATATTACAAAAATAAGAATCAGGCTTCTGAAAAGTTTTTAATATTTTGTTGGGTCTACTTTTGCATGAATTATTGCAGCATAGCATGAAGGGGATCCGTTTTGGTTCTGAGGTGTAATTTAAGTTTAGGTTTTTTTTTTATAACAGCTATCAGGTCATCTTCCTTGTTGTTTCTGGGGGTATCGTTTTATCTTCGTCTTAAGATCAGTCTCTAGATTCTCTATGGGGTTCCGGACAGGGGAGTTTGATGGCTAACCATTTACAGTAGCACCATGGTTACTAAACCAGCCTTTGGGAGCTTTAGCAGTGTGGCCAGTACCAAGTCCTTTTCGAAAATTAAATCGGCATCCCCATAAATTTTGTTGGCAGAAGGTACCGTAACGTATGGCTGTATTGACTGTGGGCTTCAGAAAACGGTGGACTATCATTGACAGGTTTTGTTTCATAATCCTCTCTTTCACTTTTCTTTCCTCCCTTCACCTCACTGATGATGTCTTGGACACAGAGTCTGTGGACAGCCAGCCTATTCATCTTTTGGACAACTGTCAAGTCAGCAGTCTTCCCCATGATTATATCGCCTACATAAATAGACTAAAGGAACATATAACGGCCTTTGCTTGTGTTTGTGAGTTAATTAGCTGTTTAGAGTGACACCAGGTGTGTTTAAAGATATTCTTATTTCTAAGATATTGAATTTGGGGTTCTCATTTGTCATGAAACAAAAACGGGTTTAGTTGCACTGCACCAATTTACAACACATCATCTTGAGGCACTGTACAAAAAAATTATTTAATTCCAATCATAGATGCATCAAAAACTAATCTGTTTAAAAAACTTTCTAATCTAAGGAACCCCAACAGATTCATGGAGTCATTTACTTGCAGGATTCCGTCTTCTGAAATCAGCAGACCGAAACAATGGCTTGTGTTGTCATTGACTTTACAGCAATCCCTCATAGTGAGCATACATGTAGCGACAGTGGAGAAGAAAAACTCCCCTTTAACAGGAAGAAACCTCCAGCAGAACCAGGCTCAGTACAAGCAGCCGTCTGCTACGACCAACTGGAGGTTTGAGGAGACAGAAGAAACAAAACTATGCAGTGGAAACAGAAAAAAGAAAAGTTATTAGAAACAGTTGTAGAACGTTGCTGGTAGCACCACCAGCCGATGTCCTCCAGGAGTATTAATCATCAACAAAAAGAGAGTATGTGTGTAATGAATACATATAATATTCAGGTTTCTCTGTTTGAAAGGACCCTACCCTCCATGGTCCACTCTACCCTCACCCACCTGGAGCAGAAGGATTCATATGTTCATATGCTCTTTGTGGACTTCACCTCTGCCTTCAACACCATGATTCATCAGATAAATAAACTCTCCTCACTTGGTCTGAGCTCTTCCCTCTGCAATTGGGTCCTGGACTTCCTGACCAACAGGCCGCAGTCTGTGAGGATTCACAACATCTCCTCCCCCAACATTACCCTCAGCACTGGCACCCCTCATGGCTGTGTGTTGAGCCCCCTCCTGATCACACTGCTCACATATGACTGCTCGCCTATCCATCCAGGCTGTCATATTGTGAAGTTTGCGGACAACACAGCAGTGGTTGGATGCATCACGAACAGTGATGAGTCCAGCTACAGGCAGGAGGTGGAACACCTGGAGGACTGGTGCAGAGATAACCTCTGCATCAACGTAAAGAAGACAAAGGAGATGATTGTGGACTTCAGAAGGGGTCAACATGCTCACCCCCCCTGCACATTGGTGGATCCGCTGTGGAAGTGGTCAGCAGCTACAGGTACTTGGGTGTGCACCTAATTAACAACCTCACCTGGAGCAAAAACAATTCCATTCTGGTCAGGAAGGCACACCAGCAGCTCTACTTCCTAAGGAGGCTCAGTCGAGCTGGACTCGGGAGCTCAGTTCTCACCTCCTTCTACAGATGTGTGGTGGAGAGCGTACTGTGCTCCAGCATCAACTTGTGGCATGGAAGCTGCTCTGGTTCAGACAGGAAAGGTCTGCAGAGGGTGGTGAAGATCGCACAGAGGATTGTTGGATTCAGCCTCCCCAGCACCACAGACATTTACACCTCCAGATGCAGGAAAAGGGCCACCTGCATTGGGAAGGATCCCACCCACCCAGCACACTCACTTTTTGTCCCGCTCCCCTCAGGCAGGAGGCTGCAGAGCATCAAGTGTAAAACTACCAGACTGACAAACAGCTTCATTCCTGAAGCAGTGAAACTCTTGAACTCCACCTGAACAACCACTGCACTGACACTTTACATGGACAATACATTTGATCACCTTCACCTTCCCGCACTGAGAAACTTTTTATTCATTCGTTCATTCATTCATCCATTCATGCTGCTGCTACTCCAAACCCCCTACACCCTTATATTCTGTATATTTTCTGTATATTTTGTGTTTATTACATTCTATTTTATTTGACTTTTTTTACTTTATTTTATCTATTTTATTATTAACTCTTGGGTTCCACCTCATGTACCACATGTGTGAAGAATGACAATAAACTCTCCTTGAATCCTTGAATTAACGAAATTATTTAATTTCTTAATGATATTTTATTTTTATGACCAGCACCCATATTTAAAGGCACAGAGCTCAGCATAAAAAAGCAGTCCTTATCTTAACAGTCGGAATTCACACACAGCAAATAAAATCACCAAATGTAGTAAATCTGTTCAGCGGTCAGAATGATACAGGAAAGAAGACAAAAAGACTTCTTTTAGAGTTTAGATAAACATTTTAAGCGGGTCAATCGAAATGATCTTTGGTTAATTCTGCCCTGAATACCCATAACTAGTTTTCTTGCTACCTTAGTAATAAGCTACTTTGTTTTGGTCTGTTAAATAAATTTAATTAAATGTCAAAATTTTGAAAATATCAAAATTTTGTTACAAAGGTAATGACTAAACAAAAATTAAACAAAACTTCTTTTTTTTTCTCCAGATGCTCCAGAAAACAACGATGCCAACATCAAGAAGATCGCCAAGGCAGTTTTGGAGAACAGATCTTATATCTGCTCACACCCTCTTGAAAGAACATTTTGATTTCTGTCCTCTGTCATTAAATATGTCTCTTTACCTGTGACTGCTTAGGAACAGTCATGTCACAGTTGCTATATTCCTATCAAATGTGGCTGTAGAGACATGTGAGATCAGTCAATAACGACATTGTACTACGACAAAACTATCCTAAGTGGTATTTAACAGTGAAGAGAATGTTAACAATATGCCAGTTAGCTACAAAAAGTCAAGCTTTCTTGTAATCCGCCGTTTGTTACAATTTTTTAATTGATGGATCTTGTGTGTTTTTCCAAGTTGGGCCTCTAAATGGAAGATGGTGCTTTGCTTATCACTCTGAGGAAAGCAGTCCCCATCTTAAGGAATGTTTTGTGATGATTTAAAGTTTTAGTGGGCAGCAAAGCTACTTTAATATCAGGTTTTGAATGTTTAAAATAAATAGTGAAACTTTAAGCTGTATCTGTCAACTGCATTTTCTGCTCCCGATGTAGTATTTTACATGCTGGTGTCTCCTCAGCTTTATCTTTGAAGAGCTTCTTTGCAAAAGTTAAAAATAGAAGTCTTAAATATGAATAAAGCAACACATAATTGTTATTCACGCCGGCGGTAATGACACCCGGTTACGCCAATCGGAGGTCACTAAAATTAGTGTTGCTTCGGTGTGTGAGTTTGCAAAAACAATGTCGGACTGTGTAGTTTTCTCTGGTCCCCTGCCTGATCGGACCGGTGACGACATGTTTAGTCGCATGTTGTCATTCAACCGTTGGTTATCAAGGTGGTGTCCAGAAAACGGTGTGGGTTACATAGATAATTGGAAAACCCTTTGGGGAAAACCTGGTCTGATCCGGAGAGACGGCATCCATCCAACTTTGGATGGAGCCGCTCTTCTTTCTAGAAATATGGCCAAATTTATTAACTCCCCAAATTACTGACAAACCAGGGTCCAGACCAGGAAGCAGAGTCGTAGTTTAGAACTCCTCTCTGCGGCTTCTCTACAGTTACCTACCCAACATCCCATTG
>JAVLVB010001114.1:0-17451 GCA_032876305.1 Orestias chungarensis
ACACCACTGCAGACAATGAAGACAAGAAAATTTCTCTGGTGGCCTCAGCAAACAAAGAGTTTGCCTTCCGCTTCTACAGGAAGTTAGCAGATCATGCTTCCTCTGAAGGCAAAAACATCTTCTTCTCCCCAGCAAGTATCTCTGCTGCCTTGGCTGCTTTGTCTCTGGGGGCGCGGGGGGAGACCCATCCCCAGATATTTAGTGGTCTTGGCTTCAACAGCTCCCAGCAGGCTCAGACGGAATTAGACCATGACTTTTGTAGGCTCCTAGCAAATGCAACGTCTCATGAGGACATCCGTCAAGCCTCTGCTGTGTTTGTGGACGATCTTTTTTAGACAAATCCTGAGTTCTTGGACGCCCTGAAGCAGTCCTGTTCTTCTGAGGGCTTCAGTGTTGACTTTGCCAAAGCAGAGACTGCTGATACCAGTAATCGGTACGTATCAGATAAGACCAACGGAAAGACAAAACAAGCTGGTGGAAAGCCTGGATCCTAACACAGTAATGTATTTTCTCAGCTACATCTACTAAAAAGGTACAACTTCTCCTGCAATTAGATCCTTGTCCCATTTCTTGTATGGTGAGGTTTTTTTTTAGATAAGACTATGTCTCATAAGATATATTGTGTTTTATTAAAAAGGGAAATGGGAAACTCATTTTAAACAAGAGAAGACCAGGGAAGATGTTTTCAGGGTGGAAGAAAACCAAGAGGTTTAAAGACATACAGCCAAACATTCAGAGGAGATTTAACTAAGACTTAGTGTGTTAGTTTTAAAACTGTCAATCTATAAATTTCCAGGGTAAAGTCCAGATGATGAAAATAGAAGAAAATGTTGATTCTTACCATGACAAGGCCATTAATACAACTGTTCTCCACCTGTCTTTTAACAACTCCCACTCTATAATTCTGCTTTTACCTGAAAATATGACATTGGAGAACAATATCAGTCCTGCACATGTGACTAAATGGTTGAAGTGGACGAAGACAAAGTAAAGAGATTTTTCGTTATGTCCCACTTCAATATTTGTCAACTCCTGTACTTAAAATTGTCATTTCAAGGATTCAAGGAGACTTTATTGTCATTTCAACACATGGTACATGAGGTGGAACGAAAGTGTATTCTCACGGTTCAGTTCCACCCAAGAGCTAATATTAAAATAGATAAAATAATGTTAAAAGAATTAAAATAAATAAAATGGAATGTAATACACAAAATATTCTGAAAATATACGGGAGTAAAGTGTCTCAGTTCGGGTGTGTGAAGGTGTTCAGTGTGTATTGTCCATGTAAAGTGTCAGTGCAAGGGTTGTTCAAGTGGAGTTCAAGAGTCTTTCAGGACATACAATATCTATGTTCCTAAATTTTCCGTCAAGACCTCCTACAAGCTGAATGATATGCTGACTGGAATGGGAATGACATACATTTTTCGGGATTGTGCAGATCTAAGTGGTATTGCAGAGGGACAGAAGTTGTCTGTATCGGAGGTAAGGGTGCTGTACATAAAAAAGCAGCTATGTTAATATTCCATTAATGCTTAACCTAGTCTGCTGTCACTGTCCTGCAAAGGTTTTGCACCAAGCCAGACTGGATGTAGATGAGGGCGGAGCTGCTGCTGCAGCAGCTACTGGTGTTGGGGTTGTTTTGGAGTGTGCCATGATAATCCCTGATCTGAAGATCAACAGCCCTTTCGTGGTTGTGATCATGGAGCGATCTGCACAAAACATTCTCTTTCTGGGCAAGATTGTCATCCCAAACATCTGAAATTTTTGTCCTTTGCACAGTGAACAAAGAATTTGACTCTGGTGTGTGGGTTTATTTTTCTTTTTGTTGCTGTATAGATGGACATGGGCTACAAAAGAGGGGTATTTCAAAACTTCTCTAAATCTGGGGAAATTTTAATTTGAATGAATACAGCTGAAACTAATAGTGCTGTATTTATCTAAAAAAATGCACTGCTCAAAAAAAATAAAGGGAACACTAAAACACTATAACTCCAAGTAAATCAAACTGTCCACTTAGGAAGCAACACTAATCAATTTCACAAGCTGTTGTGCAAATGGAATAGACAACAGGTGGAAATCTTTCTTTTTCTTCTTCATATATTTTATTGGCAGTTGGCAAACCAATTGTGGTGAGATTTACCACTACCTACTGGAATGGAGTGTGGATCAAAATGCTTACTGCTTTTCTATCTTGTATCTACTGACCAATTACCTATATTATGCCTTCATACGTCTTCTTGTCTACTTCTCCTTCCCTGTATTTTTTTTAAAATCAAATTTGAATATTTTTGCTTCCTGTATCTTTCTGTATCAAGTGTTATATTAAATGTTTCTTTGTTTCTTCAAGCTTCCTCCATCATATATTTCTTTGTTGCTCATATCATTTACATGTTAAAATTACATGTTCTATTTCTGTTACGCCACGATAGGTTTAATTTCCGGGTTCGTGTTTATTTTAAATAGTGTGCTGTTAAGTCCAGTGTGTCCCAACCTCCGTCTTGTTAATCTTTCTTCATTTCTGTTTCTCCTTGCTCTCATCTGTCCCACTGTCCTTAGAATGTTATATGAACAGACTAATGTTTTCAATGGTTTTATTTCTTCTACCCACTGCACTGCTAATACCATTTCACTGGTGTATACTGATAATCAATTTGAGATACTTTTAGCTTGTTTTATGTTAAACTCTGGTATGATTATTGCTATTTCTATTTTTCCTGTCTGATCTTTTCCTTTTACTGTTTACTGTTAACTTTTGCTGGTTTTGCCATTGGCATGATCATTGACTCTTTCCAGCTCTGTGGTAGCTCTCCTTCTTCCCAGATTTTATTGATGATCTATCATTAAATACCAGACCTGATCTTTTCCTGGTGCTGTTTTCTTTGTTTTTCATGGGGCTCTGTTTAATTCTTCTATCCTAAATGGTGCATTCAGTAAATTATCATTTTCTTAATTATTTTCTTGTAAATATTTATATTTTAGTTTAGTTGCTTCCCTCCCTTTTTTAATCACATGTAGGTTTATCACCTGCTGTTTCTGCTCTCCCGACTATTTCCAGCCCTTTGTTTATAATTTCCCAAAAACTTTTTTTAAATCCCAAAAATCTTTCTGCTCCCCTCGCAATTATTTTATTCTTCTCCGTTCTGTGTTTAGCCTGGTCTGTGCAGTTGATGACATAAGCTTTCAATAAGCCGAATCTCTCTAAAGATACCATGATGTTTGCCGTCTTGTTTGAGTTTGTTTCTCTCTCTGACTTGATTCTATTTTCCTTTGACCATTATTAATCTATACTGCTTCTGACAAATTTATATTCTTAGACATTTTGACTTGTTGAACTTCAACAGCCTTCTTCCTCACCTCACATTTCCCAGAGTTATCTCTATGTTGTCCTAAACAGTTGTAGCATCTTTCATCTGCATCTTCTCTACATTCTTCTATGCTCTTCTCTACATTTTTCACACTCTGCTTGCCCTTACACACTGCCGCCATGTGTCCATATTTTTGACATTTGTAGCATCTTATTGGTGGCGGAATGAATGGTCTGACTCGAAGGCTCATGACTCCTATTTTAATCCTTTCAGTTAATATTTTTTCTGCAAATTGAATTAGAATCGACATACTTCCCACTCTCTCTCCAATCACTGTTTTCATTAGTCTTTTTAGATGATTCACTTTTACCCTTATAACGCCTCGTTTGATTTTCTCTAAATCCTCCTCAACTGGTATTCCTAAAAAACTCCTTTAAGTATTCTGTTCTCTCCAACTACTTTTCTCTCTATTACATTCTTTGTTTGAGATATTTTCTACATGTAGGGTTTTATTTTTCTGTTCTTCAGTCTTACACATTATCATTGTTTCCATCCCTCAACACCTTCACCATTTCCACATCTCCTATTTTCTTTTCATGTCTCTTGATAATGTTATTGGGCTTACTGTTGTCTGTTCATCTTCCTTCCTGAATTTGAGTATTATTTTAACTGCTCTCTCTGCTTTCTTACTAACTACTCTTTATACATCTGAACTATTTTCCTCCAGTTCTCTTTTTCTTCCTTGAATATCTGATATTCACCCATCTCCTCGTTTTAGTTTTCCACTTTCTTTACCTCTTCTTCTACCATTTTGCACTGGTGTCCAGTCCTCAAATTCCATTTCAATGTTAGTGATGCTTTCACACTCGTGGTAGCATGAGTTATACTCAACAACCCACACAAGTGGCTCAGGTAGTGCAGCTCATCCAGGATGGCACATCAGTGCGAGCTGTGGCAAGAAGGTTTGCTGTGTCTGTCAGAGCACCGAGGCGCTACCAGGAGACAGTAGGAGGCCGTAGGAGGCAAACAACCCAGCTGCAGGACCGCTACCTCTGCCTTTGTGCAAGGAGGAACAGGTGGAGCACTTCCAGAGCCCTGCAAAATCACCTCCAGCTGGCCACTTATGTCTGCACCAACGGTTAGAAACTGACTCCATGAGGATGGTATGAAGGCCCGATGTCCACAAATGAGGACTGTGCTCACATCCCAACTTCGTGGAGGACGCTTGGCATTTGCCAGAGTACATCAGGATTGGGAAATTCACTACTGGTGCCCTGTGCTCTTCACAGATGAAAACAGGTTCACACTGAGCACAGTGACAGACGAGACAGAGTCTGGAGACGCCGAGGAGAGCGATCTGCTGCCTGCAAATCCTTTAGCATGACCAGTTTGGCAGTGGGTCAGTAACAGTGTGGGGTGACATTTCTTTGCAGGGCCACACAGCTCTCCATGTGCTCACCCGAGGTAGCCTGGCTGCCATTAGTTAATTTTTTCTGGATGTTTACCAGTTGGAATTTATTTTATTCCTGTTATAGTTGCACCACTATGATGTGATTTGTCATAAGAAATCTCTTAAAGCAAGCATATCTGAGTTTTATGGTGTAAATATGAAGCAGAAGGATGGGCTTAAAGACCCTTTAATCAAATCTAACATAAATCAGTCTTGTACAGAGAAGAATTTTGATCAAACATCAAATATTGAATAATCGGCAGTGTTCTGTTCAAAATTTTAACATACACAATTTCTTTTAAAATGATTTCCTAATTTGCTTAACAATGCTACTGGCGACTGGCCTAATTGTTGATTACAGCTCAACCAAAATGTATGTCAAAACATAGTTTGCATTTCCCATTTTGTCATTCTGCTATAAAGCTGTTAAAGATTAAATTCATAAGGATGGGAGGGGGGCAGAATATTGTGCCATTGTGGGAAAACCTGTGATTAGCCTGAAATAAAGCTTAAATCTAAATTATAAGAATGGTTTTACAAAGGGTGCAATGTATGGTTTAAGGGGAAATTGCAGTGCTAGATTTGGAGGGACTCATGCTTCCAGTGAATGTAATAGAGTTGAGGATAAAACTTTATATTAATAAACCAAATTTCCTGAATATAAAACTTAGCTTTTTTGCTGTGGAGAAAAATTTGTTTATTTTACAAATAAAAGGCAACATCTGATTTGCAGCAAGTCTGTTTAAAGCTGAAATTAATCAGTCTTTACTTTTAAGGTACCTTTTAGGCTACCTTTACTAGTAGGAATTTACAGGATTGTTTCTTAACGAAAAAGTGGTGGTATTATCAAACAAGGTCATTTCAAATTCAATGTATTATGATCAAAAACAAGCTTGTTTACTTTTTTGCGGCACTGTCACCACGATGTTTATGGAAACTTCATATTCTCTTGTTCTGTTGTTTAGCTTAAAAAGATCAAATCAATACTTCATAACAAATTAATGTTCTGGTAAAATGAAAGAAATCAACATAAAAATTATGTACATTTTTTCAGCATGACAAAGATAATTAGATCTCGACTAGAAAATCCTTTCTACCAATATCTTAGCTTTTTCTCTTCCTATTCCTAAAATAGTGTCTTCTCTGGATTGTTGAAGTTAATTAGTTGAAGGTTGACGATTATGTCAAAAAAAAACACGTTTATTTGTATAAATATTTTTTTACATATACTATCTATAAAGCTTTACATTTAACGTGTGGAAGGCTGAAAATAAACATATTGCTATACAGTATTGACACATCTTGGACTGTTTGGTTTTAAACATATGGTATATATCTGATTTCTCAAGGCGCTGTGTGGTTTATTGGTGTAGCAGGTGCACATTGTGCCAAGGTTCCTTTTTTATTTATCTTGGGTTCAATTCCTCGTCTCAAGCCATTTACTGCATGTCTACACTTTCTACATGCAGTGAAATGTAACTTCAATTTTACTCCTTTTAAAAAAATCAGCAGTCTATTCTTGAGGTTATATGATATGCTTCATTTGTCATTTGTTAGTCTTAACATAAATGTTTTAGAAAAGATTTACCAGAACTGAATAGGATTATAAATGCAGACTGACGTTTGAGGTATTTTGATAATGAACATTTTTGAGGTAATTGTTTTGAGAGTACAATGGATTAAGAGACAAAGACTTTAAAACTGCAGCAATTTTGGTTGAGTGTTAAATATTCATCAGCTGTGAGTTTAAATTGAACTTGAACTAGAGGGGCCGGGCATTATTATGAGGACTGAATTGATTAGAGAGATTATTTGCACATGTTCCGTAGTTAACGAGTTAACAATCCCTATTTAGCACAGCTGAAATATAACTCAACTATGAATACATGTCAGCAGAAGAGACTATTGTAGCTGACAGTGCAGATATCATTTAGAGCTACAACTAGTAAGTATTGGTTTTATCATCTTTATTTGTGGGAAAAAAAGGCTTTTATTTTTTAAAGCAACATTTAATTTTTTCCAGGTGAAAAAAGCTGGCCAATCTCACACAAAAATTACCTTATACACAAAGTTTCTGTGGAAAATATCTGAAATTGTCATAGTCAATTCAAATAACTTTTAGTAATTGGTGTTTCATGAGTCTTGTATAATACTGCTTAACTACTCAGATTGTGTGTTTAACTTCATTAAATGGCTATGAACTAGCTGGGACCTGTTGGGGTTAAATCTGACCATTGAGCACAGAGTAGAAAATGTAAACTGATAAAAAACCACTTTTATGGTCTAACCAGAAAAACTAAACCTCTGTTTTAGATCACCATGTCTACAGCTGTGATCCTCTGGATGTTCTTAGCAGTGATCTGTGTGGGGAGAGGCCATCAAACCATAGAACATGCTAAAACGGTCATAGTCATTGAAGATGATGGTAACAAACTCTCTTTGGTGGCCTCGGGGAACAAAGAATTTGCCTTTCGTCTCTACAGGAAGTTGGCAAATCAAGCTTCTTCTGAAGGCAGAAACGTCTTCTTTTCTCCACTTAGTATCTCTACAGCTTTGGCTGCTCTGTCTGTGGGGTCACGGGGGAAGACCTACCAGCAGCTATTTAGGGGTCTGGGTTTCAGCAGTTTTAAGGGTATGCTGGGAACACCCTGGCAAGAGTCTTCTGTGAGGCAGAGCTTCAACTACCACCTCTGAGAAAGCTTCAAACACGTTCTGAGGTAGGCAGGGGACCTTGAGTCACATCTTGCAATGTTTTTGGTGCCTACGGTGGCTGCAACCCTCGTACCATTTGGTGGACACCAGTGGTAAGGGTGGCTGCCCTCACAGCCATTGCAGATCACAAACCGATGAAGCAAACAGGACCAAATCATCCGCAAAGAGCAGGGATATAGGACTTTTTGGCCTGTGGGACTCCTGCATTAAGTGGATGAGTTTAAGTATTGTGATGTCTTGTTCACAAATTAAGGAAAAATGAAGCAGGAGCTCGATAGACGATTGGTGCAGCATATCCACGACACACTGGAGGGACTGTTTCTCGGCTGGCCTGGGAACGCCTCTGGATTGCCACGGATGAGCTGGCCCATTTGGCTGGATCTCCTGCTTAGGCTGCCCTGACGACCAGACCCAGGATGAGCAGAAGACGATGGATGGATTGATTGATATTCTTAAAAGCAATTTATTCCTCAATAGTATGTAGCTTAAACATAGAATACTGTATTTATCTTAAACAGCAACTGCCGTTCAAGAGTTAGTAGGCCTTGGATGTAATTTATTTGCATTCTCATATCTTACGCTGATTTCTATGGATATCAAATAGGAATTATCGCATTAGTGAATTTTAAAAAGAAAAGATCTAGACTTTATTATGAATTACCATATATTGAGGTTTTCATAACCAGTCAGACAAGTTGGTTTATTAACAAACTCATTTAAAGTATCTGTGACAGCTGTCCCTACTGTCACAGACACCTGGATGGTAATAGTTTTTTGTTCATCTTTAACATTAGTTTACATATTGATTAGTTTAGATTTGTATCTTTAAAATTATTTTCATTAGCCTGACTCTTTAGTTGACTATTTGGAGTGCACACATTTAGTTAACTTTATTTGTCAGTTCTTTATATTTTTGTTAAATATAACAAACTAATTTCTTCTTCTTTTGAGTTACCAGTTTCCTTTGGAGCTGCTGCTGGAATCACACAGGAGCTCCAGCTAATTGCTGTCCTTATATGGCAGGCAAACCTCCTCAGTGGGTTATTCCATTTGTTTGCCAGGGGAAAATGAAAATGTATCTTTAGTTTAATGTTACCATTTCTTTAATGTTTCTTCTTTTTGGCAATTAGTTCAACTCTAATATTTATCTAAATTAAATATTCAGGAATGTGCTGACCAGTATTTGTTTATGTTCTTGTGTGTTTAATTAACCCCCATGTGTGTTAGCAGTGGTCTGATCAGCCACTATTTAAGCTCCCTTCATGTCTTGTTTGTGTCGGTCAGTTTTGTTGCTTGAGTTCTTTGTGTCACTACCTGGGTTGTAGTTTGTTATGTTGACCTCAGTTTGGGCCCAATCTTGCAACTATTTTTTGACCTTTTGTAATAAATTAAGAATATATTTTGAAACCCATTCAACGTCTCTCTGGCTGGTCTGTGTAAAACCCTCACAGTATCTTATGTCAGGGGATTATTTACTTTAAATCAAACTGCAAACACTGTTGCTGGGCCTTTAACTGCAGTTGAATTTTTGTTCTTATTTGTGGAACATAAAGAATGTAAAATCCTGACAACACGATCTGTAGTTGAATGTAACACTTTTGTGTATGAGAAAGAATAAAAAGTAAAATGTGTCTGAGGCCAAAACCATAATTTTACAGAGCTAATAACTTAACGATGCAACAATCTATGATACACATATCTGTGTTTTTGGTTTGGTTCAGTTTGTCATAGTAGTCTTGTTTTTGTTATTATTTATATTGTTTTCTTTAGGTTATTTTCTAGTTTGGTTGAGTTTTTGTTTGTGTTCTCTAGTTTTTTCCTTCGCTCTCTCTTTCTCCCCGTGTGTGTGTTTTCCCTCATCTGTTTTCAATCATCATTCACATCTGTTCAATCTTCTAATCATCATCTCCACCACTCCACCTCCTGCTCCTCAGTATTTAAGCTTGGTTTATTCATTCACTCACCGCTGGATCGTCTTCTTCCCTCCTCGTCTCTCTGCGCCTTCTCCTGCTAGTTCCTCCACGTCTCCCATTAAGCCTTCCCCTCTTGCTCGGTGATTGTCTGTGCTGGTTCTTCTCCCTTCTTTATTCTCCTCAGGTCCCGTCCTTGCTCTTACTTAGGTTTGGGTTTTCCTGTAGTCTCCGGATTCCCGTGCTTCTTCCCCCATCCTTCGTCACCTCCCTGTTTTCCTTGTGTTTTATTATTGTTTTTTGTCTGTTAGTTTATTTCCCCTTCCCGTGTTCTTTAGCTGGTTTGTTTATTTCGATTGTTTTGTTTATTCACGTTTGTAGTCCCCGCGTCTCGCTTCAGTTCTCTGTTTGTTTACGTTCCGTTTCCGCGTTGTTCCGTTTCCTCTTGCCCTGCTCCGGTTTATGTTCATTATTCTTCCCCACAATAAATGATTTATTCCCGCAATTCCACCTCTGCTCGAGTCATTGATCGCAATACCTGACACACATTAACTTCAATCTACTCTAAATTCTGTTTTTTTTCCATATACTTTTCAGATAATTCTTTGCAAACCTCATTGTAATGATTGGTCAGCAACTAATCCCCTGTTAGAGCTCCTATGTAGAACAAACACGAAGTTTGGACAGAGAATAAATGGAATCAAAGCTCACCTGATCACTGGTATAAACAGGTTCTTTCTCCATCCACTCTTTGGTAAGTGGGACAAACTGTGAGGAGCAGTTGGAAAAGGATAAGTGGTTCAAAGATTTTACAACAGAAATGTTCCTACTTTTAAAAGTATTGGTTCAAATGATTTTCCAGCACATGAATGTAGAGTGGTTTTATTGATAGTTTGAAATCCCAATATTATTGGATCTGACACACAAAATAAAGAAATTACTTTGATCAAGATAAATATCTGTATGAAATTCAGCAATGTATTTGAATCACAAAGACAAACAAACTAAAAAATAACCTCATGATACTACATCTAGTGGAAGGAGTAGGTTTAAAAATTTCACTGCTTGTCTGCAATAGCAAATATTGTGAAACCAATATGAACAGAACTTTTGACCCTTTGTTTTAGTTCACCATGTTTTCTGCACTCGTGGTTCTCTGGCTCTTATCAGCCTTGGTCTGCCTCGGAAGAAGCAATCATCACAGGAACCCCTGTCAGGTTGAGTCCTTTCAGTGCACTTTCCAGGTTGTCCACTGGGAGTCGCCAGAGCCACCGCTGCCGGTGCATCTGCTCACCAGACCTGGTGCATCCAATCGGCGATGACGAGCTGGACCAGTTAAAAGGAGTGGTGGAACAACTACTCATCGCCTGAGAATTAGTTGCTTCTCGTTCCCATCATTTCCAGTATACATACCATTCAAGAACCTCTCCCGTCCGTGCAACTCTCTGGTTTCTCCACTCCCATGGTTTAACTTGGTCTGCCCGTTCCACCACTCTCCATCTGCTGCGCTCGCACCCCTGGACAACCCACCTCTGGATACACTGGAAGGACTCATCACTCACTCCTCCTGACTCCTACTCAACCCAGAATGGTTTCCGGTCTCCCAGTTCGTCCTCGCCATCTTCTGGTTTCCCGTTGCAGATCACCTCTGATTCCCGTTGCTGTCTGCCGTCTCTGGTTTCCCGTTGCCGATTGCCTGTGGTTCCCGTTGCTGTCTGACGTCTCTGGTTACCCGTTGTCGATCAACTCTGGTTCCCGTTGCTGTCTGCTGTCCCTTTGCTGATCACCTCTGGTTCCTGTTGCTGTCTGCCGTCTGTGGTTCCCCGTTGCCAAACTCTCCGGTTCAAAATCCAAACCCTATTCCGTTCAAAAAACTTTAATTATTATTGTACTCCCTAGAGTCCTCGATTTATGTGGGTAAGTAGCTTAAACAACATGACAGAATTCTCAGGCCTGGCCGAGCCACAAGAGGCTCTCAGTAGGGTAATTTCCGATCAGTCAACAATGCTCCACTCCCATGAAACCGTAATCCGTTTGCTCTCAGAACAACAAGCCACAACCAACCAAACATTAGAAAATATTACTCACCTTCTCCAAAGCCTGGTTCCCAGACCTTCCGACCTCGGTCCGCCTCCTTAGATGGGCGCCAGCGCTTCCCTTCCATCGTCCCCTCCAGTTCCGCATCGCTCACTTCTGGTTCCGGTTTTCCATGGCGTCTCACTTCCTGTTCCGGAACGCTATTCTGGGGAGGCTGGCGGTTGCGAGGGATTAATCATGCAGTGCTCGTTGGTTTTTACTCACTCTCTGCAGTCTTTTCCCAATGATGATGCCAGGATAGCGTTTGTTATCGGCCAACTGTCCGGTAAGGCGCTCAAAGGGGCTGAATCTCGGTTCCACAAATATCCAGAGTTTAGTCTAACCTATCAAGAGTTTAAAGACGAGTTCATGGAAGACTTCGGTCATTAAACCGATTATTTATCTTTGTCTCGAAAGATTCAAAAGATTAAACAGGGCTCTAGGTCAGTGGCGGGGTTCGCTATTGAGTTTCGAACCCTAGCAGCCCGCCTGGAATGGGACCCTCGCTCCCTTAAGAGTACGTTTTTCTTGGCTTTAAACGATTCATTGCAGTATGAGTTAGCTTTGTTTGACGAACCAGCTTCTCTAGATTAATTTATTTCCCTAGCTGCCCGTGTAGATTGTCGTCTGAGGGAAGGAGAATGATTAAGAGCGTTTCATAGAGCGTCTTCTAGTCGGGTCCCCGTTGCCGTTCAGCCTCCGCCTGTCCCCAATATTTTGCCTGCAAACCGAACCGTGTCAGAACACTGCCGGTCATCTCCCCCGGGAACAGAGCCTATGAAGGTCGGGCGAACCCGTCTCACACCGATGGAACGGCAGGGGAGGATGCAGTCCCGGGAGTGTCTGTACTGCGGCACTCCCGGCCATTTCATTACCAATTGCCCTCTCAAGAATAAGTCCCAGCCCCCCGATCGGGTCAGTCCGTGAATACGAGGCCACGGGCGGACCAGCCAATAAACACTAATCAGCCTCGTGTCCTTCTTTCAGCCACCATCAAACACCTCAGCACTTTCAATCTCTCTGCACTCGTTGACTCTGGTTGTGAGCAGTCCCTAATAGCCCAAGCCCTCCTTGATCAGCTCCAGATTCCTACTTCGTCCCTCAAGGTTCCCCTTCGAGTCTCTGCTCTAGATGGTCGTCCATTACCCAACATCACTCACAAAACCAATCCTTTGGAACTTTAGTCTCTGGCAACCACACCAAACTCAGGTCCTTTTTTGTTTTCTCCTCCTCACAACCAGAAATTGTTTTAGGTTTTGACTGGCTAACCACCCACAATCCCACTAAAGACTGGTCTAAACGCTCCGTAATTTCATGGTCATCTCACTGCCTCTTCTCCTGTCTCCAGGCTGCTGTTCCTCAGAGCCCGCCCCAGGAGGACCTTTCCATCGATTCTCCGTCTCCCCTCCAGTCTCAAGATTCACCCCATGTGTCAAGTTTCACAAATTAAGCCCGTCCAGACCAGTGATTTGTGCCCTCCAGCCGACGCCCCTCTGCCGAGTGGCGGTCCTTGAGTGGGGGGTACTGTCAGGTTGAGTCCTTTCAGTGCACTTTTCAGGTTGTCCAATGGGGGTCACCAGAGCCACTGCTGCCGGTGCATCTGCTCACCAGACCTGGTGCATCCAATCGGCGATGACGAGCTGGACCAGTTAAAAGAAGCGGTGGAACAACTACTCATTGCCTGAGAAGGAGTTGCTTCTGGTTCCCATCATCTCCAGTATACATACCATTCAGAATCTCTCCCGTCCGTGCAACTCTCTGGTTTCTCCGCTCCCCTGGTTCAGCTCGGTCTGCCCGTTCCACCACTCTCCATCTGCTGCACTCGCCCACCTGGACAACCCACCTCTGGATACACTGGAAGGACTCACCACTCACTCCTCCTGGCGTCAAAAATCAACCCACAATGGGCTCCGGTCTCCCACGTTGTCCTCGGCATCTTCTGGTTTACCGTTGCCGATCACCTCTGGTTCCCGTTGCTGTCTGCCGTCTCTGGTTTCCCGTTGCCAATTGCCTCTGGTTCCCGTTGCTGTCTGCCGCCTGTGGATTTCCGTTGCTTTCTGCCGTCTATGGTTACCCGTTGCCGATCACCTTCGGTTCCCGTTGCTGTCTGCCGTCCCATTGCCGATCACCTCTGGTTCGCGTTGCTGGCTGCCGTCTCCTGTTCCCCTTTGCCGAACTCTCCGGTTTAAGATCCAAACCCTATTCCCTTCAATAAACTTTAATTATTATTGTACTCCTGAGAGTCCTCAATTTCTGTTGGTACGTAGCTTAAACAACATGACAAGACCAAGACACCACTGCAGACAATGAAGACAAGAAAATTTCTCTGGTGGCCTCAGCAAACAAAGAGTTTGCCTTCCGCTTCTACAGGAAGTTAGCAGATCATGCTTCCTCTGAAAGCAAAAACATGTTCTTCTCCCCAGCAAGTATCTCTGCTGCCTTGGCTGCTTTGTCTCTGGGGGCGCGGGGGGAGACCCATCCCCAGATATTTAGTGGTCTTGGCTTCAACAGCTCCCAGCTGGCTCAGACGGACTTAGACCACGCCTTTCGTAGGCTCCTAGCAAATGCAACGTCTCATGAGGACATCCGTCAAGGCTCTGCTGTGTTTGTGGACGACCTTTTTAAGACAAATCCTGAGTTCTTGGACGCCCTGAAGCAGTCCTATTCTTCTGAGGGCTTCAGTGTTGACTTTGCCAAAGCAGAGACCGCTGATACCATTAATCAGTACGTATCAGATAAGACCAACGGAAAGACAAAACAAACTGGTGGAAAGCCTGGACCCTAACACAGTAATGTATTTCTCAGCTACATCTACTAAAAAGGTACAACTTCTCCTGCAATTAGATCCTTGTCCCATTTCTTGTATGGTGAGGTTTTTTTTTAGATAAGACTATATCTCATAAGATATATTGTATTTTATTAAAATTGGAAATGGGAAACTCCTTTTAAACAAGAGAAGACCAGGGAAGATGTTTTCAGGGTCGAAGAAAACAAAGAGGTTTAAAGACATGCAGCCAAACATTCAGAGGAGATTTAACTAAGACTTAGTGTGTTAGTTTTATAACTGTTAATCTATAAATTTCCAGGGTAAGGTCCAGATGATGAAAATAGAAGAAAATGTTGATCCTTACCACGACAAGGCCATTAATACAACTGTTCTCCACCTGCCCTTTAACAACTCCTACTCCAATGCTGCTGCTGTTACCTGAAAATATGACAACATTGGAGAACAATATCAGTCCTGCACATGTGACTAAATGGTTGAAGTGGATGAAGACAAGGTAAAGAGATTTTTCCTCATGTCCCACTTCAATATTTGTCAACTCCTGTACTTAAAATTGTCAGTTCAAGGATTCAAGGATTCAAGGAGACTTTGTCATTTCAACACATGGTACATGAGGTGGAACGAAATTGTATTCTCACGGTTCAGTTCCACCCAAGAGCTAATATTAAAATAGATAAAATAAAGTTAAAAAAAAGTAAAATAAATAAAATAGAATGTAATACACAAAATATTCAGAAAATATACGGGAGTAAAGTGTCTCAGAGCGGGTATGTGAAGGTGTTCAGTTTGTATTGTCCATGTAAAGTGTCAGTGCAGTGGTTGTTCAAGTGGAGTTCAAGAGTCTTTCAGGACATACAATATCTATGTTCCTAAATTTTCCGTCAAGACCTCCTACAAGCTGAATGATATGCTGACTGGAATGGGAATGACATACATTTTTCGGGATTGTGCAGATCTAAGTGGTATTGCAGAGGGACAGAAGTTGTCTGTATCGGAGGTAAGGGTGCTGTACATATAAAAGCAGCTATGTTAATATTCCATTAATGTTTAACCTCACTGTCCTGCAAAGGTTTTGCACCAAGCCACACTGGATGTAGATGAGGGCGGAGACGCTGCTGCAGCAGCTACTGGTGTTGGGGTTGTTTTGGAGTGTGCCATGATAATCCCTGAGCTGAAGTTCAACCGTCCTTTCGTGGTTGTGATCATGGAGCGATCTGCACAAAACATTCTCTTTCTGGGCAAGATTGTCATCCCAAACATCTGAAATTTTTGTCCTTTGCACAGTAAACAAAGAATTTGACTCTGGTGTGTTGGTTTATTTTTCTTTTTGTTGCTGTATAGATGGAACCTTGGGCTACAAAAGAGGGGTATTTCAAAACTTCTCTAAATCTCGGGAAATTTTAATTTAAATGAATACAGCTGAAACTAATAGTGCTGTATATAACTAAAAATATGCACTGCTCAAAAAAAATAAAGGGAACACTAAAACATTATAACTCCAAGTATATCAAACTGTCCACTTAGGAAGCAACACTAACCAATTTCACAAGCTGTGATTGCAATGCTGATAAGTAATAACAAAATTGATATATATAAAATAAATGGCTTTTTTACAGTAAGCTGTCTCCCTCATCCATTATTTCAGTGACTGATGCTTTTTTTTTCACCTCCACTGGTTTTAAACATATGGACTATGTCTGATTTCTCAGGGCGCCGTGTGGTTTATTGGTGTAACAGGTGCACATTTTGCCAAGGTTCCTTTTTTATTCAATTCCTGGTCTCAAGCCATTTACTGCATGTCTACACTTTCTCTCTAGCCTCTCTCCAGTCAAGTTGCTGTTCTGGAATACTATTGTCATTTATTATTAGCAGTGTTGTTAAGCTTATTCTCAAATCCTCTTATGCAGACCTGTTTCCTACTGGAGATATATGAAATATGTTCACAATCCAAAGCATTCTTCAGACAAAAGTTTTATACTGTACCTGAGCTGAAATTTGGTCTGCTCTTTTCAGATTAACATTTCAAAATAATCTAAAATAACATGGTTAACACTTTCCAAATTGACAAAGTAACAACATGCAGTGAAATGTAACATCAATTTAACTCCTTTTAAAAAAATCAGCAGTCTATTCTTGAGGTTATATGATATGCTTAATTTGTCATTTGTTAGTCTTAACATAAATGTTTTAGAAAAAGATTTTCCAGAACTGAATAGGATTATAAATGCAGACTGACGTTTGAGGTATTTTCATAATGAACATTTTTGAGGTAATTGTTTTGAGAGTACAATGGATTAAGAGACAAAGACTTTAAAACTGCAGCAATTTTGGTTGAGTGTTAAATATTCATCAGCTGTGAGTTTAAATTGAACTTGAGGGGCCGGGCATAATTATGAGGACTGAATTGATTAGAGAGATTATTTGCACATGTTCCCGTAGTTAACAATCCCTATTTAGCACAGCTGAAATATAGCTCAACTATCAATACATGTCAGCAGGAGAGACTATTGTAGCTGACAGTGCAGATAGCATTTAGAGCTACAACTAGTAAGTATTGGTTTCATCATCTTTATTTGTGGGAAAAAAGGCTTTTATTTTTTAAAGCAACATTTAATTTTTTCCAGGTGAAAAAAGCTGGTTAGTCTCACACAAAAATTACCTTATACACAAAGCTTCTGTGGAAAATATCTGAAATTGTCAAAGTCAATTCCAATGACTTTTAGTAATTGGTGTTTCATGAGTCTTGCATAAATCTGCTTAACTATTAAGAATGTGTGTTAATTAACTTAATTAAATGGCTATGAACTAGCTGGGACCTGTTGGGGTTAAATCTGACCATTGAGCACAGAGTAGAAAATGTAAACTCATAAAAAATTAAAATTTATAGTCTAACCAAAAAATTAAACTTCTGTTTCAGATCACCATGTCTACATCTGTGATACTCTGGACCTTCTTAGCAGTGATCTGTGTGGGGAGAGGCCATCAAACCATAGAGCATGCTAAAGCAGCCATGTGCCTTAGTGAAGATAGCAATAACAAACTCTCTTTGGTGGCCTCAGGGAACAAAGAATTTGCCTTTCGTCTCTACAGGAAGTTGGCAAATCAAGCTTCCTCTGAAGGCAAAAACGTCTTCTTTTCTCCACTTAGTATCTCTACAGCTTTGGCTGCTGTGTCTGTGGGAGCACGAGGGAAGACCTACCAGCAGCTGTTTAG
>JAVLVB010001114.1:21966-35699 GCA_032876305.1 Orestias chungarensis
TGTGCACATTCAGGTCCCCTGTTATGACCAGACAGTCAAAATTAGTGCATACAATTGAAAGTAGTTCAGTAAAAACATCAATAAAACAATTCCTCAGAGGTTTGTAGATGGTAATACAAAGAATGGAAGATTGTTTTGTATCCATTTTGAATGATACGTACTCAAATGATGACAAAACCCCAAATGCTAATTTATGAATAGGTATATTGTCCCTGAATATGACACAAACCCCCCACCCCTCTGGTTTTGACGTGTTTCAGATAAAAAAATTGAAGTGAGGTGGACTAGCTTCAATCAGGACTGTATGCACTTAACCACTTTCATGGTAATAAATGGTGTTTGGTTGCAATGAAATGGTTCAGAAAACCTCCCTTGCTTGTGGAGAGTCCTGCTGTGGAAAAGGTACAGTGCATAATGCAAACAAACTTTATAATAAAAAAGACTATTGGGTGTGTCTGTTCTTTGTTTTACTTCTGTGAAGGATTAAACCTTTAAGATCTGATTCCATCAAATCTTTAGATCTTGTATATTATGGGTGGTTGTCTGCCATGCGTTGATGGTTTGGGAGAACGGCTCTGTAGACAGGACTTCATTTGAAAGGCAAAGATTTTAATTGAAACTGCAACCAAGTCAAAAAAGCCAAATCATGGGGAAATTTCAGTCCAATTGTTGATATCCCTGTTGTTTGTACACAAACCCTTTTATAGACCTATGAACAGCACACAACCATTACCATATTTGGCATTTCTGTAGGCATACTTCTTACAGAGATGCACATTCTCCAGTTGGTGCTTGTCAGCACCAACAAGTGAGTCAACCGGCTCCTTTTCACATTGAACTTTATACCTTTTGTTATCTGGTCAAAGTTAGGGCAAAACCTTTTTTCTACATTGTTTTCCAAGGACAGTGTCCTGAACAAACCCTAACAACTTTCACAGCCACTTGTTTTTTTTTTTCCACCGGGTGGTGCAACTTCAATTTTAATCTCAAATTGTATGTGTGGGAACATCCAGATCATTAAAATGTAGATATATCATGCATTGATCTTGTACAGAGTAGATATTAAATCAAATATTATTTAAATGGTGGGGCTCTGTTGAAATTTTGCAAAATACAGTTTTTTGAAATTGATTTCCTAATTGACTTAAAGCAAGCAGATGCTAATAGAGGGTGGGATAATTTGGGGTTAAAACTCACTGAGAGAAAATTTGGACAAAACTATATTTCCATGTCCAGTTTTGCAACTCTGCTACAAATGCTTTTACAAAAACATGCAAGTTATGGTAAAAACAAAAGCAGAAATTGCAGTGCTTGATTGGGAGGGACAGGGAATGTAGTTGAGGTTAACATAAAGCTTTACATCAAGAAACCCAATTTTCTGAAAGTAAAATATTTTTTGCTGAGGAGAAAAATATGTTTATTTTAAAATATCAAGCAAGGTCTGATTTGCAGCACATCGCTTTAAAGCCGAAATAAATCCCTCTGTAGTTTTTGAGATACCTTTCCTAGTAGGAATTTATGGGATTATTTTAATGAAAAACCGGTCGTACTTTAAAACCAAGGTAATATCAAATTTTATTTATTATTTTGCTAAGAAACAAGCTTGTTTACTTTTTCCTGGCTCTGTCACCATGATGTGATGGAAACGTCAAATTAGACGGTGTTTCTGGCTGCCATAGTTGTGCTTAACAGATTTGTATTTCCAAGTTAGTCTTTAAAAATATAGTGCCTCCCTTGCTACCTTTACCTTAATCGTTTATTGATTTCTGAGGTGTTATATACGTTCTAAAGCTAAAGCAAAACAAAGACAGCAATGCATGCACCAAAAAAAATGTAAAAAAATAAATAAAATGAGGCAAACTTGATAGTATTAATAAACAGATCGGCACAGTAAAAGTATTGTGATCTCTACAGTATGTGATTGCGCATGAGTGTGATGCAGAGTGTGATGTGGGGTCTCACATGAATTATGCTTAGCCATGGGTACAGAGGGCAGCTGCAACCCCCCACCAGGAGCCCAGAGGGAGCAGAGGGAGCACACGGCCCAAGACATCAGGGTAACCCGAGAGCACAGAGATTAGACAGCACACCGCAGGAATACCACGCACCGACCCCGAGGAGCGCAGAAGGGGTCCGGGGCATTGCCCCCGCAGCTGCGGTGTAGACCCCCCAAGGTACCAGGAGCAGCACCCTAACCATCCCGCTGACCAGCACCCTGCACCCCAAGCATTGCGCCCCAGGGCCCAGTCTGGACACAGGCGAGTGCAGCAGCGACAATGTGCAGGGGGCAAGACCCCTCTCATGTGGGGATAGCATGAGAAGGCCAGAGGACACCCAGGCCCAGACCCAGCCCCATCCACATTCATACACAATCATACATGCTGACTCACTCACGCACTCACTTACTCACTCACTCAATCACTCGCGTAGTCACTCAAGGTAGGGATTTGGGGGCTGGTGGGTGGGGGGACCAGCCGCTGGTGCAGGACAGTGGGCGGCCCCTGGAAAAAGAAGCACCCCTACCGACGCTACCACCATCTTGTTGTTTCACCATGCACCTAAAAATAATGACTTCTCTGGGTAATTGAAGTTAATTAGCCGAAGGTTGACAATTATGTCAACAAACAAATTTAGGATTGTTTTTTAAAATAAATATAAAATGTATCAGCTATAAAACTTTAAATGTAACATGTGGATGACTGAAAATAAACATATACCTTTACAGTTTTGTCACTTCTTGGACATAACGGTTAATCTTTGTACATAAAATATGGTAACATAATTTAAAACAGTCAAGATTGATATACATACGTTTGGAGTAAAACTTTTGCAGCTGTCCAACATGTTATTACAGCAGTGATAGATGTAGAAAGAATTCTGAGACAAAATGTAGAATAGAATTTGTGTTAATGTTATTGCAATGCTGACAAGTTATAACAAAATTGCTATTCATTAGCTTTTTCTTTTTTTTTTTTACAGAAATCTGTATCCCTTATCAATTATTTCAGTGACTGATCCACTTTTTTTATCACTTCCACTGGTTTTAAACATCTGGAATACGTCTGATTTCTCAAGGCGCTGTGCGTTTCATTGATGGAGCAGGTGCACAACATGCAAATGCTCCTCTTTTATTTGTCTTGGGTTGAATTCCTGGTATCAAGCCAATTACTGCATGTCTACACTTTCTCTCTCTAGCCTCTGACCTGTCAAGTTGCTGTTAAATAAGGAACCAATAGTGTAAAGAAAAAGAGTATGTCTAAAAAAGAATGTTAAACGTGATTTGTAGCGTAATCCCAGGACATATTGGAATACCTCTGCTGTTTAATAATAGCCGTGGTTTGTTTTCTTAAATCATCTTATGCAGACCTGTTTCCCATCGGAAATATATGAAATATGCTCACAATCCAAAACATTTTTCAGACAGAAATTTTGCCCAGAAGACATCTTTTAAGATAAACATTTAAAAATATTCAAAAATAACATGGTTAAAATTTTCCAAACTGACAAAATCACAATTTGGAGTGAAATGTGACATCAAAGTTATTCTGTTGACATATTCAGTCTATTCTTGGGGTGACCTTCTAAGCTTCATTAGCCACATGTTTTATTTTTATAATAAATGTTTTAGAAAGGATTTGCCAGAACTGAGTAGGATTGTAAATGCAGCCTCACTTTAGGTCTTGTGAGAATGAAATTTTTAATGGTGGAGAGTAAAATGTATGAAGTGAGAAAAACATGGAAAAACTGCAGCAATTTTGGTTGAGTGTAAAATATCCATCAGCTGTGAGTTTAAATTGAACTTGAACTAGAGGGGCCCGGCATTATTATGAGAGCTCAATTGATTTGAGAGATTATTTGCACATGTTCTGTTGTTAATGAGTTAACAAAACCTATTTAACACAGCTGAACTATAGCCCAACTATCAAAACATGTCAGCAAGAGATACTATTGCAGCTGACTGTATAGATATCATTTACAGCTACAACTAGTAAGTATTGGTTTTAAGAAAAAAAGCCTTATATTTTTTAAACAAGGTTTAAATTTATCAGGTCAAAGAAGCGGGTCATTCTCACACAAAAATGACCTTAGTTAAGCCACGAAGCTACTTTTTGGACAAATATTTGAAATTTGCATAGGCAATTCCAATGCCTATACGTTTAACACTAAAATCACAATAATAGAAAGTGCTATCTTGTAATTGTTGTTTTGTGTCCAGCATAATACTGCTAAACTACTGAGATTGTTGGTTAATTGGCTTTTTGACCATAACTTGAATCTTCATGGCTGAAATAGATATGAACTAAAAGGGCGAAAGAAGAAGAAAAAAACTTAAAATCTGACCATTTAGCTCAGAGTAGAAAAGGTTAACACCAAAAAGGAAAATTTGAACTTTTCCACATGTTAGGCAAATGGTGAAAGACCGTAGTTTTAACCCTCTGTTTCAGATCACCATGTCTACAGCTGTGCTATTCTGGACCGTCTTTGCAGTGAGCTGTGTGGGGAGACCCTCTCCAACCATAATGCATGTTAAAACAGCCATAGTCACTGAGGATGACAGTAACAAACTCTCTTTGGTGGCCTCAGGGAACAAAGAATTTGCCTTTCGTCTCTACAGGAAGTTGGCAAATCAAGCTTCCTCTGAAGGACAAAAAGTCTTCTTTTCTCCACTTAGTATCTCTACAGCTTTGGCTGCTCTGTCTGTGGGGTCACGGGGCAAGACCTACCAGCAGCTATTTAGGGGTCTGGGTTTCAGCAGTTTTAAGGGTATGCTGGGAACACCCTGGCAAGAGTCTTCTGTGAGGCAGAGCTTCAACTACCACCTCTGAGAAAGCTTCAAACACGTTCTGAGGTAGGTAGGGGACCTTGAGTCACATGTTGCAATGTTTTTGGTGCCTACGGTGGCTGAAACCCTCGTACCCTTTGGTGGACACCAGTGGTAAGGGTGGCTGCCCTCACAGCCATTGCAGATCACAAACCGATGAAGCAAACAGGACCAAATCATCCGCAAAGAGCAGGGATATAGGACTTTTTGGCCTGTGGGACTCCTGCATTAAGTGGATGAGTTTAAGTATTGTGATGTCTTGTTCACAAATTAAGGAAAAATGAAGCAGGAGCTCGATAGACGATTGGTGCAGCATATCCACGACACACTGGAGGGACTGTTTCTCGGCTGGCCTGGGAAAGCCTCTGGATTGCCACGGATGAGCTGGCCCATTTGGCTGGATCTCCTGCTTAGGCTGCCCTGACGACCAGACCCAGGATGAGCGGAAGACGATGGATGGATTGATTGATATTCTTAAAAGCAATTTATTCCTCAATAGTATGTAGCTTAAACATAGAATACTGTATTTATCTTAAACAGCAACTGCCGTTCAAGAGTTAGTAGGCCTTGGATGTAATTTATTTGCATTCTCATATCTTAAGCTGATTTCTATGGATATCAAATAAGAATTATCGCATTAGTGAATTTTAAAAAGAAAAGATCTAGACTTTATTATGAATTACCATATATTGAGGTTTTCATAACCAGTCAGACAAGTTGGTTTATTAACAAACTCATTTAAAGTATCTGTGACAGCTGTCCCTACTGTCACAGACACCTGGATGGTAATAGTTTTTTGTTCATCTTTAACATTAGTTTACATATTGATTAGTTTAGATTTGTATCTTAAAAATTATTTTCATTAGCCTGACTCTTTAGTTGACTATTTGGAGTGCACACATTTAGTTAACTTTATTTGTCAGTTCTTTATATTTTTGTTAAATATAACAAACTAATTTCTTCTTCTTTTGAGTTACCAGTTTCCTTTGGAGCTGCTGCTGGAATCACACAGGAGCTCCAGCTAATTGCTTTCCTTATATGGCAGGCAAACCTCCTCAGTGGGTTATTCCATTTGTTTGCCAGGGGAAAATGAAAATGTATCTTTAGTTTAATGTTACCATTCCTTTAATGTTTCTTCTTTTTGGAAATTAGTTCAACTCTAATATTTATCTAAACTAAATATTCAGGAATGTGCTGACCAGTATTTGTTTATGTTCTTGTGTGTTTAATTAACCCCCATGTGTGTTAGCAGTGGTCTGATCAGCCACTATTTAAGCTCCCTTCATGTCTTGTTTGTGTCGGTCAGTTTTGTTGCTTGAGTTCTTTGTGTCACTACCTGGGTTGTAGTTTGTTATGTTGACCTCAGTTTGGGCCCAATCTTGCAACTATTTTTTGACTTTTTGTAATAAATTAAGAATATATTTTGAAACCCATTCAACGTCTCTCTGGCTGGTCTGTGTAAAACCCTCACAGTATCTTATGTCAGGGGATTATTTACTTTAAATCAAACTGCAAACACTGTTGCTGGGCCTTTAACTGCAGTTGAATTTTTGTTCTTATTTGTGGAACATAAAGAATGTAAAATCCTGACAACACGATCTGTAGTTGAATGTAACACTTTTGTGTATGAGAAAGAATAAAAAGTAAAATGTGTCTGAGGCCAAAACCATTATGTTACAGAGCTAATAACTTAACGATGCAACAATCTATGATACACATATCTGTGTTTTTGGTTTGGTTCAGTTTGTCATAGTAGTCTTGTTTTTGTTATTATTTATATTGTTTTCTTTAGGTTATTTTCTAGTTTGGTTGAGTTTTTGTTTGTGTTCTCTAGTTTTTCTTTAGCTGGTTTGTTCATTTCGATTGTTTTGTTTATTCACGTTTGTTGTCCCCGCGTCTCGCTTCAGTTCTCTGTTTGTTTACGTTCCGTTTCCGCGTTGTTCCGTTTCCTCTTGCCCTGCTCCGGTTTATGTTCATTATTCTTCCCCACAATAAATGATTTATTCCCGCAATTCCACCTCTGCTCGAGTCATTGATCGCAACACCTGACACACATTAACTTCAATCTACTCTAAATTCTAAATATTTTTCCATATGCTTTTCAGAGAATTCTTTGCAAACCTCATTGTAATGATTGGTCAGCAACTAATCCACTGTTAGAGCTCCTATGTAGAACAAACAGGAAGTTTGGACAGAGAATAAATGGAATCAAAGCTCACCTGAACATTGGTATAAACAGGCTCTTTCTCCATCCAGTCTTTGGTAAGTGGGACAAACTGTGAGGAGCAGCTGAAAAAGGATAAGTGGTTCAACGGTTTTACAACAGAAATGTTCCTACTGTTAAAAGTATTGGTTCAAATGATTTTCCAGCACATGAATGTAGAGTGGATTTATTGATAGTTTGAAATCCCAATATTATTGGATCTGACACACAAAATAAAGAAATTACTTTGATCAAGATAAACATCTGTATGAAATTAAGCAATGTATTTGAATCACAAACAGACAAACAAAAAAAACAAAAAAATCATGACACTGGATCTAGTGGACATTAAATATTGAATAATCGGCAGGGTTCTGTTTAAAATTTTAACACGCACAATTTCTTTTAAAATGATTTCCTAATTTGCTTAAAAATCTTTCTGGCGACCGGCAATTTACAGGATTGTTTCTTGATGAAAAAGTGGTGGTATTATCAAACAAGGTCATGTCAAATTCAATGTATTATGATCAAAAACAAGCTTGTTTACATTTTTGTGACACTGTCACCACGATGATTATGGAAACTTCATATTCTCTGGTTCTGTTGTTTAGCTTAAAAAGATCAAATCAATACTTCATAACGAATGAATGTTCTGGTAAAATGAAAGAAATCAACATAAAAATAATGTAAAATTTTTTTCAGCATGACAAAGATAATTAGATCACGACTAGAAAATCCTTTCTACCAATATCTAAGCTTCTTTTTTTTCCTATTCCTAAAATAGTGTCTTCTCTGGATTGTTTAAGTTAAATAGTTGAAGGTTGACGATTATGTCCAAAAAAAACAAATGTTTTTTTGTATAAATATTTTTTTACATGTATTATCTATAAAGTTTTACATTTAACATGTGGAAGGCTGAATATAAACATATTGCTATACAGTATTGACACGTCTTGGACTGATTGGTTATTCTTTTCACATAAATTTAAGGTAAAATAATTTTAAACAGTCAAGATTGATGTCCAACATGTTATTTAAGCAGTGATAGATGTATCATACAATTTGGTTTAATGTGATTGAAATGCTGATAAATAATAACAAAATATATATATATTGGCTTTTTTACAGTAAGCTGTCTCCCTCATCCATTATTTCAGTGACTGATGCTCTTTTTTGCACCTCCACTTGTTTTAAACATATTGACTATGTCTGATTTCTCAAGGCGTTGTGTGGTTTATTGGTGTAGCAGGTGCACATTGCGCCCATGTTCCTTTTTTATTTATCTTGGGTTCAATTCCTGGTCTCAAGCCATTTACTGCATGTCTACCCTTTCTCTCTAGCCTCTCTCCAGTGAAGTTGCTGCTCTGGAATACTATTGTCGTTTATTATTAGCAGTGTTGTTAAGCTTATTCTCAAATCCTCTTATGCAGACCTTATTCCTACTGGAGATATATGAAATATGTTCACAATCCAAAGCATTCTTCAGACAAAAGTTTTATACTGTACCTGAGCTGAAATTTGGTCTTCTTTTTTAAGATTAACATTTCAAAATAATCAAAAATAACATGGTTAACACTTTCCTAATTGACAAAGTAACAACATGCAGTGAAATGTAACATCAATTTTACACCTTTTAAAAAAATCAGCAGTCTATTCTTGAGGTTATATGATATGCTTAATTTGTCATTTGTTAGTCTTAACATAAATGTTTTAGAAAAAGATTTTCCAGAACTGAATAGGATTATAAATGCTGACTGACGTTTGAGGTATTTTGATAATGAGCATTTTTGAGGTAATCGTTTTGAGAGTACAATGGATTAAGAGACAAAGACTTTAAAACTGCAGCAATTTTGGTTGAGTGTTACATATTAATCAGCTGTGAGTTTAAATTGAACTTGAACTAGAGGGGCGGGGCATAATTATGAGGACTGAATTGATTAGAGAGATTATTTGCACATGTTCCGTAGTTAACGAGTTAACAATCCCTATTTAGCACAGCTGAAATATGGCTGAACTATACATGTCAGCAGGAGAGACTATTGTAGCTGACAGTGCAGATAGCATTTAGAGCTACGACTGGTAAGTATTGGTGTTATCAAAAAAAAGATGGGTTTTATTTATTTTATAGCATTTAATTTTTTCCAGGTGAAAAAAGCTTGTCAGTCTCACACAAAAATTGCCTTATACACAAAGTTTCTGTGGAAAATATCTGAAATTGTCATAGTCAATTCAAATGACTTTTTTAGTAATTGGTGTTTCATGAGTCTTGTATAATACTGCTTAACTATTCAGATTGTGTGTTGATTAACTTCATTAAATGGCTATGAACTAGCTGGGACCTGTTGGGGTTAAATCTGACCATTGAGCACAGACTAGAAAATGTATACTCATAAAAAAAATAAAATAAAACCTTTATAGTCTAACCAGAAAAATAAACCTCTGTTTCAGATCACCATGTCTACAGCTGTGATACTCTGGACCTTCTTAGTAGTGATCTGTGTGGGGAGAGGCCATCAAACCATAGAGCATGCTAAAGCAGCCATGTGCCTTAGTGAAGATAGCAATAACAACCTCTCTTTGGTTGCCTCAGGGAACAAAGAATTTGCCTTTCGTCTCTACAGGAAGTTGGCAAATCAAGCTTCCTCTGAAGGCAAAAACGTCTTCTTTTCTCCACTTAGTATCTCTACAGCTTTGGCTGCTGTGTCTGTGGGAGCACGAGGGAAGACCTACCAGCAGCTGTTTAGTGGTCTGGGCTTCAGCAGCTCCCAGCTAGTTCAGACGGCTGTAAACCTTGCCTTTCGTACGTTCATTAGCAGCGTGCCGTCTCGTGATATCAGCCAAGGCACAGCTGTGTTTGTGGACAACCTGTTCAAGCCCAAGCCTGACTTCCTGAATGTCCTGAAGCAGTTCTATTTCACTGAGGGCTTCAATGTTGACTTTGCCAAATCTGTGGAGACTGCCAACACCATCAACAAGTATGTGTCTGGTAAGACCAAGGGAAAGATAACTAAGCTGGTAGAAGGCCTGACTCCAAACACGGTCCTGTATCTCCTCAGCTACATTTACTTCAAAGGTAAATGTCTCAAAGCGGCTCCTGATCCTTAGTTTTAGTTCTGTTATATAACCCTTTATGTGACGGTTTGTTCAAATAGGAACCTGGGCAACTCAATTTGACCCAAAGCTGACAGAGCCAGATGTGTTCAAAGTGGATGAAAACACTGAGGTTTAAAATGATCAAACATGCTTTTTCTTTTCTTTAGCTTCTTGGTAAAACCAACTAAAAGTGTCATCTTTTTTATTTTTTTTTAGGTTCCAGTCCAGATGATGACAATGGATGCTTTTGTGGACATTCATTATGATGAAGCCATTGCAACTTCTGTCCTCCACCTTCCCTTCATCAACTCTTACTCTATGCTGCTGCTGTTGCCTGATCATATGGACTCACTGGAGAAAAGTATCAGCCCTTCCCACATCACCAGGTGGTTGCTGCAGCCTGAGTCAAGGTTGGTAAATGCAGTGGTTTAATGATTGGTTCATCCTGTCAAAAGTGCTTAATGTGCCCATTTTTATTCAGGAAATGCAAAATCTCTGTCCCCAAGTTCTCAATCAAAGCTTCCTACAACCTGAATGATGCACTGATTGAAATGGGAATTGGTGACATGTTTGGGAATAGTGCAGATTTGAGCGGCATTGCAGATGGACTGATGGTTTCTGAGGTAAGGAATGGAGCAGTAGAAGTAATTGCATTTCCTTCAACTGTTTGACTGCTTGCTTTCATTTTGCCGTAAGGTTGTACACCAAGCAACGCTGGATGTTGATGAGACCGGAGCAACTGCTGCAGCTGCTACTGGCATTGCGCTAATCGAATCTCTCGCCCCTGAGCTGAAGTTCAACCGTCCTTTTCTGGTTGTGATCACGGAGCGATCTGCACAAAACATTCTCTTTTTGGGCAAGATTGTCAACCCTACCATTTGAACCTTTGCACAGTAAAGGAGTAATTTGACTTTGGTGTACGGTTTATTTCTTTGTGACTGGATTGTAAGGTTTAAAAAATTGGCTTAATCTAAGAAATTGATTTAAACAAAGCTGGATTCTCTTACTCAAAAGATATCATTTTAAAGTGGGTTAGATGATTACAATCTAAACTGACTTTGAAAAATAGGCAATGTTACATTTATCAATCTGACCATAAGCTGTCTAGAGGAGAAAAATTGTTAGCCGATGGGAAGTACAGAGGATGTATATATTGTCTTTAGTATAATGGCACTTAAGCCAGGGAAGTTTATTTGTAAAGCACAGTTTCATGTACAAGACAATTCAAAGTGCTTTACATAAAAAAAAAAAGAGCAGAAAATGAAACGAAATCAACTTTGAATTTAAAATAAATCAAATAAAAATAATCTCAGTTGCTATATGCACAGTTAAATGGCTCTGTTTTCAGCCTGGATTTAAACAATCGCAGAGTGTAAACCTGTCTAACCTCTTCAGGAAGACTTCCAGATTTTAGGAGCATAAAACTGGAATGAAACCTCCCCTTTTTTTTGGTCCAGACTCTGGGCATCAGCAGGAGGCCTCTACCTGAGGTTCTCAGAGTCCTGGCTGGTTCATATGACTCGAACATGTTAGATATGTACTTTGGGGCTAAACCATGAAGAGATTTGTACACAAGCAAGGCTATTTTAAAGTCTATTCTTTGAGTGACAGGAAGCCAGTGCAGAGACTTGAGCACTGGACTAATGGGGTCATATTTCCTGGTTTTAGTCAGAATTCGAGCAGCAGCATTCTGGATGTTCTGAAGCTGTCTCAAGGCTTGTTTAGAAAGTGAGCAGGCTGTTGCAGTAGTCTAACCTGCTAGAGATAAAAGCATGGATAAGTCTTTCTAGGTCTGGTTTAGAGACTATTCCTCTGATTCCGGCAATGTTTTTAAGAAGGTAAAAGGCTGCTGATGTTACTGATTTAATGTGGCTGAAGTTCAGGTCAGAATAGAGTATTGCCCCAAGATTTTTGACCTAATGTTTAGATTCCAAAGAGAACGTCAGAAGGTAAGTGATGGCACTTTCTTTGTTTCTGTGGGCCACAGACAAAGATTTCCGTTTTGTCTGAGTTTAACTGGAGGAAGTTTTTCTGCATCCACAGACTGATCGGTTCAACACAGTGACACAAATCAACAGGCCCATGTTCTCCTGCTGTCAGCGACACATAGATCTGAGTGTCATCAGCATAGTTGTGGTAGGACACATCATGGCTGCGTAATAGCTGGCCCAATGGAAGCATGTAGAGATTGAATAAAAGGGGTCCCAGGATGGACCCCGGGGAAACCCCACAGGTGTCACCTATTCGGTCGGAGACGCAGTTCCCAATTTGAACTAACACCTGTCCTCAAGGTAGGACTTGAGCCATACCAGTGATTCCCACCCAGTCTTTTAACTTCTGTGATAAAATCACATGGTCAACTGTATCAAAGGCGGCGGTTAGATCCAGCAGAACTAGGACAGAGACCTTGCCTGCATCTGAGTTTAGGCGGTTGTCATTTCTCACCTTGATCAGAGCTGTCTCGGTGCTGTGGTGGGGCCTAAAGCCTGACTGGAAAGCATCAAACACATTGTTAGACAGGAGAAAGTCACTCTGCTGTGGGTATACAACTTTTTCCAGCACTTTTCCTAAGAATGGCAGGTTTGATCTGGATCGGTAGTTGTTCAGTACTGTGGCATCCAGACTGCTCTTCTATAGGAGAGGCTTAATGACAGCAGTTTTCAAGGCCTTTGGGAATATTCCAGTCTGAAATGACATATTGACTAACTGAGCGAGTTGTGGCAGGAAACTACTCAACACAGACTTTAGAAATCTAGTGGGTAGCTCATCCAGGCAGCAAGTAGATGGACTCAGGCTGCAGATGATCTGTTCAATTGTTGTATCGCAGACAGGTGTGAACTGTGTCAGCTCCATATGTCTAACTGGGGGTAAAGGAGCTATGTCTGTTGTGGAAACAATTGCATTTTTAATGCCTTGAACTTTGTCATTAAAGAACACTGCAAACTCTTGACATTTGGATGTAGAAATCAGTTCCAAGGGGATCTAGACTGGAAGGTTTGTTAATCGGCTGACTGTAGCAAACAGGACACGAGAGTTGTTTCTGCAGTTTTTGATGATTTCTGAAAAATAGCTCTCTGGTTCTATGCAAAGTCTGGTTGAACACACACAACTTTTCTTTGTAGATTTCAAAATTAACCTTGAGCTTTGCCTTACGCCATTTCCTTTCGGCTCTCCAGCACTCCTTTTTCTGTGCCCTGACCGAGACCTCTTTTCTGCATAGTGCCTTTTGTGTACTTTTACCATTTTAACCTTGACAGGAGCAATGGCATCCATAACCTTCAAGACACTTGATGTGTAAGAGTTCAACATATCATCAACATTAGAACACAGAGAACTCTCAAACCTAATCATTTTCAAAAACTGAATCCCTGTGTTGTCATCAATAAGTCTTCTTTGAGTAACTGTAGGGCCAGCTGTTGGCTTGGGTGTAACAGAAATGTCAAAGAAAACACATAAATGATCAGACAAAGCACCATACACAACACCCACATTTAAAATAACAACACCCTTTGAGATAAGCACATCTAGAGTGTGTTCTCTGTTGTGTGTAGGCTTGTTCACATGCTGAGTTAGACCAAACATCTCAAGGACAGCAGTGAGTTCTTTACATTGTTT
>JAVLVB010001116.1:8844-27549 GCA_032876305.1 Orestias chungarensis
GGGGCTAATATTCATCCATCAAATAGGATCACGGTGATAAATGTGGACTCAACACAAACTTGCTTGTTGGAACCAAGACATCAGAATCACTTTGGGGTTGTGAGTTTAATCATTAGCTTTTGAATTTGAACAATATTTACGACAATGGGATAAAAAAAACTGGACTAGTGGACTTCTGTCAAATTTGGACCTTCTTTATTTCTATACATATGATCACAAGGTTTAAAAGAACCCTCTACATATTACAGACATTCCCTTCTTAAAATGGGTAAATATCAAAAATCTATCTTTTTAAATTTGTTCAAGAGTTTCCAGTTTTTAATTGCCTGTCTGGTCAAATCTAATATTTCTGTTTAACTTGTTAAAACAGCTTCAAAGGCAGTTGTGGAGTTAGAGAATGATTAAGTTTTGCTTACATGCAATAAACTATTTTATAAACTACTTTTTTTTGGTTTGTTTTAAAGTTGAAATCGTAACATTTGAATTAATCTTCAGCTGTTGATGGGGTTAACTGTTGACATGTGGTGCAGGAACCAGGAAGTATGTCTGATGAACAAACTGTAATAAAGTGTGGGAAAGAGAAAGCTCTTTGTTAAAGAAACACTAAGTAACTTTTCAACCTTCCTAAAATATCTTCATAACTTTTGTGATCATACGTCAACTTACAGCTCGTTGAATGACGTCTCTGTCATGACCCGAGGGGGTCCGTATCACTTTAACCGGCACTAAGACACTTTGAGGAGGGTGGCAGGAACCCTGCCTTCCACACTAAACAACTACAAATGTGCTGACTGCTTTACTGCATACGTCACTTACCCTGTTTCTTATCTCCAACATCATCATCTGACATTGTTACACCACAATTAGATTCATCACCTCGTCGCTATTCATCCTTCACACAGACACTGGAAACAGATTTGTACTGCAATCCAACTGATCAGGGTTTTACCACGCTATGCGCCGGTGCTCATGGGAAATGCAGTCTTCCTTCAGGCTAAAACATTACCGCTTTTATCCACAGTGGGCTGCCAAAATCGACCAAAACTGAAACCTCTTTAGTGTCGCTTTAAATAAACCAGGCATCTTCCAATCCAGGCTTAGAGATCTGATCTTCTGCAACGTTTAGATGCATCCCTGGTCCAAAACACCTGATTTAAATGGTTGTATTGTCTCATTATATCCATTCGATGGTACCCGATCTGATCAACTGCAAGGCTGATTTTATCCCACACCTATAGATCCTAAAGTTTGGTGTTGCATATTTTTGGATTCAGACTCTAAATGCAACAAATTCATTACATTTACTGTTATATTTCCTGAATTTCAAGGAAAGTGACATTTAAAGATTAAAAGATTAAGATTAAATCAGCTTTATTTGCCAGGTACATACAGGACATACTAGGAATTTGGTTTAGTGTAATTACACTGAGGCAGCCATTTGCGGCTCCAGACTGGTGTAATCACACCATTTGCGAGGCGCCTCTCATGAGAAAGGTATTGCGCTCATTATCTGTGGGGGAGGCTGGAAGAGATGCGTTGGGCTCAGCTGGCTCAGATCACACCATGGAAAAGTTTTATTTTATTACAGTCTTTGCAGGTTTCTTTCCCCTGTGTTACAGATCAATTAGTCTGTCAGGAAAAGGAGCCGTTTAATATTTTAAGGAAGACTGAAGGTGACGAAGCAAAAGCAAAAATGTGAAACTTCAAAATAAAACTCATGTGTTTTGGGGGTGGGGTTGTTTGAAGTACATTCACATCCAAGGAAAGAAATATTTAAAATATCTCTCATATTGAAAATAAAATAAAATCACAGTTGGTTACGAAAGCCTCATCACTTCAAAACTACAAGTAGCCTTGACTCGAGCGTCTCCAGACTTAATGACCCTTCGTTCTTTCTCCTCAGCAAGTGTGCTCTGAAAATTCAGCTTGTATTAATTGTTTTGAAGTGGCTATTCTTGAAATTTTATTATCATAATTTCCATTTGTCAATTGTTGTTTGAAAAAAACTTTTTTTTGCGGTAACAGTACAAATTTCACTTTTCCAACTGTAAAATCCAATCGGAGGGGCAAAAAGTATAAACATGTATTGACTTCACTAAAACTTTATACATTAATATGAAAGAAAACAGGCAGGACTTTTATTCTGGAATAGTCAACATAAAACTTAAATAACTCATAATTTTATGCTCTCAATAAAAATATATATATAACCTAAATTATACAACTTAGGAAAAAAAGTACATTTTAACTCTGATTTTTACTCTTATGTCATATTACAGTGGTAGACATTCAAAATGGCTCTTCCCAGTCAAATGCCAGCCGAATGGCAGCAGACCTCCCTATACCTTCCAGCGGAATCCTAACTAAGTTCCAGCCGCTGGAGTGACCCCCTCCTTCTCCTGGGTGTGCAAATTTTTTATTCTGACTCCACCCTTTCACTGGATTACAGGGTCCCACCAGGAGATGGCGCTTCTCTCACATAATGCATAAATCACGTTGTAAGAGGCAGAGAGAGCAACAGTTCTCTCAGCAAGTTATTGCTAGCATAGTTTTATCCTTTGATAAACAGAGGAAAAAACTAGGTCTGCTGCTGTTCTTAGGTCAGTTTTTATTTATTTCTCCCCTTTGTGGGTTACAACTTTTGGAACCCAAAAGAAAACCTTTCGATTTTTCTGGTTTGTATATACCCGTGCGCAACACAACCCCCCGTCCATCTGTAGTCGTTACGTCATCTGCAAACCACCTATAGTACCAGAAACAACAGTAATCATGCATCCTGTTCAATAGTTGTGAATCTCTATTTACAGAGGGAGAATTACTGGCGAGGATCACCCTTTGGGAAGATTATTTCAGGTGATTGCAGTGGTGCTTTAGGCCAGCTGCTGTAGCCCATTCAAACACCCCCATTTGCATTCTCATTGCTCAACCTTTTGTTTTCACCTAATGGGCGATTTGGTCTCCCAGTGTTACACAAATCACAGCAGCGAAAATGCAGCTCCATAGTTGCTGTATACCCAGCCACCCTAAACCCTGTAAGACCCAAATATTGAAAAAAATGAATGATTTTTTTGAATCCCCCAGATATTGTTTTAGTAGGCCTCTGATGCATAAATTAAAGACTTTTCAATTTTTTTTATTTTAATACGTTTTTAGGGAAATGCTGCAACGCTGGGCAACAAGGGGACCATAATTTCTGTGTTTGTACTCACTTTGTCTGGACATATATAAAGAACATTTAAGTATTCTTTTGCAGCGTTTAATGCTTACTTACCCCATAACAGTATGTATATCATGAGTAATATTTGCAACAATCATAGTTTTGTGAATAAGCATTTCGTCATAAAATGAAAAGAAGAAGACCATTCGCACCTGATTGAGTAATGCAACCGGCATCACCCCAAACAACTGCAGAACATTCAGAACCTGTTTTCTTAGTCTTTTACTGCTAGTAACTGCTGCTTGGGTAACACTGCGAAAAGAGTGTCTCAGGATAATAAATTAAATAAAACATATCGAAAATGATCCATACACAATGAGGAAATATGTTTTCGTACTTGTTGTGGCACTGTCCGGGTGTGGACCCTTTATCCACCTAACCTCCAACTACACCGCTAGCCAAATGAAGGCTTAAAGGAGTCTGGAGGCGTATAACTACTTTGTGTTTGGTTGGATCAGCGATTTGGGATCCAAAGCAGCACTGAATGAGTGCAGTTTTGTTTTAGTCTGGGTGAATAGTCTGTGATTCACTCTTTACGTTGCTGTTTCATCACTAACGTGAACATCACTCCCTGAACGCACCACTGGCGTCAGGCTACAAGCTACCTGAGTCATTGTAAATACTAAATTGTAAATATTAAATGAATATAAATTAAATACTGAATTGGAAATACTAATTTCTACCTAATGTTGCTCGGTCATTCTCAGTGGTCTAATTAAACACTTTGAAAACGTGGGTGGTGGTTAAAGAAAACAAAGATGTTGTCACGTCACATTGTGACTGGCTGGATAACTCTAATAAATGAACATCACATCAACATGTAATCATTCAAAATCAAGCCACCTTTCCCCTAGCTTTTTCCGGTTGTTATCCTGCCACTTCCTGCCCCCAATCTGCAGTCGTGATGTAATAACCAAAAAACCAAGGCAAGGCAAGGCAATGCAAGTTTATTTGTATAGCACATTTTCGTGTAAAAGACAATTCAAAGTGCTTTATATAGGAAAAATGATAAAAAAATGAAACAATAAAATCAGTTTTGAATTAAAAAGAAATTAAAAAAAAATAATAATAATGATAGTAAACATATTCTCAATTGATATATGCACAGTTAAATAAGGCTGTTTTCAGCATGGATTTAAACATCACCAGAGTTGAAACCTGTGTCACCTCTTCAGGAAGACTGTTCCAGATTTTAGGAGCATAAAACTGGAATGAAGCCTCCCCTTGTTTGGTCCTGACTCTGGGCATCAGCAGGAGGCCACTACCTGAGATTCTCAGAAAACCAGACTGCTTAATGCTCATTTCATGCTCTGTGCTGGCTATCAGATCTCATCATGTGTGATTTTTAAAGCAGGTTATTGTCATTAATCATAATGATTACACAGTTTCGGCATATAATTGGCTGTTTTTGACTACTTTGAACTTATCTTTATATTTCACTTTACCCTGCATTGCTTGGTATCATTTCCTTCAGCCCAACCTTCCCTTTGTGGATTTATAGAAATCTTTCTATTTTGACATACCATATCAACACAGTGGACGTAAAATCACACAAAAAACATAAAATCTGAGGAGATGTTTTTTACTGTGAAAACCACAAATATGTGTAGCGAACCATTTTCACAACTTAGAATACAAATATAAATTGTTAATTTCAAAACCAACATACAATCTTTTACAAAAAAGAATATTTATGACAAGATAGTTGAAGAACTGTCAGTATTTGGACATTTACAAAAAAAATACGTTGGAACAGCACTATATGGGAAGATTTGGCTTGAAAGCTATTTGATGACAAGTCAGTTAAGAAGAAGAAATGGCTGTACACTGTATGGAACTGTGACAGAAAGTCAGTTCGAACAAGAGTACTCCTAAAGCATAGAGAACACACGTTTTGTGTTGTACAGCATGGTCTAAAAAAAGAATATGAAAGACAGATGGGTTACAGACAAGAAGGGAAAGAGGATAGGAGAGATCGCCAAGGGTCAGATTGTTCCAGATCAAGTCAAAGACAACCCCATCCTTTCCCAGAGGGAAAACATAGAAATTTCTCTGAACATAGAGTTTCAACTGAATGAGAACGAGGTGAAAGAGTTAAGTCAAACTGATATGAAAGGAATGAGTCAAAGTGAAATCCACAAAACAGATCTTGAGGAACCCCCACCACAATCCTGCAAAACAAAAATGGAGATACTGTGAGTAGTAACAATGACACATGTGAAGAGAAGAAAAAAGATTCCAATGATCATCGTAAAAATGAGGTCACAATCCTTGACAAAAAAAGTTACATAATTTTTAAAAAACATCTATCATAAATAAATACTGTGTTCTATTATTTAAAATGAACAATGTTAAATGTAGATTTAGCCGCAAAGTCACAAAACCTTACTGGAGGGCTAAAGCTGTCTGCAAATTCAGTGTCTGCACAACTTTTTTTCTCTCTGTTAAAGAAGACCCTAATAAAACTCAAGAGAAAATAGTTCTTGAAGTCCATGGAGAGATCAGCCACAGCAGTGAGGAAGAACATACCCGACACTGTCGACAACCACAACGCGAAGAACTACAGAATAAACTTGGGGAATTCAGCCCTATGCTTCTCCACACAAAACAGCTTGTAGCTGCAGATGAAGAAAAACTTTCCGTGGGAAATGTAAATGATGTTAAATCTGTTGCAGTCCTGCAGAAAATATCCAATGAAAAGAATTTACAAAATTGGCTTAACAGAGACGTCTTCTTACAAATTCAGCAAAAGCAAGACGAGGAACAGCCAAGCACTAAAATGAAACACAGCAATATCCAATACATTGCAATTTCTCCATTTGTGGTACATATATATTTAGAATCTCAGCTGAATATTCTTCAGGGTCTACAGAAAAAAAACAACTGCTTACTTTATTTGGATGCCACTGGCAGTGTGGTTGCCAAGCCAGAGTCAAGAAGTCAGTCAGAACTGTGTTATGCAGCATGTGTTTCATGTCAGTACACAACAAAAACTGTGCTTCCCGTTTGTGAAATGCTCACATCAGATTAGACAACATCCACTATTTTGCACTGGTTAACATACTTGCGTCGAGACTTCTTCAATGCATTTCATAATCACCTGAAACCACAAAAGATTGAAACATATTTCAGTTGGGCTACGATACATGCTATAGTTCAGGCCTTCAACAGTATCAGTGTCCAAGATTATTTAAAGATTTGCTTTTGAAGTTTGCCAAAGCAATGAGTCAAACCAACTGACAGTGATACATCTGTGTTCTGCTTATATGGTAAAGGTGGTCAGTAGGAAAATATCAAAAGTGCAATGCACCAAGGCCACCAAGCACCTTTTTCTGTATTCCTTTGCCCTTCTGAAAAATGCAATACAACTTGAAGACATTTTTGCAATAACAAGGTGCATAGCGTATGTGTTTTCATCTAGAAAAATAACGAAAGACTGTCAAACCAATTTGTCTCTCCTCTAAGAAGCTATAAGGACACAAAACACAGACAAACTGAAAGTGATATAAAGTCATATTTTTTATTGATTATGTAACTTTTATTTAAAGGTGTGCAGGTTTCAACAATTTGCAAGACCACATTGACAAGTGGACTAAAGAGACTCTAAAAGTCCCTCCACACCACAGGTATGACATGAGAAACTAAGAAAATATTTCAATGTTTATATATAACCTAAAAATAAAACTAAAGTAGACCCCATAATCCCAGTATTGATTTATACATTTTTGTATTCTTGCAGTTTCCCTGATTGCTGCACTAAAAAAGAGTCCAAACAGGAACGTGTTTTTTTGCATGGACTTCCCTGTGTTGTTATACTGGTCTCAGGAGTTCACAAAGGACATGTTTCCGAAAAGCTGTATCTAACATCCCTGCCATCAATTTTGTCCGTTCCAGGAGGAAAGTAAGACTTGCATAACATAGAAATTACTTTAACGTGTGTGGCACATTGGTGCTCCGCCTTTTTAATTATGTATAAATTATTATTGAAGTTGTGTTAGGCTGGACACCAGCACAGGCACTGTAAACTACATAGACATATTTTTGTAATTGACAGTTTTTTTAGGGGGAATTTAAATCAAATATAGCATATTTTGAGTTTAGACAACACTGTCTTAGCCATGAACTACAGGAAAAATTAATTTAATAAAATTAATTTTGTGAAAAGCAGGTGTGAACCACACAATAGCTCTTTATGTGCTTAGATTTCTTGGAAGATCAGCCCATTATTTCTCTTCATATTGTACGTATTGGTTCTTGAAGTTACATTTCGCTATATTCTGGAAGATCATAATTTTTGTTTCTTTTCTGAAATGAATTTACACTCAAACACTGAAATAGCTTAGATAGTTTTCTCTCACTTTATTTTAATATAAGTGTTTGAAACTCTGGTGCATTATAAGGTCTTGCATTCTTAGAATAAGCAACTTTTCAATCCTCTACAGTTTGTTAACAGTCTGTCTCAGCATCTGTGAAACAACCCATTTTATAGTTGTATGTTTAATGGTGGTTTAACCTGTCCATTGGGGTCCCTGGTTTTTTACCTGTTGGACACAAGCTTTCCTTTAATAATGGAGCAAACACAAAGCCAAAAACATGTCATACTTGTCAAAAATTGACATTTTGCATAATGTCTCGTAAGTTGAAACTATTTTTATTCTAAAACCATTTTCTGTACCATTCAATCAGGTTTATTTATACATATATATACATATACATATACATATATATATATATATATATATGTATATATTGTTTATATATATGTGTGTGTGTGTGTGTGTGTGTGTGTGTGTGTGTGTGTGTGTGTGTGTGTGTGTGTGTGTGTGTGTAGATGCAAAGATACTCTTGGAGATTTTTTCGGCTTCTCTCCACAGTCCCCGTTATATAAGGTGACGTTCGTGTTAACTGGGGCACGAAGACCCAAAGCGAAAGCTGTGTTAGCGTGGCTACGCTCGAGTTTAACCTGTCTGCTGCAGTCCTGCAGCCTTCCCGAGAGGCACGAGGTGGGCAGATTTCTTTTCACTCTGTGACGTACCGAGTGGAGCTGCGAACAGAGGCTTTTAATAGGAGAGAAATGTGTATTTTTGCATCCTCTGTACTTTATCAACTTATCTACCTCTACATACTACACGTCACCACTGAACCACCTTTACTGCTCATTCATCATAAACTCCACCTTAATCTTCCCAAACAGCAGCTTATGATAACATAGACATACTGTATTTATTGTATTTATTGTCTGTCTCATGTACTGTCCTTGCTATTGCTCGTGCATTACGTGTATTGTCGTGCGTTGCCTGTTTTGTCTGTTACTTTGTTTCTGTTCTGCACTGAAGATCTAGCCTTACTTTGTTCCGTTGTTCTGTACAACCCAGTAAAAAAGTTGAGTTGAAATTAACTGAATTGAATTTAACTGAATTGAATTTAACATTGCAGAATCTGAGTGACTGTGTTTTCTCCTCCATAGTTTTGTGGGAACAGTGGTATCATAAACTGTTTGGCTGTTTTTAATAAAGAAAACCTGAACATCTATGTAAAACATAGATCTCCAAATGACCACAGAAAAGGTTGCAGTCCACACATTAAAATTCAGTTTAATTCCCCTAGTTGAGGAGATTTAGAGAAAACTATGGACTGGCTATAGTCCATGCCGTGAGTTTCGTTGCACATCTTTTGGGCTGGGGCTGTCCTGATTTTATTTAGAAAAATATGTTAAATATTATTTTATCGGCCGTGACGGTTATTGCAGCAGAAAATGCGCCCATTGGTAGAATTTCACTAAGGGCAATTTGGTCTCTCAGCACCTCTCACCCCTCACCGTTGACCCAAGGTAATCAAGCCTCCCTATTTGAGCTGACGGTATTAGGAGAGAGATGTCAAAAACAGAAATGGATAAAGGGTGGTGCACCGATGCTGCAAGATAAAAGGCTAAATAGCCTACAAGCCGATGCAGTCTTTCTAAAATTATTATTGTATATTTCCCAATCATTACATGATCCCTTTAGTTTGTTTAAATTTGTTACAAACCTTTTTGAGACATTTAAAACTTAACTTTGAATGTTAATTGCCTATTTGGATTTATGCATGTATACTATGGTTATTTATTGGGAATCTGGTTTCGATGTTATTGATTAATAATGAATGTGAATCAGATAGTATAAGGAAGGTCATTGTTTGAACTAGTATTTTGTACAATATTTGATTCTTTTCAGGCATTCATTGTGATACAATTCTGTATTATTTGTTTGTGATGGATTATGTGCACATGGATTTATACCTGTCCTGTTTTTTGATTGGGCCGGTAAGAGGCTCCATAGGCATCCTTTAAAACAATGTCAATTGCTTTCCACGTGTAGCCAGGTTCTGGTTGTGCTGGAGGTTTCTTCCTACTAAAGGGGAGTTTTTACTCCCCACTGTTGCTGCATGCATGTTCAGTATGAAGAGTTTTTTTTGGGGGGGTTTTATGTCCGTTTTCCTTTAATTTCCGTGGTAAGCCAAAGTCAGTTGGTTTGTGGAAACTGAAGCTTCAAGCTGCAGTTATCAGGACTGTTTGCAAAGCTCTAATAAAACGCCAAATTGGAAACTCAGCGTGTCATTTTCACCAAAACCTGTTCAGACAACAACGTCAGAAGATTGAAAAACATCTACATCAGGTTTTATGGAGAATCATAGTATTAAAGTTCAATCAGGATTTTTGTTCTTGTTATTGCTGAGTGAATAGTTGCTTAAAGTGCTTCAGGAAGGTGGATTGATTTGGCTTCGAGTTGTGATAAAGAAACATGTCTGCTTTTAACAGAAATAAAATTATCTGTTAAAAATGTAGAAACAAAAACAGACATGAAGAGGCAGTGAAACATATTTACTGAGGTTTTATATTTCTGTAATTATTTAGAAATATTTAGAAGTTGAAGGATTTGCACGGACCAGCTTGATCACCAGAGGTCTAAGACCAAAATCCTGAGCTGACCTTCAGGTATTTGTGATGGTGGACAAGCAAGATTCAACTTCAAAAATCAGGAGCTTTTTGTGCTTTGTGGTTTTTTATTTTTTATTTTTTATTTATTAAAATTTTTTTATTAGAATAATCACTTATTTGTTTGAAGCAGAAAGGTACATTTCATTTAGAATAAACCCAAGCTGCTTAAAAATGAGTTATCCTCTTTAAAGTACATGTGCTTATATGAAAGTCTATGGAGTAAGATCACTGTCAAAAAGGTGTGAGCACGACTCTAACATTCGTATTTATATGTCAAAGTTCTTGTACCCAAAATTCTGCTGAAATATTTGTGAGTCTGTGATTATGAATCTAAAAGCTGTGAGTGTAAAGATTAATCAATAAAACTCTAATATCTAAAACTATGAACTATTCCTTTCTCTGTGGTGTTTTAGCCTGAACGAAGACTCCATTTCCCATGAGCACCAGCGCCTAGCGTGGTAAAATCCTGATCAGTTGGATTGAAGTTCATTTCTGTTTCCAGTGTCTGTGTGAAGGATGAATAGTGATGAGGTGATGAATCTAATTGTGGTGAAACAATCTCAGATGATGATGTTGGAGATAAGAAACGGGGGAAGTGACGTATGCAGTAAAGCAGTCAGAGCATCATGGACATCGTTGCAAGTGAAGGTGAACAGACAGTAGACCAGATCCTTCCACTTGGCACAGCTTGTTTCAGACATTAACATCCAGATTTACCAAGTCTGGCTTCTTCTGCTTCACCATTATCATGTGACTTAGTTAGTCCAACTTTCAGATGTTCCTACAACTGAATCGTTAGATCTTCTACAGAACCTGTTCATGCTGACGGGATAATTCAGGCGTCCTGCACAGTTTAAAGACAGAACCTCTGCATAAAATATCTGCTATCATTGTTAGCCTGTTTGTCTCCCAGCCCCTGAATCCAAGCCTCCAGGTACGTCGTTCTGCTGCTTCCAGACTTGTCCTTACTCCTCAACACACTTGAAGCAAATAACCGAGTCACTTCCTCAGCAGCAGTCAGGTCTCCCGACTGTTTGACTTTGAAGCAGGAACGTGTCTAAAGGTTTGCAGGACTGAAGACCTCGCCTTTATAATCCTCACTTCTTAAATCAACCTCAATTGTTGTTTTCATCTTTTCTTTTTTGGTATGTTAATTTTTTCAAAATAGTCGGTTTCTGTTTTTTTATTAGTATCCTTTACATGTTTTTTAATTACCCCCTAAAAGCTGAACTTTTCTTTTGATCTGATCATACATTTTTGTTTTTTTGTGACCCCACTTTAATCTCTTATTCCTTTTGTTCTTATTCATATTCTTACCCAAGTTAAATCTTCACGCCTCCTTTTACCATTCAACCTCCTGCTATGACACCCACTTTTTACTACCTCGTTTTTTATCATCCAATTGAATCCAATTCTGTCTGTCATAAGTATAGTAACAGTTTTACTGTGTTTCGATGTCACTATCAGAGTATTGGCTTTCATTTCAGCCATCTTTGATGACTGCATCTTGAAGCGTTGATGAGTTGCAGTCATTTGAATTTTTTTATGTCCGCCGCATCCAAACTGATGCATTTGCCTATACTGTATTTTTCGTGGACTGCAAGCATGTGTGTAACCAAAACCAAATTCCTTGTATGTGTGAGCATACTTGGCCAATAAAGCCTGATTCTGATTCTGATTCTGATTTGTCAACACACATATTGGTTATATTTTCATCTGATTTGGCATAAAAATTGACAAGACTTTACCATTTTATTTTTCTGTTTCATACATTCTTCAACTCTCTATTTATGGTTATAGAAATATATACCAAACAAATAGCTAGGAAAAACGTTAATGTCTAGGGTTTTATAAAAGTAAGAACTACATACTAAAAACAGATCAAACACATTTTAATGCAAAGAAGCTTAATTTGAATTGTTATCTTCACAAACATCTAACTTTTATTGAGTTATTGAACAAAAATCTAAATTCCATTGAGTAAAAAGTAAGATGAAATATTTTTCTAATTGAATGTATATTAATTTAAAATTCCTCACAAGACTTAAAGAGGTAATTCTAGAGGTCTGTAGCTCCACAGAAGGTAGTGAAGGGTAAAAAATGGGCTATATTTGTCACACAGTTGAGTTTTCAGTCAGAACTTGAGAGGCTTCTGATGCTACTAAGTACAGAGATGACAGAACCATCAGGGAAGCGTCTGAGTCATAACAAAGCATGCCTGGACACACGAAGAATAGAGAGGCAGATGGTCCACGAAGAGCCCGTCTGGGATTACACGGACACACAAGAGACGCCGCGAGACGTCCCTCCAAGACTTTGACATCAGAATCAGATTTCCTCCTTCAGATGTCGTTCATATCGAGACTTTAACAACTTCCCCGTCACTCCCCCCTCCCTAGTTTCACTCGACCAGCCGTGATTACTGTATCTTCTTCATGCATCATCGGGATGATGATGACAGCCCCTCGTTTTAGACCCTTCAGAGCAGAGGAAGCGGCGGCCTCATCTGCATTTTAATACTGGGAGGATGATTTATTGTTAAATCATGTGACATAATAGACTCCAGAGCATGATCTCATGCAGAACGCTGATAACCGTCTCTTTTTAAAGAACGTGCGAGGAAATAAGTAATGTGATTACAAGGCAATTAGACAGCGATCTTGGAGCAGCAGAGACGGCACTCGCCTGGAGTGGAAGATTAAATGTGCATTGGTGTGAACCACGCTTGCGTGTGCCAGTCGGGTTTGTGAGTTTGGCTGCTTTCCACCTGAAAGTCCGTAAGATTTTAGCTGGCTGAGCGTGTCTGCAGAGAGAGAGAGAGAGAGAGAGAGAGAGAGAGAGCGCGTTGGTCTGATGTATTCCTGCCCAGAGGACTGAGGAGATGAACTTGTGAACCCGCAAGAGAAAACATGAACCTGCACTCAAACAGACAAGGGAGCTGAAGACAGCAGGAGCAGCTCTGTCAGAATGAGCAATGATGTAAACGTTGCTTATATAGTGGTAATAATCTATCACTAATCAGAAGGAAGGATTCAGATCAAGCATTCATTAGAACTCAAGAAGGACCCTGGCCTTTTTTGGCTTGGTTTTATATTCCGCGCACCAGGATTATTTATACGACACATAAAGGAAACAAACATGTCAGAGGATTAATTTGATGTTCCAAAAACTGAGATAAAGGCAAGGAAATGATGTTAACTAACACAGCTGATGCTTTTATGCTGCGTTCACACCAAACGTGTCTAACGCTTGAAGTTGGACGCGTTTTTTAAATGTTGTGCACTTTTTAGGGTCGGACTTCCTGTCTCTCCAACAATTGGAGGATGAAAGTGAGAGAGCGGGTCGTCTTTCTCTAATAAACCAAGAGAGCGGCTCATCTTTATCTAATAAACCAAGAGAGCGTCTCGTCTTTCTTTACTAACCCAAGAGAGCGTGGTTGTCGGCTGCCTCGCCTCCATATCTGTAACTAGGGGAAAAATCCAGCAGCGTTCAGAGTTTGGTGATTTTCTCCTCCAGGAGCTTAATGCTGCCGAGGGTCGATTTCAGCGCTAGTTTCACTGGAATTAGAGACAATAAATCTATCCTCCATCATCACTTCAGGATCTTCCGCCATGTTGGAAAGTTTGTCTCTACGTCACATAGAAGGAGCTCTCTGATTGGTCCACGCTCAAGCGTCCAGCGCCCAAATTTACATTTTCCCAACTCGTCCGACACGTCCGACGCTCTCAACGCCCAAAACGTTCCAAACGCTCTGGTCTCGACGCGCGTTTACATCGGCTTTGCATGTAAACTGGACACCCTTGCTGCTTTTGGTGTGAACGCAGCATTGTTCACACAACACGTCCTGATGCCTTATTCAGATTTTCATGTGTGGTTGTTCATTCTAATTAAGTCCGATTTCTGTGAGACGGTTTACAGCCTCTAATCAACCAGAATTCGCAAAAGAAGAACGCAGACGTCCCCCAGCGCCGGCCATGTTTACGTCAGTAAGGACGGATGCCGCCGTCTGTGGATGGACCTTAAAGATGTTGACCAATGGGAGCTGACCGTATCGTCACAAGATCAGAACACGATGAAGGAAGCTGAGAAAGAAAGCTAAACTCGGCACCTGCTAGCTTCAGACGTTGTTCACGTCCAGATTTTCTATGTCTACGTCTATCTTCTTCTGCTGCACAATTATGACGCACAAATAAAATGCGTTCAGAAAATAACACCTTGAAAAAATTGAATTTGTACAACATATGAAAATATGTGAGTTGATAAAATTGGAGTTGGTTCCGTCAATCTGGCCAGAAAATCGGTCATAAGACTTCATCCTGAGGGACGTGGTTATAATGTCGTAATACCCAACTTAAAGTAAAGTAAAAGTTTAAAAAAATCTAACCTAGAGATGTATTATCTGCATTTTATGATTTTTTAAAATGTTATCTTACCCTCACGTTTGTAGGTAATATGGTTGAGAACTATGTCTTATTTATCTGGCATTTATATATCATCCATTTAACCATTATATAATTTTAATTAACCCAAACACTAAACGAAATATATCTAGTTAGTGTATTATTCTGCTTTGTATATATTTTTATTCTCATCCTATCTTTCCTTTTTGGCCCATTTGACGAGTAGCAAAGGAAGAATTTCATTGTACAAGGAAACTTGTGTCTTGTCGCGCATATTACAATAAACAGGTATTCTAACCGTTTGACCACCAGGACAAGCATGTTAACAGAAATTTGTCTTAACTAGTTATATTTACTTAGATATGTACGTTTCTTGAGAAAAATTACATCATAGTTTTTACCTTATTTATATAATTATTACAATATTACTTTAGTAATATTATTATGAAGTATCAGAACTCTTACCCTGAATATTTACTAATCACTGAGTAACTTAATTGAATGAAGATTAAATATTTTAAATAAAACTGCATTAGACAGAGAACATCTACAGTTCCCATTAATATAAGTTCTCCTCTAATATTTTTATCTCATATATGGAGAGCTTGTTTTGACATTTAAAGGTCAGGTCAGGCTGTCACTGAAAGTACTTTACCCTGTTCAAGTATACATGTATATTATCCAATGTAAGTATTAGTGTTAAAGTTTTCATATTAAAACATAGTTGGATTATTTATTTATTTTTATTTTATAATGCATTTTTAAATATTTTCCTAATTTATGCTTTTAAACACCAGAATCTGCAAGAAACTACATCTATTTTTCTACCTGGTGACATCCTTGTCAAATATACAGGCCTTTTTGGTCTTGGGTAATTTCTCGGACTGATAGTCTTTGCTTTTATTTCAGTAAAGGAATGTTGAGCTGCTTCTAACAGAGTATAATGTTCTCACCTCATCAACTGTGAACACGTTTAAGATATGAATCATTATTAACATTCTGAGTAAAAGTAAACGGTTCCTAATTTATGTAAGTTTTATGATTGGTTTAGGAAACTTGTCCTCATCTGTAACTGACAATAATTTCAGAGACAATTTTTTTTTTGCATTTGCTTTTTCCAGATAGAAAATTTCTGCTGTGTTTTTTTCCCCCGAACCAATTTCTTGACATTTATCATCTGAAAACATCTGGCAACATCTTGACTCCTGCTGCGACCAGATTAAGTCCCTATTACTGGAGGGCAGCCATCAGACCTACATCTAACCTCTCCTCTTCACAAATAGCATAAAACCTTCAGACAACCATAAGTAGGAGGTTCAGAAACCAAGATGTAATGTATGGGGGGGGGGGGGGGGGTCGCCTCAGAGAACCATCGCATCTCTATTTACGGTTATAAAAAGAGAAACGGGATTCTTAAACATTAAATGCTCTAAAGATTTCAATGTTTGTCGTCAGAGGCGTTACATTGTTGGGTTTATTATTTTATTTATAATTAATAATTTATATTAAAAAAAGTGTGTGTGTGTGAGTGTGTGTGTGTGTGTGTGTGTGTGTGTGTGTGTGTGTGTGTGTGTGTGTGTGTGTAATTAATTAAGAGAAGAGCTGCAAACCTTTAAACTCCTCTCAGTCAGACGAGTTTAAAACATGCAATAATTTTAATGTGGAGCTGACCTCTAGTTAGCTTTGCTCTGTGAACAGAAAACAAGGTTTTACTTTGATCGTTTCGCCCTCACACACAAATTTACCCATAAATACCAGATGCATTTTATTTAGATGTTTTAGTCGCCTGCTAATTTTCGGAATCAGTCCATAGGAGACTTTTGGACTTAATATTGTGTATTTAAACTTACTTATTTTGGATTATACTCTTTGCCACAAAATAGAACATGACCCACATCAAAAACCATGTTGAACAATTTCCATTGGATTTAGTTTAGTCATATATATTTGATAAAGAAAATTTCCACAATAGAGAATTTGTTGAGCTCTGGGTGGTGCACAGTTATATTGCATTACATTCTTAAACCCTATTCGCACGGGATTAGTATTACCTAGGGACCTTTGATAGTTTGTAATAATTGTGGACGATGTCTGTGGTGTTAATCTCGTGTGAATGCGCCATGTCTGTGATTTTTAAAGTAATAATTCCACCACAGATTACCGACCATATTTCAGCAAACACAGACATCCAGTGATGATACCAGTCCCAGATGAGTCTGCCTCTCAGTGATTGGGCGACGTTTGTTGTTTTTATTGCACCTTTTTCTAGTTATTCCAGGTTGAGTGTTGGAGGCTCCAGCTGAAATTACAAACTAAACATTTTATGTCCAAAATTAAGTTTCTCTTGGCGAATTATCTGGAGACCCATCGGCAGAAAGAGATCCACCAAAGTGGCTCAATTTCTAAGGACAACGATGTGGACGATACGTTCAGCAGCAACATTTTTTATACCATTATCAAGCTATTTATTAGCTTTATGATGACATTTGAACAGTATTGACAGCTACAGTTTCCAGTTGTACCTTAAAAGTGGTGATGTGAGACGGATGCATGGTAGGTGGAGACGACGTTACAACAGTTTATACATCATTTCCGAGCCTTAATGTCAGTAAATTCGAGTAAAACGCAATCATTGCTTATCCTGTGCGAATTTACTAATTATCAGTCCCCAGGTGATAAAAATCCCATGTGAATATGGCTTTAGACTTTTTATTTAGTTTGTCATTAAATAAGAGCCTTTGACTTTCACATTGTATTTTTGGCTCCACTACATTTCTAGGTTCTTCAAACAGAGGAATACTGAAGCAGAGAAGGAGAACTCGATTTGGGGAGATGTGGTTGCAATTGTCTCCAAACTTGATTAAACCAGAGATTATGCAGCCACTAATTGTTGCTTAACAATATGGATGAAGAAACGATTTGGGGAAATGACGTCCGAATAATTTTGGATTTATTGTGTTTTTATACTGAAGTTTTTTTCAGGTGGTTCAGACTTTTGGTATCAGATGGGTTTTACATGTAATTTCATCACTGGGTGGCTTCAGAAAACAAACAACAAAATAACAAAGTGGTGTCAAAAAATAGCTATCTTTTACCTTCAAAAAAATCATTATCTTTAAATTAAGTACTTCTGTAATTTCAGGAAATTTTTGACAGAGCAGTTTTTACTTGTAGTTGGTGCTGGCTTAACCATCAGTGTGAATACTTTACCGCTAACACTAAAGTTGAGTATTTTATCCACCAGTTGCCTTGCAAAAGTCTTCACATCCCTGTAAACTTTTCTCTTTTAATGCTGAATCTTAAAATCTCTTCTAAGCTTGACAGGGAGCCAATGAAGGGAAGCTAAAATAGGGGAGATGATCTCTCCTTTTAAGTTTCCTCAGAACTGTTGCTGCAGCGTTTTGGATCAAACGAAGAAGTTTAACGGCATTTTGTGAACTTCCTGTTATTAAAGAGTTACAGCAGTCCAGCTTTGAAGAAACAAACATGAGCTAGTTTTTCTGCATTAATGTTGGTGAATTATACATGAAAGAGTATGAAGCTAAAATAAATTCAGTCTTTTTTAATAATTTTATGGAGGAAAAGTAAAGAATGTTGAAAACACATGTATTTTACTTCATCAGAATTATCAAACAAAAGATTTCTACCGCATATATATATATGTATATATGTATACATATATATATATATAAATATATATTCAAGGATTCTTTATTGTCATTCAACATACATGATGGTACATGAAGTGGAACGAAATTATGTACTCACGGTACTATTCCACCCAAGAGCTAATATTAAAATACATAAAATAAGTTAAAAAATTAAATAAAATTAAAATAAATAAAATCGAAGTACAGTAAGTAAAATAAATAAAATAGGAATATACGGTATTAAAGTGCGGGTATAGTAAAAGTTTGTAGTCCGTGCAGTGGTTTGTTCAGGATGAGTTCAAGAGTCTAACAGCTTCAGGAATGAAGCTGTTTCTGAGACGGGTTGTTCTACACTTGATGCTCCGCAGCCTCCTGCCTGAGGGGAGCAGAACAAAAAGTGAGTGTGCTGGGTGGGTAGGATCCTTCCTGATGCAGGTGGCCCTCTTTCTGCATCTGGAGGTG
>JAVLVB010001117.1:23828-35393 GCA_032876305.1 Orestias chungarensis
GGGGGGGGGGTTATCTACCAATAACCCAGTTAAAGCCCACAGCTCAGATCAGGAAGCCTGATGATGATCTTATATAAGATATTCTCCGATTTGCTCCTAGGTGGATCGGTCAGCTTCTGTAAAATAAGAAACTGATATAAACTGAATGATGCTACGTATAAAGCTAACTTCAAAAATAAAATGCTACACCTGAACTATCCAAGCTAGTTACGTAAGCTCACCTGAGGTGATGTTAACAAAACCAACCTGTCAAACACATGATACGACTAAATTAAGGAAACTACAACAAAAAAACGGCTAAACAAAGCGATGTTATGCTACACTAAGCTAAGCTAAGCTAAGCTAAATGAAAACAAAATAAGTGTTGCTGAGGCTAACCGGCTAAACAAAGCTAAAATAATTTCATCTCTTCTTGGATAATTAATGAAAAGTTTACTAAGATTAGCTAAAGTAACATTTAGCTAGGATTAAATTAGCGAAACTTAGCTAAAGAAAGAGAAGGAAACGGTTAGGATGAGGAATGATAAGCTAACCTGAAGTGTGCTAGCCTGGATCATGTTTAACGCAGAGTTAAAACACGTACATCCGACACAGAAGTGTGAACCAAAAATGTAAGCAGGTCAGCACTTCTCACATTTAAACTTTTTACTAAACCCTCCATGTTGGGAGTGAGTTTGAAGCATCCGCTTAGCCAACCGCGCTAGCTACAGCAGCTCTGTCCAACATTACTGCATAGTAAGGATTTTAAATGATGCAGAGAAGTCGACGTCTGATTTTGTCCGTATTTCCGACAGACTCCAGTTTTATTTTGGAAAGCTCACAGCTGTGCGGGATAATTGGTGGATGAGGAAACTCGTCTGTGAGTTTGTGATGCAGAGCCAAGTGTGGAGGAGTCGAACGTCCACATGGTTTAAATTCCTAAACCTGACCGATAACTTTTACTCACATCCATCAGAGGAGAATCAGAAATACACAGAAGTTTTTTCTTTGAGCTGAAATCCTGTTTTCTATCTGGGAAGTTTGAGATGTCCTACAACAGGAAGATGATGTGAATCTAAGGAATGCTGCTGGCGACAGCACAGTGATGCTGCTGGTTCTGGCGAGTTCATCAAAGTTTGGTGGCTTAAGGATCTAAGACAACAGATCTGGACCCCAGCAGCGGATAATCCCAGAGCAGAAACATGTTCAGATTAACAGGCAGAACCCAGCAGGCCTTCCTCAGGTTCAGGGCGGAGGAGGAAAACCTCGGCGTGAGTCTCTGATCTCAGCAGGTCTGCAGCGTAAACAGGATCCCAGCAGACGAGCTGCGTTCAAAGACAACAGGAGGCTGAACGATGCTGACAAGAAGCTCGTCCGTAATCACAGTTCATCTGAGGAACAAACTCAAATCTGCAAATCTCAGTGGTCTCTATCCAAATAAACTGATACTGAACAGATTAGAACAATAATCCCGGATTGTAATCTCACTGGCAGCTCTGGAGCTGCAGTGGCTCTGAAACAATTTTGATTTTGTTTGTTCTTTAATTTGGCATCATAATCATCATCAGCCTCATCATTCCAGAGGAAGAGGAAAAGGAAGAGGAAGAGGAAGAGGAGGGTCTGTTAGCCGGACGGACATCAGAAGACGTGATTTGTTTGGTTCTTGATCCCAGAACATCTCAGATCCGGGAGAACCAACCAGCAGAGATCCAGAAACTTCATCACGCGTCTCCTCATCAAACTCTGGCTTCTGTCAGAATCCCGCGACGCCGACCGGATCCACCATGTCCTGCCAGCGCCGCTGAGCAGCAGGAAGTTCTGCCGGTTCTGCTTCCTTCTCTCTCCCTGATCCAGGACAACGCTCGCTCAAACCCAGAACCCCTGAAACCAGAACCAGAACCACTGAAACCAGATCCCTGGGTGCTGCAGCTGCTCCATGACCAAACTAACACAGGTGTGGTTGCACAACATCCACACCTATGATCAGAGGAAGCAGCAGCTGTCAGGTGATCACAACTGCCTGACACTTACACCTGAGACATGATGAAGACTGAGGAGGAGGACGAGGAGGAGGACACCAGCTCCAGGTTCCCCAGCAGCAGAAATTGAACCAGCATCCAAACTAAAACTGAGAAACTCTTTGGCGCCATGACGCTCTGTCTGCGTTTCTATTGGTCAGCTTCCTATTGTCCAACATTCGCTCAGACCAATAGAATCGCATCTTCAGAGGAAGCCCCGCCCCCAGATTTGAAACGAACCCCAAAAAATAATTAGAAAAACTGCATAAATATAAGTTCAACTCATTTTTTAGATTTCTATATTGAAAAACAAATTCTTTCTTTCTTTTAACCCGTAATTAATTACGTAAAGCACTTTTATCTGCTTCACGAATAAAACACCTTCACCTCGGCATCATCTTCATCCTGCTCATGAACAACTCTCTTCTTCTTCGGACCTCCAAATATCCTGCAACTTTATTTATAACAGCTTTTAAACCAACACAACTGATGACATCAGGTCGGGGTTAAAGGTCAGAGCAGTGTGTCTGATTCTAACAGAACCGGTACCAGACAGACGTCTGCAGAACCAAACAGAACTCACGTATGCAGTCCACGATGGTCTTCAGAGCCGAGTGGAGCCGGTCCAACATGGTCCAGAGTTCAGAACCAGACGGAGACAGAAGCGTCCAGCCGTGTCCACGTCTCTGAGCCCGGCTGTGGGGGCGGGGCCACAGAGGCGGGGAGGGACTGTTCTGTTAGTGATGCGTTCAGGTACCTTGGCTTCTTGTTTGAGACGCAGCAGAACCAGCAGACACAAACATCTGGACCTGGACTGCAGCAGAGCAGCAGTCGCCCTCTGACCCGGTGGCTGGGGTGATGCTGCCCCCTGGTGGCTGAGATTAACCGGTTTCTTCAGGAGCCAGTCGGGCTCTCGGCCCAGCTGAGCATCAAGGCGGAGGATTCTGTCCTCAAAGCTGTTTATTTCACTGCGTTTATTTACTTCTCATCACATCTGAGTTTGTTTTAAACGCCCAGATTCTAACAGCCTCCATCAGCTCAGCTGTCAGGAACTCAACGTCCTCCATCTTTGTTCAAACTCAGACGGTTTTTCTGCTCATATTGGTGTTTTCGGTCTTCTCAAACCTCCTGATAGACGGCGGCTCGTTCTGATCCAGGACAGTTGTTCCTCTCCACTGTCGCCTCATGCTTGCTCAGTATGAGGGAATATTTACGTCTCTGATCCAGGAGGAGTGAACGACTCCATGAATCTGCTGGTTTCCTTACATTAGAACCGTTTTAATGTGATTTATTTATTGTTTTTGTTTATTATTGGAATAAATGGATTTGTTGCTTCTAAAGCGTCTGGATTTCACGTTTATGAATAAACTAAATAAAATCCTAAATCTGGTTAGAGCTTAGATCATCAAATTAAATAATCTCTTAAATATGTAAGAAAATCTAGAAATATTTCTAGATGTAATAACTTATCTGTTTTTTTAGTGTTTACATATGAATGACATGAAAGTAACGTCCTTCTACGTTATTTATCGACGTTATTATTCCGTTATCTTCACATTTCTGCCTCGCTCCATAACGCCGACTCACCGCTCTCTTCCTGAGAGGCGATGACGAACCCGAAGCCTTCTCCTGGACGCCTCCTCAGCTCCACCTCCACTGTTCTCGCTCTTCCTCTGCCACCTTTGGCGACGGCTCCCGGAGCTCCGCCCCCACTCGTCGGACCGCCGTCGTCCACGCCCTGCAGGTCCCGCGGCTCCAGGGTCAGCGTCACGGGAACCGAATCCAGGAAGCTGGTGCTCTGGATGAGGGAGGTGGGGCCGTTAGGGGTCTGGGGAGGCGTGTCTGAAAAAACAGGGAGGAGCCAGACAGAAATCCATGAATCCCGCCTTGCTCAGCGGCTCATGGCAGCAGACAGAGGAACAGCTACCTTGGTGGGAGTCCGGAGGCCGGCCCTCCCGTGGGGCGTCGAGGGCCACGCCAGCCTGGCTGAGCGGGGGGACGCCCCCCCGGGAAGATTCTGTGGGCGGGGCTGGCAGGGCGGTGGCAGGTGTGGTCAGAGAGAGAGGCTTGTAAAGGTTTGGCGTGACGAGCGGGGCAGAGACCGGACCTGGCGTGACGAGCGGGGCAGAGACCGGACCTGGAGGACAGAGCGGGGACCAAACGACTGGTTTTACCCTCAGAGGTCGAGTCAGAACCTTGAGCAGCGGCGGGTCGAGCCTACCTGCTCTCTGGACCAGCAGCACCACCTCACCCTGCCTGGTGTGGTCCTGCAGAACTCTCTGGACCTGAAACAAACTTCTTACTTCATTTACAGGAGCGGTAATGTTTACAAAGCATAAGAACAAACCCCGCCCCCAGAGTAAGACCCCACCCTTCAGAGTAAGACCCCGCCCCCAGGGTAAGACTGGAAATAACATAAAAATGAATTCTGTTGAAAATAGAAAACAAATATACATTTTTTAACTGTGTAATCCAATAAATTATCAAGGTTATTCTTTTACTTTCTTACATCATTTTTTGATTTCTGATCCTGATCGGCGGTTTCAGCGGTTCTGCATCATCTGGATCTGATTCGTTACCCTTTGAATATTAAATATTCGGGCCGGGTTTTCTTTTCCTAGCTGGAAGAGAAGCGTTCTGAGCTGGAGAAAATACTTACTTTTCATAAGCAAATATTTTACAAGCAAATATTTTACAAGCTAATATTTTACGAGCAAATACTTTACAAGCTAATATTTCATAACCAAATATTTTACAAGCTAAAATTTTACAAGCAAAAATTTTACAAGCTAATATTTTACAAGCTAACATTTCATTTCAAATATTTTACAAGCAAATATTTTACAAGCTAATATTTTACAAGCTAATATTTCATAACCAAATATTTTACAAGCTAATATTTTACAAGCTAATAATTTATTTCAAATATTTTACAAGCAAATATTTTACAAGCTAATATTTTACAAGCTAATATTTCATAAGCCAACATTTTACAAGCTAATATTTTACAAGCTAATATTTTACAAGCTGATATTTTACAAGCTAATATTTTACAAGCTAATATTTCATTTCAAATATTTTACAAGCAAATATTTTACAAGCTAATATTTTACAAGCTAATATTTCATTTCAAATATTTTACAAGCAAATATTTTACAAGCTAATATTTTACAAGCAAATATTTTACAAGCAAATATTTTACAAGCTAATATTTCATAACCAAATATTTTACAAGCTAATATTTTACAAGCTAATCTTTCATAAGCAAATATTTTACAAGCTAATATTTTACAAGCTAATATTTCATTTCAAATATTTTACAAGCTAATATTTCATTTCAAATATTTTACAAGCTAATATTTTACAAGCAAGTATTTTACAAGCTAATATTTTACAAGCAAATATTTTACAAGCTAATATTTTAAAAGCTAATATTTCATAACCAAATATTTTACAAGCTAATATTTCATAAGCAAACATTTTAAAAGCAAATATTTTACACGCTGATATTTGACAAGCTAATATTTTACAAGCTAATATTTCATAACCAAATATTTTACAAGCTAATATTTTACAAGCTAATATTTTACGAGCTAATATTTTACAAGCTAATATTTTAAGATCAAATATTTTACAAGCTAATATTTTACAAGCTAATATTTCATTTCAAATATTTTACAAGCTAATATTTTACAAGCTAATAATTCATAACCAAATATTTTATAAGGTAATATTTCATAAGCAAATATTTTACAAGCTAATATTTCATTTCAAATATTTTACAAGCAAATATTTTAAAAGCCAATATTTTACAAGCAAATATTTTACAAGCTAATATTTTAAAAGCTAATATTTCATAACCAAATGTTTTACAAGCTAATATTTCATAAGCAAACATTTTACAAGCAAATATTTTACAAGCTAATATTTTACAAGCTAACATTTCATTTCAAATATTTTACAAGCAAATATTTTACAAGCTAATATTTTACAAGCTAATATTTCATAAGCCAACATTTTACAAGCTAATATTTTACAAGCTAATATTTTACAAGCTGATATTTTACAAGCTAATATTTCATTTCAAATATTTTACAAGCTAATATTTTACAAGCTGATATTTTACAAGCTAATATTTTAAAAGCTAATATTTCATTTCAAATATTTTACAAGCTAATATTTTACAAGCAAATATTTTACAAGCTAATATTTTACAAGTAAATATTTTACAAGCTAATATTTTAAAAGCTAATATTTCATAACCAAATATTTGACAAGCGAATATTTCATAAGCAAACATTTTACAAGCAAATATTTTACACGCTGATATTTTACAAGAAAATATTTTACAAGCTAATATTTTACAAGCAAATATTTTACAAGCTAATATTTTACAAGCTAATATTTCATTTCAAATATTTTACAAGCAAATATTTTACAAGCAAATATTTTACAAGCAAATATTTTACAAGCAAATATTTTACAAGCTAATATTTCATAACCAAATATTTTACAAGCTAATATTTTACAAGCTAATCTTTCATAAGCAAATATTTTACAAGGTAATATTTTACAAGCTAATATTTCATTTCAAATATTTTACAAGCTAATATTTCATTTCAAATATTTTACAAGCTAATATTTTACAAGCAAGTATTTTACAAGCTAATATTTTACAAGCAAATATTTTACAAGCTAATATTTTAAAAGCTAATATTTCATAACCAAATATTTTACAAGCTAATATTTCATAAGCAAATATTTTAAAAGCCAATATTTTACAAGCAAATATTTTACAAGCTAATATTTTAAAAGCTAATATTTCATAACCAAATGTTTTACAAGCTAATATTTTACAAGCTAATATTTCATTTCAAATATGTTACAAGCAAATATTTTACAAGCTAATATTTTACAAGCAAATATTTTACAAGCAAATATTTTACAAGCTAATATTTCATAACCAAATATTTTACAAGCTAATATTTTACAAGCTAATCTTTCATAAGCAAATATTTTACAAGGTAATATTTTACAAGCTAATATTTCATTTCAAATATTTTACAAGCTAATATTTTACAAGCAAATATTTTACAAGCAAATATTTTACAAGCTAATATTTCATAACCAAATATTTTACAAGCTAATATTTTACAAGCTAATATTTTACAAGCTAAGATTTTACAAGCAAATATTTTACAAGCTAATATTTTACAAGCTAATATTTTACAAGCTAATATTTTAAAAGCTAATATTTCATAACCAAATGTTTTACAAGCTAATATTTCATAAGCAAACATTTTACAAGCAAATATTTTACAAGCTAATAATTCATAACCAAATATTTTACAAGCTAATATTTCATAAGCAAATATTTTACAAGCTAATCTTTCATAAGCAAATATTTTAAAAGCCAATATTTTACAAGCAAATATTTTACAAGCTAATATTTTAAAAGCTAATATTTCATAACCAAATGTTTTACAAGCTAATATTTTACAAGCAAGTATTTTATAAGCTAATATTTCATTTCAAATATTTTACAAGCTAATATTTTACAAGCAAATATTTTACAAGCTAATATTTTAAAAGCTAATATTTCATAACCAAATGATTTACAAGCTAATATTTCATAAGCAAACATTTTACAAGCAAATATTTTACAAGCAAATATTTTACAAGCTAATATTTTACAAGCTAATATTTCATTTCAAATATTTTACAAGCTTATATTTTACAAGCAAGTATTTTACAAGCTAATATTTTACAAGCTAATATTTCATTTCAAATATTTTACAAGCTTATATTTTACAAGCAAGTATTTTATAAGCTAATATTTCATTTCAAATATTTTACAAGCTAATATTTTACAAGCTAATATTTCATAACCAAATATTTTACAAGCAAATATTTCATAAGCAAATATTTTACAAGCTAATCTTTCATAAGCAAATATTTTACAAGGTAATATTTTACAAGCTAATATTTCATTTCAAATATTTTACAAGCTAATATTTTACAAGCAAGTATTTTACAAGCTAATATTTCATTTCAAATATTTTACAAGCAAATATTTTAAAAGCCAATATTTTACAAGCTAATATTTCATAAGCAAACATTTTACAAGCAAATATTTTACAAGCTAATATTTTACAAGCTAACATTTCATTTCAAATATTTTACAAGCAAATATTTTACAAGCAAATATTTTACAAGCTAATATTTCATAAGCCAACATTTTACAAGCTAATATTTTACAAGCTAATATTTTACAAGCTGATATTTTACAAGCTAATATTTCATTTCAAATATTTTACAAGCTAATATTTTACAAGCTAATGTTTTACAAGCAAATATTTTACAAGATAATATTTCATAAGCAAATATTTTACAAGCTAATATTTTACAAGCAAATATTTTACAAGCTAATATTTTACAAGCAAATATTTTACAAGCTAATATTTTACAAGCTAATATTTCATTTCAAATATTTTACAAGCAAATATTTTACAAGCAAGTATTTTACAAGCTAATATTTTACAAGCAAATATTTTACAAGCTAATATTTTAAAAGCTAATATTTCATAACCAAATATTTTACAAGCTAATATTTCATAAGCAAACATTTTAAAAGCAAATATTTTACACGCTGATATTTGACAAGCTAATATTTTACAAGCTAATATTTCATAACCAAATATTTTACAAGCTAATATTTTACAAGCTAATATTTTACGAGCTAATATTTTACAAGCTAATATTTTAAGATCAAATATTTTACAAGCTAATATTTTACAAGCTAATATTTTACAAGCTAATAATTCATAACCAAATATTTTATAAGCTAATATTTCATAAGCAAATATTTTACAAGCTAATATTTCATAAGCAAATATTTTACAAGCTAATCTTTTACAAGCAAATGTATTACAAGCAAATATTTTACAAGATAATATTTAATAAGCAAATATTTTACAAGCTAATATTTTACAAGCAAATATTTTACAAGCTAATATTTTACAAGCTAATATTTTACATGCTAATATTTCATTTCAAATATTTTACAAGCTAATATTTTACAAGCTAATATTTCATAACCAAACATTTACAAGCTAATATTTCATAAGCTAACATTTTACAAGCTAATATTTTATAAGCAAATATTTTATAAGCTAATATTTCATAAGCAAATATTTTACAAGCAAATATGTTACAAGCTAATATTTTACAAGCTAATATTTCATAAGCAAACATTTTACAAGCAAATATTTTACAAGCTGATATTTTACAAGTTAATATTTTACAAGCTAATATTTCATTTCAAATATTTTACAAGCTAATATTTCATTTCAAATATTTTACAAGCTAATATTTTAAAAGCTAATAATGCATAACCAAATATTTTCAAAGCTAATATTTCATAAGCAAATATTTTACAAGCTAATATTTTACAAGCTGATATTTTACAAGCTAATATTTCATAAGCAAATATTTTACAAGCTAATATTTCATAAGCAAATATTTTACAAGCTAATATTTTATAAGCAAATATTTTATAAGCTAATATTTCATAAGCAAATATTTTACAAGCTAATATTTTATAAGCAAATATTTTATAAGCAAATGTTTTCTAAGCTAATTCTTTATTATCCAATGCTTAATAAACTAATATTTAAAAGCTAGCATTTTATAAGCTAATATTTTAAACACTAACATTTTTAAAAGCTAATTTATTATAAGCTAAAATTTCATAGTATCAGCTAAAAAAGCAGCAAATTATTTAACCACGGTCAATTAAAGAAATTTATTCGGGATGAATTAAAGAAACATTTATGTCTTAACTGGCATTCTAATAGCGGTCTAATAAACTCTTCTTCATCTCAACTTCACAGAGAGTTTCCTGGATGCTTCAGTTCGTGTTGGAAATGAAATATCTGAGTCTGAACTAAGCTGATGATGAAGGCCAGAAACGTGATCTCTTCTTAATAAATTATTTAATTGTCAATAGCTTTGTTTCTGTATTAAAAGTATTTTAATAGTTTCACTGGGATTTACCTCGCTGAATTGTTTAATAAAAGGATCAGTTCACCGAAGAAAACGGCGGCTAAACATTCTGGGGGTCGAACCATGGCCGTGCTGAAGGGCCGGGCGTTTCACCTGAGTGACGCTGAGGCTTTGAACGTCGGCTCCATTGATCTTCACGACCGCATCTCCGGCCTGCAGCGACGGACACTGTCTCCGGTCCCAGACCCGCCGGACCACCGCCTGCTGGCTCCCCTGCCCTCCTGCGGTCACGCTGAACCCCAGCCCGCCGCTCTCGCTATGTCCCAGAGCAACTGGAACCAGCTCTCCTCGCCGTACGGACGCTGGCGACCCGCTACCAAGAGGCAGAACCAGACCTGCGGTTCCTCTGGGGGACAAAGCGTTTAGCGCGTGGTTTGCTGGACACCCGTTGAAGCCACATTGCGGAACGTCTCTGGGCGGCGCCGCTGCCCCCTCCAGCCTGGGAGCAGGAGGGGGCAGCGGCGAGGAGGCGGGGCTGTCGCTGGTGGTGGCGCACCGGTTTTGGAAGAATCCCCCTTCGATTTGGGAGAGGGGCAGTTTGGACAACTTGTGTGATGACGAGGAGACGTTGGGGAGAGTGGATGTGGACAGGTCGCTCTCTGAGGACTTGGAGCTCTGATGAAGGAGGAGCGAAGAGGAGGAGAGGGCGGGGAGAGTGCTGCTGTTGTAGCGAATCAGAGAAGACCTGTAGGAAAGTGGGTGGAGCAAGAGGCAGAAAAGAGAATAAAGCTAATGCTGACTCTGCTAATGCTAACTCTGCTAATGCTAAACAATGCTAATGCTAACTCAGGTATTGCTAAACAATGCTAACTCTGCTAATGCTGACTCTGCTAATGCTAAACAATGCTAATGCCACACACTGTTAGCTGTAAACTACTAATGTTAAACTGTTGAATGGTAACGACACCATCGTTAATCGCACCACTGACCTCCGAGTCCCAGCATTCGATTGGCCGCCGTCAGAGTCACTGTGACTGGGGGGGGTCCTCTCTCCAGAGGGAGTGGGGAGGTGTGACGCCTCTGAGGACGTGGGGGTAGGAGGTCCACCCAGACCGTTTGTGATTGGCTGAGATGCATAAGAAGGCGGGCTTTGTGCTGCACCTTGAGACAAAAAGGAACAAAGTTAGTATTTGATCTAAGTTTGGGGCTCGGATTTTCAAAACTGTCCAACATTGTATCCAACATCATGACTTCTTCAGAGCGTCCTCATCTTTTTCCCAAGTTCGGGTGTCTGATCAATTTTCTAAGACGACCAGAACTAGACTGATGTTTGAGGTCTTGGTGAAGTGACGAGTCTGACCTGACGAGCTGCCATTGGCGTCTGCCGTCCAGCTGTATGTGAGGTGTGTTGACGCGCCGGTCTGGGTGGAAGACTCGCTGGGAGTCTGAGGCTGCAGTAGAAACAGAAATTGTTTCAGACGTCGCAGAAGAAACCGAGAGTTCAGCATCTGTGGTGCGTTCAGGTACTGGTGTCCCTGTGGTGCGTTCAGGTACTAGTGTCTCT
>JAVLVB010001119.1:0-17101 GCA_032876305.1 Orestias chungarensis
ACACATATATATATATATACACATACACACATATATATATATATACACATACACACATATATATATATATACACATACACACATATATATATATATACACATACACACATATATATATATATACACATACACACATATATATATATATACACATACACACATATATATATATATACACATACACACATATATATATATACACATACACACATATATATATATATATATACATATATACATACACACACACATATATACATACACACACACATATATACATACACACACACATATATACATACACACACACATATATACATACACACACACATATATACATACACACACACATATATACATACACACACACATATATACATACACACACACATATATACATACACACACACATATATACATACACACACACATATATATATATATACATACACACATATATATATATACATACACACATATATATATATACATACACACATATATATATATATACATACATACACACATATATATATATATACATACATACACACATATATATATATATACATACATACACACATATATATATATATACATACATACACACATATATATATATATATACATACATACACACACACATGTATGTACACACGTATATACATATATATATATGTGTGTGTGTAAACAGCTGAGCTCATAATTATTCATACTGCTGGCAGATTCTATCAGAAGAAATAAATGAAAGGCATTAAGTAAGTATGGTATGAATATTTCAGCCTACTTGTATCAAGAAAAGCCCAAGAGTCTAATATATGTCATTTATTAAAATGTAAGAGGAAATAATGCAAACGTCAACACAAAAAACAGTGAAGCATTAGAATTTATTACAGAACATATGTACATGTTACAGAAACCAAGCGTTCTGTATTGAAGGTCACAAAATGAAAATGAGAAATCCTTTCAAAATAAGGATTAGGAGCTTTGTGAAGCCGACTGATTAACAGAAGAACAGATTGAGCAACCAGAGGAGAGGCGATGATTGTTCTAATGCTACAGGAGGGGCTGGCAGCCCAGACCAACTAAAAGTCAGAGCGGATCAGTCCAGACCACAAGATTGCTGAGGAAGTCTTCAGATCACATGATCCAAAATACAAAACAGAAAGGCTGGTTTTCTATGGTGGAAATGGGATTCATGTCACTTCAAAATAAGAGCCAACAATCTCAAGAATGATCCAAACTTCGAGTAAAGCCCCGATACGTACACAACATCAATAGCAGCAAGTTTTTTCCCCACTTAAAATGCTGTGGTATATATTTCTACCACACGTTGCCTTGAAAGTGCTCCTTTCCAAACAGACGGGTCATTTTTTCTCTGAGAACATCAGGCTTTTGACAGGCAGTAAGGTGCGTGCGGCTAAGGCGAGTACATTCGCTCTGAAGAGGGCGTCGCTGCCGTCTGAGCCAACAGGCGTCAGCGTTGTCCAGGGAAGTGCGACGGCAATCCGGGAGAGCTTGACGTCTTTGCGAACGTAAGGAATGACTGACAGGGAAAGGTAAAACAACTACCTTTAGGCGACCAAGATTTTTGTTCCACTCTAAAAAGGAAAAGGCCCACCAGAAACAGGGCTGAACCACACGACTAGCTTATTGAGAGAACTTCCACGTTGGTGTAGCAACTGTCTACAGCCTGGGTTGGGCAGGAGATCCATACATAACGGACAGGGTTCTTCTCCAAAGAGGGAAAACGAGACCAGTTCTCCAAATTTGGTCTACTTTAGAAAATAAAAATAAAAGTTCCCTTGGGTTTGTTCTCCTTCAGGTCTCAGTAGATCGTAAGGCTGACTGACCGATTTATTTTCTTTCCGATGAGGCGAGAGGTCCTGGGGTTGGACTGGAGCGTGGAGCGGGTCAGGACTCTGTCCGTCGACAAAACCTTCTCTTCAGCCGCTGCTCTGGCCTGCTGGGCTTTCTTCAGCTCTCTGAGAAACAAAACAGGAGAGAAATTGTGAGGTCTAAGCATAAGGAGGAGGCATGTGTTATAAAGAGTAATGTTTGTTCAAGTAAGTGATTTATTCATGCGTAGAGGGGCAGATGGAAACACTTCCCAAATAAGTTCTGATGATGTGCACAGCTCCACAGCTTCCCCTTTATTACTACCATCTGAAATCTGTACAAGTAACTTCATTTTATCACATTCCGAGTGTTCTTTTTGGAAGTGATTTCTTGTTAAGACCAAGACATCTTTCACAACAGCGTTTAACTACTGGCTAGTTTTACACCTGTCATCACTCTGGACCTGCGGACCTGGTCCTATACAGGTAAGTCGAGTCGGACCTGCGACAACCTCACTCTGCAACTACAGAGCCCCAAGAAGCCTTCTTAAACCAATGTTATGTAAAACAATTGTAACAAATAGCAAACCAAAGGTGGTGTGCTGATATAAAACCAGTTTTACTTTATAAAAGCCACATTTTATTTACAAAATTGCGATTCTTATGCTGAATCTAACTTTTTCCCTCTAAAAAACAATATGAGACGATCATTTTAGAGGTGGTGGTAATATACGCTGCATTCCTATGGCAACGAGACGGTGAGAAACTCCCAACTACTTCCTGTCCCTGTGCTGTACTTACTTTTGAAGCAGAGCATTCTTAAATTTCTCTGCGTTGAGTTCGACCCGGAGCTGGTCTGCACTCATCCTGGCAGCAGTCAGAAGCACAGGGTGTTTTATCAGGTCCGAGGCCGACGGTCGATTGGTTGGGTCTGGGTGGATCATCAGCTGTAAACAAATCAAACAAAACAGAGTTGGAAAAGGAACATTGAGACGCTCCAGCGGTTTACAATAATGGGCAACAGCCGAATCAAAATGACAATAACTGCTATCTATTTGTTTTGTTTTGCAGCACAAGCCCAGACAACAGCCTTTACAACCAGGAATAACAATGCAACGGTTTCAGCATCAGCAGCTATTGCTCCAACCAACTGATGTTAAACGTAACTGAGATAAACCGGAAGTAGTGGAAACATCCAACCTTATTAAAGGAAATACGTTTTAAACTCCCAGTTAGCACAAAAACAAACCTACGGGGGGGAAATTATTTGAGTTTTGCCATTTCAGTCAAGATTTTCTGATGTTGATGAAAACACAGCTGAAGACCTCTTAAAAAGCAAAGTCTGAGTAGGTGCAGCGCAATTAACAAATGAAAAGAGAGCATCGTTTCCTGAGGCATGTTGAGACATGAATACGACTCATACAGGCTGTGAGAGCAAAACTTATGAGAGAACAGGAAGGCTGAATGCTGTTTTGTGATGATTTTACAAAACACATCCTGGATTAGGTCAAGTTTGCATCCTTTTGGAAAAGGTGTTTCAGTAAGAAATAACATTTGTTTCAGGATTATCGATGGAAACGGCTGCTTGTAACGTTTCTATAAGAATTAACTGGTGCTGCCATTTACCTTGAGCAAACTGAGGAACTCTATAGAAAGCACTTGTGGGATGGAAGGTAATTTGCCTCGTCTGATTTCATGCCACTTTTCGCCGTTGGTGGGTAGAGGCTCCGCTCCTGAGGCATTGACCACGGTCAGGGCCAAGGCAAAGATGTCTGCCTTTGTTAAATTACTGTAGTCCTAAGGAGACACAGAACAGTGATGAAGAGCTTGTTTAAAAACGAGATAACGGTAACGTTAAAGACCTTTTTTTAAAGTCAGAATACCTCTTGCAGAATTTCGTTGGCCAGATATCGGCTGTCACCCTCCTCTACCTGTGGATTGTTTACTCGAGTCACATGACCAAGATCGCCTGAAAGAAAACAGTGGATTTACAATTAAACAACGATCATCACCCAACTTACTGGACTGGGAAAAATAGTCAGCTGTTAACCATATTGGTATTATCTTCATTATTAATAACCAGGTAAAAAAATAATAAAACCAAAACTATATATAAAACTAATAGCTGAAATCAGTCTTTCATTTTGTTGCTTCTGTTTTAAACCTATGTATTAAAAATAATCAATTTTCATTTTTAAGATGACGAAAGGAGAAGACAAACGCTTACCAATTTTGTAAACAACGCTGGTCGTGAGCCCATCGTCCTCATCAGATTCGTCACAGCTTGTTAGAGATTTACGTGAAATAAAAATGTTGCCTAGAACAAAGAAGGAAGCATATAATATGTGTGTAAGAGGTAGAATCAAAGATTAAGTTAGCTGATAAGTCCAAATAAATCTAAAATAGACTCACTGGGCTTAATATCCATGTGCACCAGAGACATGGAGTGGATGTACTTAAGTCCTCGTGAGACTTGAAGAAGCAGATCCTTCAGCTCCAGCTCGGACAGGTAGCTGAGACGCCGGTAGTTTTCAGCAATGACGTCTGACAATGTTCCGCCGTTGCAGTACTCGTTCTGGATTAGCATGTGGTCGTCCTCCGCCCAGGCTGAGTAGTACCGCACTACATGGGGATGCTGCCCCAGCACAGCGTGAGCATAAACCTCCCGCAGCGCATTTTGTCTGTAAAGAAAGAAGAGACACCACTTATGTCACGGACGTGAGGAAACATGAGGGGATTTCTGGATTAAACTAATGTTAAACTTACTCATCTACTGATCCTGCCAGCGGCTTCTTTGATCTCTTAATGGCATAGATGCAGCCGTCCAGTCGTTTAACGCACTTGAAAACGGCACCGAACTCCCCACTACCAATTTTCTCCAGCTCCAGAAACTCTGAGGCATAGCGGGACATCATGTTGCTCTCCATCATGTTGCTCTCCATCGTGGTGATCCTCTGACAAGAGAAGGGCGTGTTTAAACTCCACTTCACATATGGAACTAAATTCATCTTTGACATAAAGATCTATTTAGCAACACACATAAGGAAATGGTTTCTGGCCATAGCCTAAGAAAACTTAGGGTAGTAAGGATGATGAAGGGTAAATAAAATCTCCATATAAGTGCAAGTTCTGCATTCATTTTGAACACTGAACAGAAACCTTGTAGTTATAGAACTTGAACAAAACCATACTTCAACTTTAATTTACAAGCATTTAGCTGCGTTAAGAAAATACATCTTAGGATTACATCTCTCAAGGTGGCAAAACGTTGGAGTAGCTCCTCAACTTTCATTGCTAGCTTTCCTTTTTGGTTCTTCAAAATTTCATGTTTTTCTTAGAATTTTTTTTTTTTTTGGACAACTGTTCCTTGCTGTTTTGGATGTTGTACAGCTGGATTGATTTTTTTCCAATGCTATTGAAATTTGTCTGTTTTTATTATGCGTAACCATAGCAACAGGGTGTTTTATAACAGGGAGCAAATATTTAACATTGGAAAAGCAGAAATAATATGACAATGAAGCCAGAAATCCCAGAGGAGTCGAAAAGGAGGCGTCGGAGGAGAAGAAAGCTAAAGACCTCTCTACCATCTATCATCAAGGGCAAGATCATAAGCTAACAAGTCGGATGAACTTCAAATCCCGACAAGGACTCAGCAGGAGTATCGGGAATGCAATATTATGCGTTTTACTGCGACATGGATGCATGTTCGTACCCCCCCCCCCCTCCAACCCCTTTCTGGCGGGTTTCCTGACTAAAAGAGCAGATCGCGATTTCAAGAGTAGCAGGAAAAGGGGATATATCACCATCTACAACAACTCCTTAGTTAAATGAGTTACTCAAACACCTTTTAATTTCCCTTTGTGATAAATAAAGTACTTTTGATTGATTTAATCGTGTTTCAATTTCAAAACTTAAACACAATAATAAATCAGATATAGAATGAAACTATTTAAAAAAAATCTTACTTTAGACGGTGGGAGAATTTCATCATCTCCTTCCACATCACTGGCCTCCATGTCTTCTCCACAGGAGCTGAAACAAAAGAGGCGTTCATCAGCATTGCACACAGCAGGGGGCAGCACTGAGTGGCCAACAACCACATGGTAAGATCAGTGGTAAAACCACGAGGTCTGTAATCAGACAACTCCCCCCTCCAAAACAAATTTAACATAACTGGTTTAAGCAACCTTAACAGACGAGGTCACTCGAGACAGCTCGACTGACTTTCGTGTTTCAATTAAAAAACAGTCCAATGAATAACACGTTAAGTGAGCCTCTACTACACATAAATAACAATGCAGTTTTGAAAACAAGACGTGACTCGGCCAACATACTCATTCCAGTGAGCTCGCTTCCGGTTGTTCCTCTGCTGTGTGGCCGACTGGATGAGCAGGGAGTCGGGGGTGAAGGGGTTAAAGTTGACCAGCGGGATCTGCTGTCTCCTGCTGCTGTTTGAGAGAGACTTTCGTGGAGACTCGACATTCTTGAAGAGGGCGACTCTCCTGCTGGCGGATCCCGGAGCCGAGCTTCTGGCTCTGGACAGCAAACTCTGCGAGGATGCATACAGGGGTGAAATCCAAATGGTGTTACCAAGAAACAGAAATGAAAAGTCGAGATTGTCTCTGAATACAATACATCTATAAATGTGCGCCATCCTCTGCAGACATGTCTGGACATAAAACTGTGTCGACTAAATCAGTGTACTTGCTGGACACAATTATGCAACAATTAGGGATGTACACCAAGTAGGTCAATGGGTCAGTAAACGATACTGCAGGGAAATCACTAAATACTGAACAAAATATGTGATCACATCTACAAGACAGGCACGTATTTGTGTGCTCCGTTATCGCTCACGGCACTAACCTTTGGTGTGTGCGGTGTGTCGAAGAGTCGGAGCTTCCGGAAGGTTTTGTGCGGAGGAGTGTCCGGGCAGTCCGGGATCGGGGAGCTGGAGCCTTCCCCGTCCTCCTGGATGAAGCTCGGCTCCGGCGAGCCTCGGTACAAACGCGACGACTTCCTCGGGGACGGCGAGCAGTTGGCGAAGATGACGCTGCTCGGCGACTGCAGGGACGGCGAGCCGAAACTCTCCTCGTCCCACAGCTCCACCTCGTCGTCGTCTCCGCCGGAGTGGTTCAACGGGCTGCTGCTGCCGCCTCCGCCGGCCTCTCGGAGCTGGTCCTCGGCTCCGCGTCGCACGGGCGTCGGGAAGTCCATCTCCGTGAAGCCGGACTCTCCTCCGGTGCTGTTGTTAGCATCCTCGGTGGAGTCGTCTTCTCCGTCGCTGGACGTGAACTGTAGCTTCTGGCGAATCGGCCTGTTTAGGTCGAGTTTAGGAGAAGGCGTTCCGACCCGGGGGCGACCGTAGCTCGACATTTTGATTTAAACCCCGGCCTCGTCGAAGGGGGGGGTGGAGAAAAAAAGGGGTAAACCCACGCGGTAGTTGCGCCCACCGCAGCTGTGGGTTCCTAAAAAAACGACTTAATTTTAACCACCTATTGAACTCTACGTGTTAATTTCAATAAAACTACATTTAGCGTCGGAACTTCACCACAAACATCCTACTTTTAAAGTCCAACACGTCAGTAAAACGTAGAAAAAAATGGCCTCGCCTTTACTCGAGTCGAGTGAAGCAGCAACGTCCAACGCAGCAATAAGTTATATATAAACTAAAGTAAAAAACAAGAAAAAAAAATACATTTCTCCCCCTTCGGTAATCCGTCGCTCTCGTCTTGACGTCTGACTGGACGGACAAATGCGTCTTCCAGTCGCGGAACTTCTCCAATGTTTACAAAAGTTTGAGCGACGAAAACTGAGCTCTCGCCGTCACGAGCGTGGCAAAGAACTTCCCGCGGCCGTTGATCACGTGGCTTCGCGGAGCGAATCAACACCAGGCGTTGAATTTTGAAAGATGGGCGTCTAAGAGTGATTTCACGGGAGGGAGGGGGAGGGGTTACGTAGTCCCTGTGATAGTTCCCTGAGGTGAAACAATGAGGCGCGAACGTGTGCGTGTTTCTAGTGGACAGAAGTCACTCGTCACAATTACAACCCAAAAAAATCCTAGATGGCTAAATGACGAAAAACAAAGGATAGGGAGACGCCATATCTATTTATCCTCTAAATAATGTGACAAAATTAAATATTCGTCTTGTAGCATTGTTTTCACAGCTACATTTCACAAATCAATAAGAAATACTTTATTTCTTCATATTGTAAAGAAATGAACTTATTTTTCTGACGATATCATATGCTGCATTATTACGTGGCGGATTTACATGTTAATGACGTGCCGGTGCACAAAATCAGCCCATCTACCACGACTGAAGTGTTGAAAAATGTCAAATTTAGGTCAGAATAAAGGAAAAACAAATGAAAACTGGAATCTGTGTAAGAATTTTAGAATGAGACAGAACCTTTACATCTTATTAGCCATAAAGTCTCTTTAACAAGATGCCAAGGAGAGGAGTGAGAAATGTTTTTATTGTGGTAGAATCTTAGGCCAAGCTTGCTGCACATGACAATGTTTACAATTGTGAAACTTGCAGTCATGCTGTGGAGGTTAAAGATAATGCCTCCTTACACATCATTTAAGGTGAATGTGTTTTGAAAAACGAGCTAAATGTGACATCAGTGGTACTCAAGAAACCAATTCTCTAAAATCTGCAAAAATACTTCTGCAATAAACTCTGGCAATTCACTAAAATTATAGAGTGCCTATTCTATATTGTTTTTTTTCAGATTCAAATAAAATGTATTTTTGTGTGTGCAAATAAAGCAATACCATCAAAGATTTTTTAAGTTAAGGGTCTGGTGACACTATTTTTAAAGTCAAATAAGACATTGCCTTATAGGGTAAACAACTACGGTAGAGCTTACCAACAGGGTGGAGGGAATAGCTGTGTTAAATTTACAAACTGAATTGTCTGGTTGTGTCGCAAACACCTTGCGCATAGTCTCTTATCTGAGGCATCGGGGAGTAAACTACAATGCAGAATGTTGGTCTTACTATCCTTTGTTATTATCCTTTGTCGTCTACCTATTCAATGTCAGCTTTTAAATCTGCATTATTTTGTAATCTATATCTTAATATAAGGCACATTTCACACCCTTTTTCATGAATACAAAGGCATAAGTGTAGGAAGAAGAACAGGTTTTAAATTCACACAATCTTTTATTTTATTTTTTTTAGAAATAGCCTTTTCTGTTCACGGCACTGTGTTTTAAGCGACATTAGAAAGCATTAATAGCTTCTTTAATCTTTCAAAATAGCATAACATAGCTTCAGTTATCAAAATCCTATTTACACATAAAAGTTCGTTTTTGAAAAACTGTGGAAGACATGATTTCTCCCACATGTGTAGTCCATTTAAAATGGTCTTGATCTTCATTTGCCGTCCATATGGAGTCCATCAGTCATCCAGGCCTGGGGTCTCTCCTTGCTGTATTCTAGAGGCTATCCTAATGGCTTCCTCCAGCGACGGCTGATCACTAAGCTGAACATGAAAAGAAATAAATTACTCACACTTTAATTACTGTTCACCTTTACTCACTCAGCGTTTTGAGAAAGCTGTCTGGGTTTCAACAGTGACTAATGACGTCACATGGAGCAGAGTTTAGCAGAGCATGGTCATGTGACGAAACACATACAAAAGATATCTCAGTTTGACATTAGCATACCCTAAAGGGGAGAGGGTGTTAATTAAAGACAAAGGTTTTCAAGAAGAAAAAAACCGTCATCACACCTGCCTGCTTTGATCTAATCAATCTTCCTCATGACTTTTAGGCCTTAACAGTTGAAAGAGTTAGTCGATTGTGATATACTACACTTATTATTCCACTAATGAAATGCTAAGGCAGTATACTGGGCAAACAAAATAAAACAACTTTGAATAACACTTGAAGTGGAAAACTTGTGACCATAAAACGGATGAGTCAAATCAGAAGCGAAAAGTTTACTTGATGCCAGGAAGAACTAAACTAAAACTAAACTTAATTAAAATATAGGAGGAGAAGCTTTGTGGTTATGGGGGATTTTGGATAACATGCCTGGACTAAGACCCTGTTTACACAACAACAATTAATTGAAATTTATTTTTCCCCATATTTGTTAACTTTACACGACAACGTTCAATCCGCAACCTCTATTTACACGGCAACAGTGGAGATGTGAAATTGGTATAATCCGTTGCCAATATGTTTCTGTGATCCTTGAAACATTCAAGATTGTGAAAATAAAGTATTCCTATGAACAGATGATGATTTTCAGTCACACACGTGGTGAAATATGTGGATATTCATACAAAGATCACTTGAAGACGAATCAAGTTAATCAGGGAGAAGATGGAAAAAGTTTTTACTGCCATACCAGAAGTCCAGGTGATATTATCTCATTCTATGGTGTTTATAAATAGTTGGCACTTGATATATCGTGCATTTCTACCGTTATTGCCATACTGAGTAGGATCCAGGGTTATATAGCGTTATATAGCATGAAATCATAGACCTGGATGTTTTCAACCTACTGCACTCTATAAACCATTTTAATTGGTGCCATTGTCATGTAAATAAACAGTACAAATATAATCAAACTTCACTATTTTTACCAGACAACGTTGTCGTGCAAAGAGGCTTAAATTGTTAGAGTAACATTAGTACCATCACAATGGAACCATTGCCTGAAGCTTTTTTTAATATATGTCCTGACCTGACCTGGGGGTAGAAGTCACACAGGGTGTGCAAGAATTAAAAAGAGTTCTGATTGTTGAGTGTCTTTTTTTTCTGAAGGCACCCTGGAGTCTCTTCAGCCTTCGCGACTTGTTTGAATGTGACCCAAGACCGGCTAATTTGGAAAATCGTCTAAGCAGTCTTTAGGGTCCTTTGCTTATTACTCCAACCACCATGCCATCGTCATAATTATCCCTTGAGTGCTAGAATGCTTCCTTGCCCTTGTCACAATCTGTAGAATGTCCCCAAATATGTGGGATGTTTCAGTTTCAGCCCTGATAAAGAGGGGAAAAAAACTCCCAGTAGCATGCGGAGGTTTAGATGAAGCTATTTTCTGCGTACAGCTGTAAAACGCTTTGATTGCATTGCGGTGCAATCATTTTAATATAGCAAGGAGTTTTGGGAGGAATGAGAGACTTTATAGGCTCAAACACAATATCTTAAATTTTGTTTGTTCCTTGATCACGGTGAGCCACTGAAACCCTAAATTGTAAAATATATAAGTAATACTTTAAACTCTTTGTCGGCAGAAGAAAATTTGAAATTTCTAAAGCACATTTAAAAAAAAACTATTTTATTATAACTAGTAGCTCTTTAAATTAATCATTACTTTATCCTAGGAGTAAAAGAAACAATTGAGCTCTGGCTCTTTTCGGAACACTTTAAAACAGGGATGCACCAATGTAAAAATATGGGCTAAAAAGGATTAATATTGAGGCTGACAACAGATATTTACTCATATGCATGTTTCTCTACCCTTATGACTCCCTGAAGAAATTACAGCACCGCTGACATTTCTTCTCTGCTCTATGTAAACAGCCCACAATTCTGGCATCAATACAATCAGTATCATATTACATAAAAAATACCAATACCACATGACTACACCCTCCACTCCTGAAACATAAACAGCAACAAAGTCAAAATATTGGCTATTAATACTGGCCCAGTTTTTACAGCTCAGACAGATATGTTAAAATATGACCACCATCGGATATTCTGCATTTCCGTTTAAAATGGGCATGGTGTGAGTCTCAAACGCGTGGCCAGAATCCAACCTTCCTGGAAGTGAATAGTTGTCACTTCCTGTTTAGTGGGAAAGGATCAGTGAGGACTTTATGTAGAATCATTGTCATGTTTGGTAATTAACGGTTTCAGGTAAGCTAGAGGAGTCCCCAGATCAACCTACAATTGTATTCTGAGTGGGTGGGGCTGAAATGATGTCATCATTAACCTACTGTATTGGTTCCTTATGATGAACAATGTGCTGCAAATTGTTAGGAAAATACACCCGTTAACACTGTAGGGAGCGCAGTGGAGTCTCTTCAGAGGTTCAGAAAGATCCTTCATAACTAGTTTGGCGTAAATTGTATGCAAAAAGCGAGGTGTTGGATTTCACCATTCTCCCAGGCCCACAGACAACAGTCACTGTTTATAGTAGGATTCATCATCACCTGGTTCTGTGTCATCAAGGACACACTGAATGTTGGATGAGTCATAGAGCAAAATGAGAAGATTAGCCAGCAAAATGACAGACATGTTGTTGTAAAGGGGCAGGGCTAAAGGGATGTCACCAAATGACTGCATGTGTGTTGAGTGCTGGGCTGTGATGACATACAGGACGTCTGGTAGAGATTAAACTTTGTGGGTGGAAGTTACTGCACCTCAATGTTTTATGGCGACATTTCAGATTTTGAGGTTTGGCCACGCCCACTGGCTTAAATATAGCAAATATATGATCCCAAGTACCTGACGACTATACAGGCTCAAGTTGAAGACTGTCGGTAAAAAGATTTAGTAGTTCACTACGACACTTTGTGTGTAAAAGACATTATGGCGAGTTTGACCAAAAATGGCCATCCTGTTTTTGTTACCTCATCTTAAATAGACCCCTTCATGGCCTACGTCACTGCGGAAGCACCTGATCAACTGGAGGCAAAACAAAGCAAGGCTGGAAGCGACAGCTAAGAGAAAGTCGGCTTGTTGTGTTTTTGGGTGCCAGAACTGAAAAACGTAAGAATTCAGACTTAAAAGTTTTATCACTATCATCCACAGCCAGACAGCAAAACGTAGACGTCTTTGGCTAAATGTGATCCGGCAAAAGGATTGGACTGAAAACATCAACAACGGTCGTGTTTGCAGTGCACACTTCATATCAGGTAAGAGTTATAGGAAATACATAATCAGTTTCATCCTGGATAATGTTATGGGCTAAACTACATTGAGACTTTGCTTTAAGTTAATCTTTATTTTAGGGATATCTGTTGCATGTTCCCTGCGCTAATGCTAACCTTTAGCTAACTCAATGCTAGTTGTGTGTTTCAGGTGTGTCCAGCTAAAAGTTTAACTTGCCATTTTAGCCGCCATAGTGGTTCCGCTAACTTCTTGTGATACGTTTGCTGGAGACATCAGGCCTCGCCAAACTCTCGAGCCGAAAACTCCAAATTAAACTGACTTGCTACCATCCCTGGGCAATTTAACCTATTTTCATTAATAATTTAAAGTAAAACATTACAGTTCCTGTTGAATTTGACTATTGAGTTATGTTGTGGATCAGACGTGGATCTACCGCAGAAGGTTTGGTGTCTCAGTGACTTACTGTGTACAAGTATTAAAAATTTAGTTGTTTATAATAGGAAGTCAAATCCTGAGATTTGGCCACGCCCCCTAGTCATGCTTAAAAATTCACAATTTGATAACCGACTAATAAACCCGATGCCCTTATGAGACAACTGACGATCTTACAAGACTAGATCTATGAAAATCTTGGCCAGAATTAGGTACCAGAACTAGGGCCGGCATGGAATTCAATCCAAGATGGAAGACTTTCTGTTTTGTTAAAGAACATGGCAGCAACAGTTTTCAGTGGGTGTTGGGATTTGATAATATGTAGGGTGTTTCGAACAATCTCAATTTTTTTTGTTGCACATTTGTTAATCCCTTAAAATACTTGCATGTCATACTGACACTGCAAACAATTTGGTGAGTTTCTGTACATTATTAGATTTTTTAAAATTACAATAGGCTTTCATCGTTAGGACAGATTGTGGAGACGATTATGGAACCACTAGAAATTATGGTGCAAAGAAGAATTCTCCAGGGAAATAAAGGAAATTATGGACAATCCTGAGCGTCCTTTTTATGCTATTTTACAAATATAGCATGTCTTCCTGCTCACAGCCATTAGCTTTTACAACTCTGAAGATAATTGTACAAGATTTACAACATTAAGTATTTTTTAATGAACCAATCACACCTGAATACCATTCCCACAACTTGACACTGTAATACATTAATCAGATTTATTTTAATGCACAATGTGGTACAGTTATAAGTTTTCTCTATTGCCTTTCAAAAATGATTAGGTTATGGGATTGGTTAATAATTCTCACAGTGACATGCAAAGCATATAGACTGATCTGATCTTTTTACACCTATACTACATTAACAAAGTTTATTCTGTACAAATTTCAGTAGCAATACTCATTGATCTGGGTTATTATCCGGTTAGTTATCTATAGTAGTGCTGGTTTGCTAACCTGAACAGCAATGTGAGTCCCGTTGGGGGTGGCCAGTAATGTGACAGGATGTAGATCCTCTTGTTCTTGACCATAGTTTGCTTCCTCCACGGTTTGGAATGATGCCATGTCGGGTGTCATGATGGCCACCTGAGGGCAACAGAAACAAGCTTTACTGGTTGATTGGGGCATTTTATTTCACATCATGCGTCTTGTTTTATATGCGCATTTTATAGTTTTTTTACACACATTTCACCCAAGTAAAAGTGTGAAACCTGTGGGTGCATATCTTTTCATAATCTAACTAGCACTAAACGTCTCCACAACTAAATCAAACCCAATCAACCCAATAAAATCCAAGCACATTTTATTGTAGTGGAGAAATTTGAAAATGTTCAACTATGAATTATTTTGCAAAGCATTGTAAATAAAAACGCAGGAGTTTAAACCGTCCTTTATGAAAATCAAATCAAACGAATCAAAATCTTAATTGTTCAGTTAAAATTGTGCCTTATTTTCTTTTATGAATTTTTGTCCACTTGGTGAGTGTAGACAGTACTATTTCTTTATACAGCATCTTAGTTAGATCGACAACAGAGTTAAATTACCTGTTCACCTGACGCGTCTGTTGCTACCATGGTAACAGAATGCGTGCCTTGAGTTGTCAGTTCATGAGCTGGGATGGTTATGGTTGTGCCTTCTTGGGTTACCATGGTGATGGTGCCACCCATAGCTTGCAAGTCTGCTTCAGATATGCTGACCTTGTATGATTCAAAACACAGAGGAGGTTCACATTCACAGAAAACCCCTCAGAACCTTTAACCATAACTGAAATTGATTATTTCCTCATGTTCTACAGTTTACTTAGTATTTAGTAAATTTAGAACAAATGAGAAGACAGTTAAACTCTAAACTGGCATGTTTATATAAAGAATTTATAAATATTATTATTGGTTTCGTTATGTTGTGTTTAAATGTTTAAAACCCCTAAGAACACCACTTTGTTAGGGGCATATTTGAATATCTAAATTTAAACCAGGGCTAGAAATCATTAGTTATCTCAAAATACGTTATGTATTATTTATGTATTAATTACTTCTACCCATCTGAACAGCCATAGTGGCATATAATACTTCAACAGAAGATACATCAACATTTCTGGGCAATAAAATATCTGAAAATAAAACAGTGGCATCCTAATTCTTGTGCTTGAACAACCTGAACAGCAGTATTTCAACAAAAAAGTAATCTAAGACAAATATACAGAAACCCCCGGCAAGTACAATTCAAATGCTTTCAGAGAGAAAATTTAACACAAACTTAATCCGGGTCTAATGCACTACCTGTTGTGTACCGTCTTCCTGAGTAACCAATGCAAGTTGGTGCTGACCGGTCATGTCTGAGGAGTCCACATGAACTGGCTCTGAGCTGGAATCGTCTGCTTCAACCACAGTTGGTGTGTAGTTCACGTTTGGATCATCGATTGCATCTGAAACGTTTCATTGCGGATTAATAGCTACAGTAATCAGCAATCACAGCAGCTATAAAAAAAATTAAAAAAAGTTCCCGCGAACCTGCTGGCGGTTCAAAGTAGGCCTCCTGCTCCTCTTCAATAGGCTCCGTGTCATTGTGTGCCGTGCGTTTGTGCATGGCGAGCGTGGAGATCTGCTTGTAGGTTTTGCCGCAGTGGTTGCAGTTGTAGGGTTTGCAAGGCGTGTGGACAACATGGTGCTTGTAAAGGCTGGAGTATTCCGTGAAGCGCTTTTCGCAACCAGGCACTGAGCACACATAGGGTTTCTCCCCTGGAGAGCAACACAAACGTGTATAGGAGGGTTTTAATTTAACGCAGTGACGAATGCAGTTTGACAATCTAAAAAGTGTGCAGCTGCATGCAAGTTCACCATGCGCAAACGGACGCACCTGTGTGGATCCTCATATGGTTCTTGTAATTGGTGGCACTGGCGAAGGAGCGCCCACAGCTGGGCTCGGAGCAGTAGTACGGCCGCTCCCCCGTGTGTGTTCGGATGTGGACTTTCCGGATGTTGGAGGTGGTGAACGACCTGCCGCAGCCTTCAACCGGGCACTTAAACGGCTTCTCTCCTGCAAGTGATAGGAAAAAAGACAAGAGGGGAAACATTCTTTATTGTTCCACAGTGGGAGATAAACATGTAACAGCAGCAGCAGAGTAACTAGTAATCACACAAGCATACAAAAACAGAACTAAGAGTACAGAACTCTCCTTTAATGATTAAAAAATGAATCAATCAAAATGAATGTGCAACTGAGTAAGAGAAAACATTGCTAAGTATAGTTTTATCCTCGCTATAAAGAAAAAAGTTGACAGAACGAAGCCTCTACATATCCCAAATGTAAAGAGTTGGATTAGTCCAAACATGTTTCTTTGTTGGAAAGTTTGAATTTAAAATAGTTGCATTCTGGCATCGGAATAAGCGCGTGTCTTGCCCTGCAGCGCGTTCTGTGCTGCACTGTTGAATATTAAAACAACCCTTCATATTGTTCTTCCAGTTTTTGCTAGTCTTATTTGAAAAAAATAAACTGTTAGCTTTTCCTGACAGAGAGTGATAAAATTAGTCTGAATTCATATCGTTACGTTTTGTTTTTTTGCAAACATTTTTGTCCAGCAAGAATTGTGTAAAAATAGTGTTTGGTCATATTGATGATAACTAACAGTAATCCCTTTGACTGTTGTAACTTGCTGACCATTTAGGGGAACTATCATCTCTTATAGATCTGTCTAAAGTGATTTTTTTTTGCAGCAAATAGTCATTCTATCATACAAGATGAAACAAAGCGTGCTAGAAGAAATATTTTTGAATTTAATGCTATTCTTGTGCTGTATTTCTTACAGAAAACTACATTTAGCTTTGACATGTCAGAGCTTTTTAAACTAATAAGAAATAGGTTCAAATTTTGCAATTACGTTTCTGTTCTCCATCTTTACCAAATGCAAACACACCTTTGGAAAAGACTGGAAGAGAGGCAAACCCCCCCCCCCCCCCC
>JAVLVB010001119.1:17201-33811 GCA_032876305.1 Orestias chungarensis
TTTCCCCTGTGTGTGTCCGCGAGTGACTCTTCAGGCCGTATCCTTACATTACAAAAAAAGACACAGAGAGAAAAGTTTTTTGTTTTTTTTTCCTACCATGAAATCTTCTGTTATAATCGATTGGCATCTACCAGCAGTGACTCACAAAAAATAATTATGATGAATAAAAACATAGACATCAAATGGAATAAAAGCCGATCTGATATGAAAACCAGCTTCAGAAAATTCAATCGGTTACCCGTTGCAAACTTTTTTCCACAGCCCCGATATTCACAGATATATGGCTTGTCACCAGTGTGCGATCGCTCGTGTACCTGACAAATGACAACACAAACATTCTTTAAAGGGATCCACGATTAGCCCCAACAATCAACTGTATTTAAGAACATTTACTTTCTTTTTAATAGCTTGTATTTATTTGAAGTCGGAATTTAAGTCAATTCACAGATGGGCTGATTGAATTATGTTTTGGAACATTTTTCCATCATTTATCATTTATTTTTCATACAACAAAATTAGAGAAAAAAAATCTATTTAAAATCTCAAATAAGAAAGGTTTGAAAATGAATATGTTATTAAGTCACATTGCCAAGCTCAAACTGTTAAGTTTTCAAGAGTATAAATAAAAACATTCCCACGGATGACGCCATGTTGTTTATTGTGCAATACATCCTGGTTAGATGACGTATGCATGAATACTACGCCCGAGCCAAGTTTTAACACAAGGCGTTTATGTCAAGTTATTTCTAAGCCTCATGATCAAAACAAATTAGAGTGGTTTTTAAAGACCTAAAGATGCATAATTGTATTATTGGGCAATACAAACTTTGAAATTACCAACATATTTGGTGGTTTTTATCTTGATAATGATATAAATTACGACAAAAAGCCTTTTTAACTTTCTTGCAGACTTCTTTCAGGCAACTGTATCACCGTGCATGGATTTGACTGCAGCCAAAGCTTCACAAACAAATACTTCACTTAAAAACATAAAACATATCCACTTACATGACTACGGATACTTCTATATTAATAAATATTTATTGATGCTCAAAAAAAAGAAAAAATATATAAGTAACAACTGCAACGGCTAAACCATTTATCGTAAGTTTAGTAGGTGAAACATTTTATAAACATATAGAATTTTAAATATCACAAAAAACTCTTAGGTTAATAGTAAAACTACAATGAATTTAAGCAGACATGTTCAATTAATCATGGATCACTTTAACCAATATTGCTGACAGCAGATTTCGACAACACGCTGCAACAATATCATCTGAAAATAAACTCTAAATCAGCAAAAAAGAAAGATATGCATACGATTTTCTTTGCATCGAGTTATTTTTAAAGATGAAGCCAAGAGAGAGCAAACCAAACCTTGAGGTGGTGGGCAGTGGTGTAAAGCTTTCCGCAGCCTTCGTATTCACAGCGGAAAGACTTCTCTCCCACATTCGTCACTCTTGGTTGCCTGTTGTCTTGACCCTGTAGCACAATCTGAACAAAAAAATAAAAAAACAAATTAGACTGGAGATCTGATTTCAAACCAAAGGTTAATAAAAAATAAATAAAAAACACTAGGATACGCTACCCTCATGTGGACACCGTTGTCTGCTTCCACTCTCCCAAAAGACCCCAACGGATGTTCCACATTCTCTACCTAAGAAGGAAAACAGGACATTTATTTTTATAGAATATGTATGTATGTTTCTTTAGCTATCTCTATCCAGAAAGAGATACATAAAAAGTATTAGTTTTATATATAATTACTGGGCGAATTATGTTAGACGATGAAAAGTAGCACATGCCAAGTTAGGTAAACTCCACACACACAGCAGTAGAGCGAATATTGTCACCTTGGTGCTATACTGTTCGAGCACACTCATGGTTTCAGGGTCGATGGCTGTAGCCTCGGCCTGCAGGTCTGCAATTGTGCCGTCGGCCTGGATGGCCAGGATGGTGTTGGGCTGAGGCATGTGCAGCGTGTGCTGGATGTAAGCGGTGCTTCCATCTTCCAGCTGGACCTCCTGCAGGCTGCTCTGGTCATACGTTTCTACGCAGACAAGAGAAGAGGGAAGATTAAAATTTAAAATGAGGAATTAGGACTAATATGAGTAAAAACACCCATGACATGACAGCCGCTGCTTTCAATGTAAATCTAAAAGTACGGTCACACATCAACCAAATGAGACCCAAATTTTTATTTATTTATTTTTTCACCCTACATTTGTGCCACTTCAATTTTCTGTTGTTACAACAAGGCCGGCTCCCAAAGCTCTTTAACTTTTAAATTGGTCAGTAGACAACAGAATCCATCTTTACTTCTATAAACATTACACCTGCTGTGTGACATAAGCAGCATGAACGACCGCACAGAAAAATCTGTTTTCATAAAAATCACAATTGTGCATAAAGACCTATGGTGTGAACATACCCAATTATTTTGTTTCGGAGATCCTTCAAGACGTGAAGTATGTGGCACACTATGGATGCACCACATATTTAATCATGACTTTCTAGCAAATGTTCAAAAGTGATTGTCCAGTAAAGTTATACCCCAACAAAATGGCTTGTAAATGGTCGGGCTTATTTAGGAATTTTTGACAAAGCAAAGGCCAACATTCTAAGCCTCTTGGACTTTTGTCTTAATATGTCCACAACGTAGTGCACCTGATAAGAAATAACAGAAACACAGATTTTTGAGAAAGGCACAATAGAGGTTTATGGTCACGTGTTTGCTGCATTCAGGTCTGGTTAAGTGCAATAAGCAGTTGAATGTCATATTTATTTGAAAGGTAATATTTTAGGTTTTAAAACAGCAGACAGCAAGTTAAGTTACTCTAGTGTGGGGGAGCTAAAGTGGAGAACGTAAAGCTCCACATTTGCAGTTTTACAGGTTTTAGAGAACGAACCTTTTGATTCCGTATTAAACCAAAAACACGTTGCCGTTACGCTGTCCCTGCACAGTATTTATGTTTAAGTAGATGGGGACACGTCACATTCACCCTGCCTTTGCCACCTTTTAAGTGTAACATTTGCATTACAATTGGAAATACAAGCTTGTGTTAAGCTTCATCAGAAAAACAAACAAAACGAAAGACTTTAACGGCCTTGCCTTGTTTCCGCAGATGTGAAACCTCAAATAAAAAGGTTTAATGGAACGTTTTTTTCTTATCTGGTCATGATTTAAATATGGAACCCAAATAAAAAAATTAAAAAAAACAGACAGGAAGGGCAGAAAGAAGAATAGATACTGGGGAGGGTGTATCCACTTGTTTTTAAAAAAAAATTATAATTTTAAACCATACTAATACATAACTGACAAATACCCTGCTTCTAAAAAAATACCATATCTATGAAGTCTATCTATGCTGGTGTATAATAACCTACTGTGACAAATCCCAGAAAGGAGGCTGCTTTTTTCCAAGCTTTGTAGTGAAATCCAAACACATAGGAGTGTTTACCTTTGGGTGTGTGAATGTAGGCAGTCGTACCATCTTCTAATTGAACTGCCTGCCCATCTTCTAGCTGTAGACTTTCTCCTCCTAAAGCATTTAGACAACAGTCACTTCCACCTTAGTTACACATTTCAAGAAATGACACTACTCAACACCAAAACAACTAGAGGGTATAATAAAACACTATCCATTTTATATTTCATAGAATAGAAAAAGGGGTGGGCATAATGTTATTGTTACATTTTGTCACAATGAGACTTGTGACTTATTGTCATAATTATGAATTAAGATTAATTATGTTTGAAAACTATTTTTTTTATGTTAATCCTTTTTTTTTATCTCAGCTTCAATCTTTATTAAAAATTAACAAAAGCAATTATGAAGAACCAACTTTAACTTTTTATAATATAGAAAATCAACAGTAAACTCAAGAACCTAAAAAGAGCAATTAAATGGGGTTTCTTATATATTCGCCAAAAATTATTAGTTATTTTCCAATCAAGATGATCTAATAATTGTGGTAAAACCTGAGATTTATTTGGACTAAACAAAAATGGATCTGTCGATCATTATGGTTACAGATCCCTGCATTATAGCAGTGAAACATTTTTTATTAAAATGATTGAATGCAGTTGCTGCTTGCAGTTTAGTTATGAAAACTTGTCTCCTAAAGAGGCCCATTTTAAACGGGTAGGTTTTTTAGAATCAGTTTCGTTATCATAAGTATAATCATTATCATCTTTGTACGAGACATTGGTATGAAATTAGAAATCCATATCTACCGGCCCTACATAACAATGCTGTCACTTTCTTCCTACTCCAGGGTTTATACTGTACCTGCTTTAGGCATGGACACATGCTGCACATAGGCAGCTGAGCCATCCTCCAGCTGGATCACCTGACCATCCATGATCTGTCCATCAGAATAGGAAGCTTTGGAGTCATGTTGAATATATGCGGTGGAGCCATCTGCAAGAGTAACAGCCTGTAGGCTCACTGTGTCCATATTCTCCATTTGATCACCATCTGCAAAGTCAGGAGACACAAACAACTAACTTTTGATCTACGATGTAGATGGTTGCTGTCCTCTCATGAAAAAGTAAATTATTGAAGTTGATGAGATTAAGTTTAAAGTTTTGTATATTAAGTCAATAAGAGTCCCTATAGGATATCAATTGCTGTTAGATTATTTTAGCAAGCTATTAGGCTACATTCGCAGGTCTATAAGTCTTTGGAGTTGCACAATGTATTACAATTATGTCATCATCACAATATCAGTGTGCAAAATATTAATATCGCAAAGGACTGTAAGTGCATTATTTCTTGGCCAAATGTATTCCAAGTGCTTTGAATCGGCATTTTTCATGCTAATGTTATATTCCGCCTGTCTACCGGCAGCAGATGTTTAAACCAGATGCATATTACTGTTCTGTGTGAATTTAGTCTAAGTTACGTAAGCATCAGGTTTCATCCACTTTGAGAACTCTCTGGGAACTCACCTGCCACCGTCACAGCCTCCGTCAGACAGAGCGTAACTGGCTGCCCGTCTGCATCGTGGAACTCGGACATTCCCTGGGAGTCCCGGTTTATCTGGGCCAGGAGCATCCTTTAGCTGCTGGGGTGGCAAGCAGAACAGAGTTACGCCTGGCGTTCACAGGTCAGACAACACGCACGAGCCTAAGCAGTGAAACAAAAAACAGGACCTTTAAAATGGTCACAGGCAGCGGGGAAGCCAAATGTCACTTAAACACTTTATTTAGAAAAATAAAAATATATAACACGAGAATAGACTGCTGCTCAGTTGGATTCACTGTGAAGTTTGGGCCGTCTCAGATTTTCACCAAACAGAAATCGAGAATTAGTGGCTCTTTCACGTCTCTTGTTTATTTGGTGATTTGTTATCTCTTTAAAAACTTTATCATCTGTTTCTGGTAGGAATATTACATTTTCAGATAAATATTCTCTCCTGTTTTGAATGCTATGCAGCTTGAAGACTTTTTGATTATATTTTCTTACTTTTCGGTATATGTTATGACGCATATTCATGGCAACAAGCATTGGACTGGCTGAAATAATACCACAAGACTTAAAAAAAGAGGCGGCGTGGATCCAGGTCAGAAGCAAAGAGGACAGAGAAAGTAAGAGGAAGTTTAAACCATCTCTTCCATTCACCATCAATGTGATACCAAGCAATCAAACTAAGTTGTGGATGCTGATCCTGTGGGCAAAAAGGATCTCCTGTAGCAACTATTACTCTAGGACATTCTCCTTATTATCGTGCTAACAGCTTAATGTCCAGTCAGCGGCCACAGTAATATGTGCTGGATGACCCCATTAATTTGTTGGCAAGTGCTGCTAACACAACTCGTTGGCTTTTGCCACTTCTCTGTAAATCTCTGTAGCCGTATAGTTAGAAAGCCAAAAAGATGTTGGGAGTGAGGGAATTGATCCTTGCACATTGTGACGGAAGGAAGAGACGGACAGAATAGCTGCTGGAAAATAGATATGCGAGACCAAAAATCGTTCCAGCTGCTCCATACTGAAAAAAAGAGCCAACGACACATTCAACGGCCCTAACAAAGCCAATAGTCATGTGATGTTTGAAGGCCGACATTTTAGGCGTGACATTTATCTTGTGTGTTTATGAGCATCTCTTGTTTCGACATATGCAACCTGAGTGTGACGTTTGCTTTATGTATACACCCATCTTCATATTCACAGAACATGTTGGCCCCGGACGAAACTGGCAGTGTGTCTGAGCGATCTGCGAGTTCCAGTTCAAAAAAGAAATAAATGAATAATAGTATACTTGTGCACTGGAAGGGAATTTGGTTTTCTAGCCTGTGGTTTATGTGCCCTGTCTGGCGAGTTTAGTGTTTTTCAGAAGTCTGACAAACCTCTTAAAACTTCACCTAACAACAGTATATATGCTGAGCTGTAGTTTGAGAATATAAAAATACTGATATTGAATGTTTATGAGGATTACTTTGAAATGCTCCACCCCCCTTTTTCCTTGTGTGACTATTTTCCAAAGGCATTGTAAATTATTCAAAACTAAAATATTTTAGGGAATCTGTTATTTATATTCTAAAAGAACATTCAATTTAACTGTTGGCAAGTGTGTCTTTACAATGCTGTGCATTTACTTTTATCCGCATTAGACAAATTCACATCTTCTTTTCATGTATTTCACATTCCAGACATCTGTATGTTTTGTTTCACAGACTGTAAATAGTTATGGGGTCTCTTAACTCTCAGTTATTCTGGAATTAAGCAATGTTGCTGCATGGCTGGGGTGATACTGAAAAAGGTTAAGGTGCTTAACGTTGCTGCAAACAGCAACAGAACCTGGAACAAGGGGTGGAACCAGCAACTCAGCCGCCTCTGTTGTGTTTTTGGCGCTTGTCGCTCTGTAGCCGTTTCAGCTGGTTAGCTACGATGGGCTACATCCATGACTTGCGTCATTTGTGTTAATAATAAAGTGTCTTAATAAACGTATTAAAATGCGTCTCAAATCCCGGCATGCACGTTGAACACCACAGTGACATCCTGTTATAAATGTTTGAGCACTTCGCTCCTCCACACGCAGGGGCGATATGTCAAACGCGGTAAGCTAACTAGCTAGCTGCGGAGCTAACGTCGCAGCTAAGTATGCTAAGCGCCGCTGAGTTTGTTTTAGCGACAGGAAGCAAAGGTTTTCTCGAAATGTACGGTCGACAATATCGCCTTTGTTGGTCCGAGCTGCTTCGTGGTGAATAAATAGACATTTAGTGACACATAAGAGTCAAGCTAGGTCTCCCTAATAAGCTTCCAGCCAAGTAAAAACCAAATAGCAACCGAGGAGGAAACAGCACTCAAGAATCCATGAGCTAAATAACGATATAAGCATAGTTTATTCGATGTCTATTCGTTTTCCTTCCCATTTCAAAGCATTTCTCCCACTTGCGACCGAATCCCATCCCACAGCACGTCACTCCCACTTGCAGCGGAGATGGCTGTGGAAATAATGCACACTGGGTAAAAACCAATTTATATACTAACCTCTGAAAATTTCCAACAATCCCTCCTGTTCGACCACCATGCAACAGTGCAGGAAACGATCGACGACGTCCACAAACCGGGAACATGTATGAAAACAGCGACCTCGCGCCTGTCGTCCCTCCTTTTCTTTTACCGCGAGACACGATTAGTTAGTCTCTCCTAGAGGCGAGTTCCCATTGGTCCGAAATGGCGTCGCTCAGGCTCGGCAGCAGTAATTCAGCTTCCCGGGCCCCTGGCAGACGCCATTCCGCGCCGGTTTTTGTATTGTCTCGAGTTTTGTCGTCGCGGAAAATATAAATGTTTAAGCTTTCGAGCAAAACCACGGACAAATTCACCAGGTGGATGATTTTCCACGGCGCGCCACACACTGCGGTTGAAATGCTGCTCTAACCGCAAAAACCTGGACGCGAGCGCAGTTTCATCGGCGTCCATGTTGAAAACAAGGTCGTGTGGGAAAAACGGGCAATGCAGTGAAAAGACACTCAGCGGAGAAGGGAGCTGACACTCAGCGGGACCAATAAACTACGCTTTACACTCAATTTAAATGGGATTTAAATGGCTATGCATGGGAGCTCTATGTCTACTATAGCCTATAACAGTTGTATTGCATGCATTGTTGTGAAAGATGTGTCAGCGATATACTGTTGCAGAAATCCTATGAGCTGCTACCCTGCAAGGGGGTTGTAGATCTAGTTGCTGAACAATGTATTTCTCATTAATTACCGCCTTTATTTGTTGGTATTCTAAGAATCTGTTGCTGTTTATTCCATATGATGTCATTTGTGTATCAAACGAAATAAATTTACCATGTTGAGCTATGTGCTCCAGAGTCTTTATTCCTTTGTTTTTCCATACAGTAAAGTTTAGCTTTTGTTTTGTTTTGCAGAATGTCAGGGTTGTTCCAAATGGGTGTAATTTACATATAAAGAGTGAGGATTTGGTTATTTTAACAAATTCCCACCAGGCTGTCAAAGAGGAGCTGATGCTTATGCTTTTAAAGCATTTATGATGTTTAATGCTAATAAATAGTAAATCACAGATTTCCAGATTATCACAGAATGTTTGTTCTATATCCATCTATTCTTCATCTCGTGGGTTTCTTTTAAACCAATGTGAGATGTATTGCAATCTATTAGCTAGAAAATAGTTCTGAAAGTTTGGTCATTCTAAACCACCACAATCTTTACCTTTTTGTAGAGTTTTAAAGCTGACTTGGTGGTTTGTTTTTCCATTATTTGGAGATACTGGAGTCTAGTGACTTAAACCAAGCAGAAGATGGCCTTTGGGGAATCATTGGACGTTCATTTTGTATTATTAAAGCTGCATTCACAAATCTACCACGGCTTCTCTTCTTTGTTGGCATAAAGAATCCAAAGAACCGATGAAAGGTGTGGAGGACAAAGAGTAATTTAATGGTTTTCACCTTGACAGGTGGGTCTGCCAGCTTACAATGGTTGCGAGGCAGGGGTACACCCTAGACAGGTCGCCAGTCCATCATAGGGGAACACAGAGACATACAGGACAAACAACCACTCATACACACTCACACCTAAGGACAATTTAGAGTGTCCAATCAGCCTAACAGTCATGTTTTTTGGACTGTAGGAGAAGGCCATATGACCTCAGCATCTTATTTAATATATACTGAGGACTGCAATTAACTGGCAGAGCTATATATTTTGACCAGTTAATTGAGTAATCAGAAAGTGCAGAGAATTTGTTCATTAGTGCAATAGTGTTAGTTAGAAAGACCAGTGGATTCTGGAGGAAAAGCAATACATTATCCGCATATAGACTTATCTTATGTTCAATATTTTGGGACCGAATGCCTTTTACATCTCTGCTTTCTCTGATGGCAGCTACTAGGGGTTGAATAAATAGTGCAAAATGTAAAGGGGACAGTGGACACTCTTTTCTGGTGCCTCTCTGCAGACCAAAGGTTGGAGAATTTGGATCATTGGTCCGTACACAAGCATTTGGAGAGCTATACAGAATTCTCATCCAGTTTATAAACGATGAGCCAAACTCAAATTTGTCTAATACTGCAAACGGGAATTTCCACTTTACACGATCAAATGCTTTTTCTGCATCTAATGAAACAATTACGGCTTCCAGGTTATTGATAGTAGAATAGTCTATAATATTAATTAGTCTAGGCATAATAGTGGAAGACTGTCTTCCCTTTAAGAAGCCTGTTTGATCTTGATGTATTAAAAGAGGTGTTACTTTGTCCAGTCTTCTAGCAAGAGCTTTTGAGAATATCTTGAGATCTACTTTTTTCAAGATTATTGGATGGTACCTGGATGGGAGTATAGGGTATTTCCCTGGTTTCTGGAGCAAAATAATATTAGCAGAATTCATATTTGAGGGAACTTTGTTTTTCTCTTTGATTTCAGATATCATCCTATAGAAAGTTGGTGCTACTATTGTCTAAAATTCCTTGTAGAAGAGAAACCATCTGGTCCTGGAGCTTTATTATCAGAAAACTGTAATAGGGCTTCATGGAGCTCACCAATTGAAAGAGGAGAGTCTAACACCTTGATATGTTCTTGTTGTAATTTTGGAAGATTGATGTTGAGAAGAAATTGTTTAAATTTTATATCTGATGGATCATTGCTTGATGAATATAAGTCTTTGTGAAAATTCATAAAAACATAGTTAGTTGCATTAGGATCATGGGTAACAGATTCTGTTGAGTCTTTTCCTTTTTAATTTGTTTGCTGGGAATTTTCCAGATTTGTTGCCATGTTCAAAGTTCTCCAAAAAGTATTTGACCCATAAACTTGTTTCATTAATTTCCAATTTGGCTTTCCTTATTTTGTTTAATATATGTTCCTTTTGAGAGGCCCAGTAGGCATTCTCTAACTGTTTAATTTTAAGTTCTAATTCTATAATTCTTGTATCTGTTCACCCCGGCTGGCTGTCTGGGGTCGCCTGTCCCTCTCAGTGTCGGGCAGGCTCTCTGGTGGCCGCTGGGGGCCCCTGCTTGGTCGACAGAGGCCTGGCGAGACGGGTAGGGTACTGCTCCTGGTACCTTGGGGGATCTACTCCGTGGCAGCGGGGGGTCTGCCCCTCTCTGTGGTCCTCTGGGTGGGTGCGTGGTGTTCATGCGGTGGGCTGTCTGATCTCTGTGCTCTTGCGTGGCCCCGATGTCCTAGACCTTGCGCTCCCTCTGGGCCCCTTGAAGGGGGTCGCATGGGCCCTCTTTATCCATGGCTGAGCATAATTCATGTAAGACCTACATCACAACTTCTGCATGCTCACGCGCAATCACACACTATAGATATCACAGCACTTTAAATTTGCAGATCTGTTTATTAACAACATGAAGTTTGCCTCATATTTATTTATTTATTTGTGTTATATGCTGCATACATTGCTGTCTTTGCTCTGCTTTCCGGTAATTATATATCCACAGGTATGATTCATTGCCATTTCGCAGTTTCCCATGGATTCTTCAGGTAGTAGCAGCTAGTTTTTGGGCTCCGTTGTTTTGTTTGTTTGTTGTTGTTATTGTTTGTTTGTTACTTGTTTCTATTTGAATATTGATTTTTGGTTTGTGTGTATGTTCCCTTTCACTCTGTGCACCCCTACAGCCTTCAGTATATTTAGAATGTATATAACTTAATTTTTCTCTTGTTTAAAGTGGATTTAATTACAACTGAAATAAAGAGGATCAGTGATATGAATGAGAAGCGAGTGAACGTAGCAAACAAACGAAGGCGGTAGGATTTGATTTTGGCGGATCGTATAAACTGTACATTGACTGTAGCAAGATGGCTTCTACATCAGGAGGAAATAGTGGAAATGAGATGGAATGGATGATATCAAGATCAGCACGAATGAAAAGAGCACTTAGGAAGAAACAAGAAAGGGCGAGAAGTTGGTCGGAAGAAAGTGAGGCAAGAGCAGAAATGAGCAAAAGGACAAAAACAAACGAACGGCCGAGTTCACGAGAACAACATGACTTTACTGTGACAATTGAATTCAATGTCCAGGTGGAGTTTAAACAACATGGGGGATATATTCATCCGATGAAGCTGACCAAAGCAATAGAGGAGTAAATAGGGACAATAAAAACGGAAAAGAATCATGAATAACAGAAGAGTGCTAATACATGCTGTCAGTGAATCACAACAATAGAAGATAATCAAAATGAAAACCTTGATGGGGGAAAGAATAAAACATATACTCCTGGATCTTTAGCAAGGCTGAGAGGAGTAATTTCAGGAGTTACACTTGAAATGACAATGGAGGATGTGAATAAAGAAATCAAAGCAGGGAAAATAACAGACGCCACCAGGATCAACAGTAAAAGAGACAGGGAACTTAAAGATACTTTGGCATTAGTTCTACAGTTTGAAAATGTTATGCCAGAAAATATCCAGCTGGGATATATGAATTACAGAGTTAGAGATTATATTCCTAAACCCCTTAGATGTTTTACTTGCCAAAGAATGGGACACATTGCAAAGGATTGTAAGGGAAAAGTTAGGTGTGCAAGATGTGGAGGTTCACACGAATATGGAAAATGTGATAAAGATGCTAAAATCAAATGTAACTGCCGAGGAGAACACAGCGCGGCATATGGTGAATGTCAAGTACAAAGGGAAGCCATAGAAGCTCAAAGAATCAAAATAACAGAAAGAGTTTCATATGCTGATGCTTTAAAAAGAGTAAGGACAGATGGTGCAAGAGGGATGAGGTTGAGACAAACAGGTCAAAGAAACACAACTTGGAATACAAGTCAAGGACAAAATTATCAGAGACAAATCTTGGTACCAACAACAAATATCCAAAATGCGTTTTTGCATAAAAGTAGAGTGGATGAAAATACAATGGTGGTAAAAAAGAAAACTTTGTAGCATTTCTGTGCCATATTGTTAATGTTAAAGTGCAAATGAAGAAAAAAAGTGATAAAATAAAAGCAAAAGTAACAGTAATGGGAAGGTTTTTAGATATGAAAGAAATCCAAGCAGATCAGATTCATATCATTTTGAGTGCCACTGAAACAACAGAAAATGCTCAGAACTAGGATCCAAGCTTTTCTAATGGTTCTACATATTCTTCAATGGAACGCAAGAAGTTTGATTGCCAATGGTCAAGAATTTAAAAAGTTTGTTTATTAATTAGAAGTAATTCCAGATATAATATGTATTCAGGAAACATGGTTGAAACCTAATCTAGATATAGCATAGAATGACAGGATAGAAGTAATAGTAGTGGGGGAGGATGTGCCACTTTAATTAAAGATGGAATAGCTTATAAGAAAAACTCAATAAACAAAGAATTAGAATGTGTTAATATAGAAATATTTAATTTAAGAAAATATGGAAATATTACAATTATTAATTATTATAATTCATGTAAAAATCTTGATAGTGAAATGTTGAAGGAAATGGCAGGGAAACGACATAGAAGAGAATTATGGTGTGGTGATTTCAATGCCCACAATAGTCATTGGGGTAGAAGGAAGACAGGTCACAATGGTAACATAATTTAAGAAATTATGGATGAAAGGTCATTAGTTTGTCTTAATAATGGAAAAGGTAAAAGAGTAAATATACATAGAAGCACAGTTTCATGTCTTGATATTACATTAATATCTGACTGTCTTGTTAGTTCATGTAAATGGGATGTCAACTGGGAGTCTACATTAGGAAGTGATCATTTTCTGGTGAGTGCAATAATTAATGATGATATAAACAAGCAAGAAGATTTCATATTAACAAGATGGTGCTTTAATAAAGCTAATTGGCTAAAATTTAAAATAAATTGTGAAAAAACCAGTCATATGGTTACATTAAAACGGAACATTGAAGAATGTACAAGTCAGATAACGGAACATCCTTTAAATGCTGCAAATTCTAGCATACCAAAAATAAAAGTAAAAGTTAAGAAAAAAGTAGATCCCTAGTGAAATGATGAATGTAGTAGAGCAGTTAAAGATCGTAACTAGCTAGGAAGCAAAAAAGAAAACATGGAAAGAATATTGTTCCTCAATAGGATCAGAAATAAAATTACAAAATGTTTGGTCAATGTTTAGGAAAATGACTGGGAAAAGGAATAATGTTAAAATACCATCCTTAATTATAGGTCAGGAGATATTAGTTTTAAATAAAGATAAGGCAGATTTATTAGACGAGAGATGTGCTGCAGTTCATAGTGGCGAACATCTTACAAACATTCATAGATGGCAGAAGATTCAAAAACTTGGAAAGCATGAAAATATATTGGAAAAATGTCAAAAATATATGTCAACACTAGATATGAATATAACCATGTAAGAAATGAAAACAGTATTGAAAGGGACAGGATACTCAGCTCCAGGGGAGGATCATTTATGCTATACTATGTTTCGACAGATTCCGAAAGTAACATTGAAATTAATATTAAAATTCTACCATTTAATAAGCCAGGGAAAGACCCTATCAGTCCAAATAACTATAGACCAATAGCTTTAACTTCTCATTTAAGTAAATGGATGGAGAAAGTTATAGTCAATAGATTAGGATTTATTCTTGAACATATGAAATTAATTAATGGATATCAGTGTGGCTTTAGAACAGGGAGATCAACAATGGATGCACTAACTAGAGTCAGTAATGACATAGAGAAAGTTTTAAAAATGAAGGAGATAATGATTGTAGTATTTTTTTGATATAGAAAAAGCATATGATTCATAATGGAGAGAAGGACTACTTATAAAAATTAAGCAGATGGGAATTGGTGGGAAGATGTATAATTGGATAGCAAATTTTTTCATGGATAGGAAAATAAGAGTGAAGATCGGGAATGATTATTCAAAAGGATTTAATGTGGAAAATAGAATTCCTCAAGGTAGTGCAATTAGCCCAATCTTATTTAATATCATGATTAATGATATTTTTTATGAAACTGATAAATGTATAAAATTTGCACTATATGCAGATGACGGGGCCATATGGATGAGGGGAAAGAATATAAAACATGTGGTAATAAATATTAAGAAAAATGGTAGAAAAATGGTCATACGAATGGGGTTTTAAATTATCAGCAAGCAAGTCTTGTTTTATGGTTTTTACAAATAAGAGAAATATTGATATAGGAACAATAACATTATATGCACAGCCTTTGGAAAGGGTAGCAGAATTTAAATGTCTAGGATTATGGTTGGATAGTTCTTATACATGGAAAACACATATAGATAACTTGGAAACTAAATGTAAGAAAGTTATAAATCTACTAAAGGCTGTGGCTGGAAATAACTGGGGTGCAGAAAAGCAGTAATTATTAAACATATATAGGGCTCTCATGAGATCAATAATAGATTATGACAGTTTTATATATGGAGCAGCAGCTAAAAAGACACTACAGTAGATAGATACTTTACAGAGTAGGGCTTTACGTATATGTACAGCCGCAGTAAAAACAACACCTATTAATGCTTTTTGAATAAAGACTGGAGAGACTCCACTGGAAATGAGAAGAGTAAAATTAGCTCTAGTTTATTGGATGAAAATTAAAAGTAGTAAGGAAGAAAATGTAAATTGGACAATTTTAGAGAACTGCTGGGAGTATTCAAAGTTTCAGAGTAATGGATTTGGATGGATTATAAACATAGTGATTAAAATATATGGATTAGAGGATAAGGAAATGGCTCCGTTTAATCCCTTTAGTATTATTCCTCCATGGTTATTTCCTGAGGTAAATGTAGACATGAGACTTCTTACAATGAAAAATGATTGGAGTTTAAATGAAATAGGGGTAAAGAGTGATATATATTTAAGAAATTCATATTGTAATTACCTTAAAATATATTCAGATGGTTCTAAAAATTTAAAAGGATGTGTGGGAATAGGAATATATATACCAGAGTTTAAAATATACATTTCTAAAAGAATAACAGATCAACTATCTGTTTTGAGAGCAGAAATGGTGGCTGTTATATTAAGCTTACAGTGTGTAGAGGAGGTTAGACCAGACAGGGTGGTGATATGCACAGATTCCAAAGATGTTTTAGAAAGTATTCAGGGAGAAGGAAATGATTGGAAAGATTTAGTTTTAGAAATTCAGCACAGTCTATTTAGATTACACAGGGGTGGCATTGATATTTGGTTCTGTTGGGTACCAGCAAACGAAGGTGTGAAAGGGAAAGGAAAAGGCAGATAAGTTAGCAAAGAGGGCTTTAAGTGGGGCAATAACAATTACAATTCCTTTTGGGAAAGGGGAAGGGCAATCAGATTTTAAAAGTAAAGAAATGGAAAAAGGGCAAAAAAGGTGGAATGAAGATAAGAAGGGTAGAAGATTGTATAGAGTTCAAAAGTCAGTATTGATTAGAAATATTAGTATGAGAAATCGAAGGGAGGAAATGATAACGAGCAGATGGAGAGTAGTTCATACCTATTTAAGTGATATTTTGTATATGATAGGGAGGAAAAGCAATGATAAATGTGAAGGATGTGGAGAGAAAGAAGATGTAGAGCATGTACTGATGAACTGTTAAAAATATGAACCTGAAAGGGAGAAATTGAGAAGAATGGTTGGAAGGACAGGTCAGGAATGGAGTCTAAAGGGAATTTTGGGAAATGAGGGAGAAATGCTGGATATTTGCAGATAAAGAAATCAATATTTATATATCTTCAAAATACAAAATTAAAAAATAGAATTCAATTGATGTAAAGAAATATTGCGTCACACTCATGAACAGTAGGTGGCGGTATGCAACGTAAAGTTGGTTGTGATCCGCCATGATACAAAAGAAGAAGAAGAAGAGATCAGGCGTGTGATAAAAAAAAAGGCTGAGTTAATTGAGTGATTCCACAGGTGGAACTGTTTTGCGCCCTCTGCTGTGCAGAAAAAGCTTACAGCACCTGGTATTCCCAGGCGGTCTCCCATCCAAGTACTAACCAGGCCCGACCCTGCTTAGCTTCCGAGATCGGGCGTGTTCAGGGTGGTATGGCCGTAAGCCTCTTGCAAGTGGCAACACACGTGTTTTATAGGGTACAGCAGAGAGGTGGACTTGTGTCACGCAGTCACATTTCCACTCTGGACGCCTGCTTGTTTGGAAGCCCTTGGACTTGCTCTTCAATTCAACTTGTGTGCACAAATGAACACTTAGGACAAACGTTG
>JAVLVB010001120.1:40680-61490 GCA_032876305.1 Orestias chungarensis
TGTATTTTGAGTGTTTAGATAGTGTGTAGTTGTCTTTTTTTAGTGTCTTGTGTTAGGGTTTGGTTGGTTTTGTGAGATAAAACAATGAGGAGATTAATGAATGTGGAGCGGGCAGTGGCGCTCTTCTTCGAGCTGGTGGCAGTTGAGGAAGACAGGGTGGAGCGCGAGTAAGAGCCAGAAAGCGATGACTTTGACAACGAAGTGGACGATCCGTGGTTTTTGTTGGAGGTGGAGAGAGACGAGCCTCCGACGAGTGGGAGATCCGCCCAGAGGACGGGACGGCGACAATGGGTCACGCCCACCAGGCCGTGATCTCCTCTGGTTCAGGCAGCAGAGCCAAGCATAAACTCTTGGGCATTGCCTGCATTCTATGTAGGTAGTCTTATATAACTTTGTTGTGTGATAAGAGTGTACATAGATTTTGAAATTTACAATTTGTATTTACCTCCTAAGTTTTAAAATTGGTTTGTTGAACATACTTGTGAGACAAACCCAAAGGTAATGCCTGCATTTTATGCAAAAAATGCATAAATTACTTTTTTCTGTGAAAGATTGTATGTTGGTTTTGACATTTACAATTTTTATTCGTATTCTAAGCTGTAAAAATGGTTTTCACAGTAAAAAGTACCTTTTTTCTACTCAGATTTTATGTTTTTTGTGTGGTTTTAGGTCCACTGTGTTAATATTGTATGTCAAAACGGAAAGATGACAGTAAGTCCACAAAGGGAAGGTTGCGGCGAAAAAAATGATACCAAGAAATGCAGGGTAAACATTTTTTAGAAGTGAAATATAAAGATAATATCAAAAGTAGTCAAAAATGGCCAATTATATCCTGGACTTCAGAGAGTTAACATCATCCAGCATTTAACATGTGACTGAGCCAATACATTATGGTCTCTCAACGTGTCATTGGTCTTCTGACATGACTGATGAATTATGGTCAGTGTCATTGCATTTATGTGCAGATATACTTAGTTTGCACAAAAGCTTTTGCAGAAGCATTGGGCGACGTTTTCATTGTGGGTTTCCTGTTAGAATTACCAAACCAAGAGTTTTCATGAATACTTTCCCACCCTGACTATGGTAACAAGTTTCACAAATGTAGTTCCCTTTTAAAGTAAAATTATGTTTGCTGCAAGCTTTTTTTGTAAAGATCCCAACAGAAGAAGACATTCTAGCACACTTGCTCCTCATGTGTAGCAGTCAACACACTAAACAGACAAGGTTAGTGAACTCTGCTGCTGTCTCGTACGTTCTCATGAAATGTTCTCATGAAATGAGTGTGCTGAAAGGAAGTTGGTCAATCTGCTTGTACCACAGCACAAGTGGATATTTTTTTTATTGCTCACTTTTGTTTATAGGAAACAAAAGTGCTTCAAGAAACACAAGAAACCTGTTTCATTAGAATATTTTGTGAAAACACAACACAGAGTGGGCTACAAAGTGGCATGCATGTGTGGGTTCTCTCCGGGTACTCCGGCTTCCACCCACAGTCCAAAAACATGACTGTTAGGCTGATGGGGCACTCTAAATTGTCCTTAGGTGTGAGTGTGTGTATGAGTGGTTGTTGTCCTGTATGTCTCTGTGTTGCCCTGTGATAAACTGCCGACCTGTCCAGGGTGTACCTCTGCCTCTCACCCGTTGTAAGCTGGAGATAGGAGCAAGCAGACCTACCCGACCCCAATAGGGACAAGGGTGAACAGAAAAGGGATGGATGGACAACACAGAGTGGTCTACAATTGTAAAGTGAAAACAAAATTATACAATCACTTTAAACATTTTTACAAATAAAGGAATAATTTGCTTTAAGATGTTGCAAACAGCCTCATGAACTACAGGGAACACACCAGATACGCTAGGGATAATGTTTCGGCTACCCTAGGCAATGATAACATTTTCCAGGCTTTGAATGTCTCACAGAGTGCTGTTAAATCCATAACCCAAGAGGCCCATGGTAACTCTGGAGGAAATGCAGAGATCCAAAGTTCAGTTTGGATAATCAACTATTAATTATGCACTGCACAATTTGGTTCTTTATGAAAAAAATGGCAAGAAGACAACTTTAAGCCGAAAAATTTGCAAGGTTCAGCCATTTTGTTCACATTTTAACACAAACGTGTTACATGTGAAATAAAAGCTTGAACTAGAGAGTGATTGCAGTAATTTCATATAGGTAAAAGTCTGTCACATTACCTAACCATCTTATATTGTAGGGTTACCAATATGATAGAAATCCTTTAGTCAGAAAGAGTTTTAAAAAAAACCTTTGTTCACAAGAGAAAAGCATTTACAGCTTATAAACTGCTTACAGTTTTTCTCTACAAAAACAATTTGTGTAAATTACCCCCTGAGAAGGATAAGATGAGTGGAAAAAACTCAGCATTCACAATACGAGATACAACAAATATTTTTTTGCAGGATTTATAGGTAATTTTTAGCTAGCAGCTGTTAGAAATTAATAATTCAAGTCACAAGTTATCATATTTCATTCTTATTTTTTTAAGGATGTGTCAGCTTTATTGTGGTTATCATTTTCAATAAGCAGAGTTATTAGAAAAGTTAGCCTAAGCCTTCCACCAAACAGGAAACCAACAATAACAACACTGAGTGTGCATGAATTTCTTCAGTATGGTTTTTTATTTGGTATATAGCAGTGTTTGTAATTCTTTGTAGCACAAGAGTCCTTTATTCAAAAGTAGCTACACAGGAAGAAGCTTGAGTCATGCAGAAAATGGACCAATTGAATTGAAATAGAAACAATTGTGTTGAGGACTGTAAACTTTGCATATGGTGAGCTGGCTCTACCACTAAGTCAAGTCTCCATGTCTGTCTGTTAATGTCTAATAATGACTGATAATCATCTTTCAGGTTAAAAATACGGAACCATAGAAATATTGTTGAGTGTACACTTTACTCAGATGATGTAATCATACTCGAAGTTCACTGAGTAAAAAGCATGGTACATGGATTAAGCCGGTGTTTTTTTAAATAATATTCTGGTAACTACAGAGTTTGGTTAGTGTCACCACCTACTACAGGAGCTGTGCGCTGATGAGGGTCGATTTCAGCACTGTTTTCATTGATTAAAGCAAACGGCAACAATACGGTTCCATTATCATTTCCACGCTTTTGGTCTTTTGCCCCATTGGAAAATGCGCCACAACATCACATAGTGGGGTCTCAATGATTGGTTGATGCGCCAAGTCCTGCGGCAAAAGTTCTGATCTTTCAACTCAAGCTTCTGCAGTTTTCAGTGCCCCTAGACGTGCAATTACCATAGACCAGGGGTGTCAAACATACGGCCTCATTTGGCCCGCTAAGGGGTTTGGTCCAGCCCAAATTTTCCAAAATTTACATCATTAAAAAAATAATAAAAAAGAAACTTAATTTTGTTTTAAATCTGCAGTTCCTATATTGTTCGCTAGGGGCCCTGTGTTTTAGTCAGTTCACTTTAACCGCTTTTTTCCTTGGAAGGGCACCCTCATCAGCGAAATGTCTTTTTCAAAAAAGAGAAAAGTGGACACAGAGTGTCGAATTTTTCAAGAAAAATGGACTTCTTCCTATATGTTCACGGAGGTGAATGGGAAACCCGTGTGCCTGGTGTGCATGCAGCAAGTTTCGGTGATTAAGGAGTACAATATTCTGCGCCACTATGAAACTCAGCATAGTGAAAAATATAACAGCTTTCATGGAGAACTGAGAAAACAAAAGGTAAATGAAATGTTGGATGGTCTGAGGAAACAGCAATCTGTTTTCACCCGGAGCCGAGAGGCAAGAGATGCTGCTGTGAAAGCCAGCTACGTAATTGCTAGGCAAGTAGCATTAGCATCAAAGCCGTACTGTGAGGGGGAATTCGTCAAAAACTGTATGCTGAAGGCTGCTGAAATTGTGTGTCCTGAGGAGCGACAAGCTTTTGCAAATATTACCTTGAAGAGAAATACCGTGGCAGACAGGATTTCGGAACTATCTGCAGATTTGGACAGCCAACTGAAACGCAAAGTGGAGTCATTTATGGCATTTTCTGTTGCAATTGATGAGAGTACTGATATTACAGATGTCGCTCAACTGGCTATATTAATTCGTGGAGTTGATGACACGTTGACTGTCACAGAGGAGTTTCTTGAGATGGTGCCTATGACTGACACCACAACAGCTAAGGATATTTTCCGCTCCGTCGTTGAAGCGATGGACAGGGTCGGGGCGGACTGGTCCTGCGCCGTAAGCCTGGCCACTGATGGTGCGCCGTCGATGATCGGGAAAAAAATCAGGTGTTGTGACCAAGTTCAGAGAGAAAGTGCAAGCTGCAAATGGAGGGGGATTTGGACATTTCATTGCATTTTGCTTAAAGAGGCATTATGCTGCAAGTCCTTAAAAATGGATCACGTCATGGAGGTGGTCGTCCAAACGGTTAAATTCATCCGAGCCAGAGGTCTCAATCATCGTCAGTTTGACAGCCTTTTCAGTGAATGTAACTTTACCCATGCTCTGCCATACCACACTGGGGTAAGATGGTTAAGCAGAGGTGCTGTGCTTAAGCCCTTTTTTTATCTACGCGGGAAAATCGGACAATTTATGGAGAGAAAGGGAAAACCTGTTAAGAAATTGCAGTGCCCACTTTGGCTGCAGGACCTTGCATTTATGGTTGATATTACAGAGCACTTGAATAATCTGAACAAATTTTTTCGGGGACGCAAAAAAATTGTAACACATTATCATGACAGCATACGTGCATTCAAGTTAAAGCTCACGTTATGGGAGACGCAGATAGCAAGCGGAGACCCTGCTCATTTTCCCTGTCTCAGAGATGTGTGGGCAACAAATGTTAATTCTGACCTAAAACGGTACAAAGATAAGATTTCAGGGTTGTTGGGGGAGTTTGAGAAACGATTTCATATCTTTAGCGAACTCAAGACAGAATTCGCAGTTTTTCGCTCACCATTCACAGTCAGAGCTTCTGATGTGCCCGTTGACATGCAACTTGAAATCATTGATTTGCAGTGTGATGTAGAATTGAAGGGGAAACTTGCCTCTGTGGGCTTGGCCACATTTTACAAGTATCTCCTACCAGGCTATCCTAAATTGACAGCACTAGCTCCAAAAATATTGTCCATGTTTGGGACTACTTACCTTTGTGAGCAAGTTTTCTAACTAATGAACATTAATAAAACAAAGCTACGCTCAAAGCTCCCACATAAGCATTTAAATGAGGTTCTGAAATTGGCTGCTACTCAGGGCATGATGCCTGATATAGATGCACTTGTGCAGGCAAAAAGATGCCAAGCTTCAGGGGGAAATACTGAGTAAGACTAAACTCTATAAAATGCTGCTTTGAATGTAGCACTATAAAAACCATTTTAAAAAGTGAATATTTGCTGTAGTAATTTCTGTGAAAGTCAGTGCTAGTCAGAAACAGATTTACAAGAGAAGAGTATTGTTAAGTAAAATATGTCTTATGCATGCCACATATGTTATCTATGTGAGTTTTTTTCTACTTATAAATTTTATGCATTATCATGGAAGGGGTCAAATTTACTTCAAATGTCTGTTTAAAACAGCTGCTACTTAAGATTTCAATGTGTGGCGTCAATTTATGTGTTCAGAGTTGCTTCCTAAATGTGTAATATAGATTTTTAATTTTTTTTTCTAACTTTAGATGTGTCTGATGTGTTTTAACATGCAGGGCAGTATTTTTAAGTTCCACAAAACCGTTACTAAATATTTTAAAACATTGTACAATGACTGATCAGTTTGTTTTTAGTTTTTTGTATAATGCACTTAAATAAATGTTAAACTGAGTAAAAGTATTGTTGATATTGTACATATTTTTCTTAAAAACGCTTAGGTTGTTCATAATATATTTTGCAAAAGGACAATTCATTTATTTCTTCTTTGCACTAATACAAAGGAAAAAAAAGGTCGTCGATGTCATTTTGGAAGGAGTTTACTGGTCTGGCCCCCTTGAGATCGGATTAAGCTGTATGTGGCCCCATGACCAAAATGAGTTTGCCATAGACTATGCATATATACCAGACACCCCTGATGCCCAAATCACATATGGTCTGAAACACTATCTGACTGATGTTGACTTGGATCTAAAGTGACAGTTTCTTAGGTTTTATATGGTGACGTTATGATGTAGGTTTTTCCGTAAAAGGAGATATAGCAGCTGATTGAGTGCTTGGAAGGAACAATTTTAGGTTGCTTTTGGCTGGTTCACGATGATGATTTAAGACTTGAGGTATTACAAGTTTGTGAGAATTCACATTAAATTTAAAAAATGAACTTCTGATGGAGCTCTGTACAAATACTGTGTGTGGGAAAAAATGGGCAACAAGAAATTATTTCATCCTTATTCTATAAATAATGATAGTATACGGTAAAAGTGATTTGCATAATTATTTTCCAAATGGGATCAAGCCACTATTGTTTTTCTTTAGCTGTTGCCCTTGGAATGGGAGCCACAGCTGTCACACATTTTGATACAGAAGAAGGAGTAGTACTTCCCTGCATTCAATGTCTGTTCATGAGCCTCTCTTCAGTCTCCATGGAAACCAAATGCTGCACCAGTCATTTCATAGTGACAGTCTCCACTACATCCATTACTGCATTTCAGCGGCGTTAAGCAATACTACTGCAAGATTGGTTGCGTTGTTCTGGAGCCCGGCATTCATCTTCAAAACCATGAAACACTTATACTGGGGAAGGTTAGACGTTAAAAGTACATTTCTGGGGATCGTGCAGGCTGGAAGGAGGTTACTGCAGACACTGTGGGTTCTAAAAGGGAAAAAGAAACAATGTTGGACTTACTCTACTTTTATACATTTATCTTGTTTGATCACAAATGTTGGAACATTAATTGATTAATTGATTGATTGATTGATTGATTTGGCCCCATTGTGCAGATTCACTCTCTCTGCTCATAAACTTATGCAGAGGGATCAGGGGCTGTCTTCATTGTGGGTTTCCTGTTAGATTTACCAAACCGAAAGCATTCTTGGAAATCCTTTTCCATCTTGAGCCTACCTAAACGGTCCAGAAAATGCAGTGCAAAGCTTATGCAAAGTTATGCATGCTGCCCGCTGTTCTTTTGCAGTTCCTAAGAAGATGATACATTCCTTCAAACCTGGTTCTCATTCGAAGTACTTAACCAGTGATTAGATGAAGTTATGATTTCGCCTGTTGTTATTTGAAGGTTGGGTTGTTGTTGTAATATGATTATACTGAAAGGAACCCAGGTAATCTGTTTCTACTAGTTCACAAATATAGAAAGGCTATTTTGTTCAATGGGAAACTTTTCAAGTTAATAAACCTCTGTACTAGAGAGTGATTGGTGTAAATTTACAAGTTAATCCACAGGTTTGACTTTTTCCTCCTGAAGTTACCTCTGGATCCGTTTTGAAAGTAGTTCTACTGAACCATTTTGTTTAGTGAATGCTATCGAAATTACAGTCATAATAGAGTATAGAAAAAAGAGCAAGTGGAAATTTGGATGCATGACAATACTCTTGCAGTAAGTATCAAGCCTGTTTTTTAATAATAAAAAAAGCCTCCAGATTTCCCAGTTTTTTGTAAACAAATGCTAATAGTTTAGAACAGAATATCATTTGTAAAATTAATGTTTTTTTACCATAAGTCTTTAAGTCTTTTATTAAGAATGTTTCAGATTTATTTTTGTCATGAATTTCTGAAATAACACAAAGTAGTCAGGAAAGTTGGCCTAAGCCCTCCACGTCTTTGCTGAGTAAAAAAAAAGCCTGTAAAACAAAGAGATTTTCACACCTTTGCAGAGGTAAACAATACTTGGAGGGTACAAAATAACACTCAAACTGCAACACACATACCGATTTGACAGTGACATGTTCAGCTGAAGGTGTGTGTGAAAATCTTTCACTTGAGAGAAAAGGCTCTTGAAAGCATAATAGATCCAATGAGAATTAATTAACAACAAAGTATTACTTTGTCTATGGTATATTTGTGTTTATGAGCTAAATGGGTATTTAGTTAGCTGGATTTTTTTGGTTCTGCTTCGCCCTCTATGGGCAAAATGCAGAAGTGCAGGCATTTTACAAGACAACATGGTTAGAAAAATTGGCAATAATGGTCATTCTTCCAGGATGCTTCTTAGCATACTTAAGAGGTGTTCCTAATCAAATATCAAATATGTTCATGGAATTGTGAGGGATCCAGAATCTACAATGTGTTTTCTAACTTGTGATGAAGGTCATCCTTCTTACTTGGTAGACTGTTTAATGAGTAACACGAGAACAAGGTGTCAATAAATAAACAGTTGAATATTCAAATATTTTCAACAGTTACTTATCATCCTCTGATTTAGAAAGTGTGAACAAAGTATTTAGCTTTTATTTCTTCATAGAGACAACAGAAACGAATTACTGAAAAGCTATGACTTTTTTTTTTCAAACTCCACAGAGTTATTTTAAGTAGATAGTATTTCAAGTTGAAAGTGTGAGCTACACAATTGAAGGTTTGACGTTCATCAGTGCCCTCCCTTTTTATATTGGTCCCGCTGCGCCCTATATGGAGAATAATATAGAGGTGCATTAAAAATAATGTAAAAAAAATATTCTTAAAAGTGTAAACATAATTTTGTCTTACTTGTGAAGAATACAGTGCTTATGCGTAATATACATTAAAAAACTAAAAACTAAAGGAAATTGTCCATGCTCATGTAATGCATCACAGCTTACTATTAGGTCAATTGAAGTTGATAATTATGACTTAAAAAGTAAGGGTAAAAGCTCAAAATACAGCATTTTTTTTTTGTATTATAATTGGCATAACAGCCTGTGTGTGTGTTGTTTTTAGAGGTTAAGGCTTTATGCTGCTGGTAAAATGTCTGATCACTCTTTATCATTCTGTTACTTTCTTCTTCTATCCAATTTGCATCAGTTGCCCATATTTCAAATGGTAACTTTATTTTTTGTCAGTGTTTTTATCTCCATAAAAGCTACAAGCTTTTTAGCTAAAAGCTTAAAGTTCTGCTAGCTGTTTGTTAGAACCTTGCTGGAAGGCCATATGACTGAGATAGTTGAGCTAGGTACTCCACACTCTCCTCTGCCCACTATTAACTTTAGGAGAATTACTAGTAGACTCTAATGAGTATTAAACAACTGTAGTAGATAGCTCTGTAGTATGTCCAAATTTATTACCATAAAAGGGAACGCAAAGAATAAATGCCCAGGTGTATTTAAATCAGTGAGAAACAAATAGCTTATTTATTGTAAATGTATATATGAAATTACGAGAATGGTCCCAATCCCATATTGAATATTCATAACAAAAATGTTTTATTTTTAAACATCAATTTTACGACATATTAAAAAATATATAGATGCTAAATGTTTAATGCTTGTCAAGTTTTCAAATTTGAAAGGTACAAGTTCAGATAACAAATCAATTTTGACCTTTTTTTTCTAACATTTTAACATAACGTTATGCTCAAAAGATACTTGCCTGGTTACTTCTGTAATCTAAATAATTTTTGGACAGAAGCAGAGCTTTTTTTACCAGCAATGTGTTAATGTTGTAACCAGGGGCGGACTGGGAGATTTTTTCAGGCCAGAAGTCAGTCATGTAACCAGGCCACCCTGGGCTTGCCACGCATGCATGTTCCCACACATACTTGTTCACATGCACACCTAAATGCATGGGAACAAGTAAAACGCATTTGGTCACATGCGCACACACTTATAGCAAATTCCAAATAAAAGGCCACCTATTACACCTACTGTAACTTCTTATTCTGTAATATACAGCAACTTTACTGCTGTTAATGCAATAGGACTAAGATAATAAAGATTTTACACAATAATAAGTGTCTAGGTAAGAGCTTTACCAAATCATGTAAAAAATCTACTGCCTCAGTGGCGCATCATCATACCTGGGAATACTAATGAACCCCAACCTACAGTAAATCCAAGGTTGGAATACACAAATGGTCATGTTTGATCTGGGATACATAAGAGCAAATCAGCAGCAGACAGAAATATTAACAACACAATCACTTAATAGAAAACCCCCAAATTGCAAAGAAAAAAAGAGTTATATAAATGGTTATTGTTGGAAATGTTACAACAAAATAAGAATATTAATACAAAAGGAAAACCCCTTCATTTGTTGTACTCCTTTTTTGCTCTGTAAACACATTTTTCAAATCTGCTATGTTCAGCTCATACCTATTAATATAAAAATATAATTACCAAAAATAAGAATTTTTCATCTATTTAAAAATCATATTTGAAAGATACATTTTAATTTATTCAATATTTTTTCAAATACATGGCATTCTAATTAAATGAAAATTAGAATGCAATTACCTGGTTGTTTTATATTTGAATTTTGCTATTTATTTGTGCTCCTCATCCCGCGTTTGTTAACATGCTGACTTCAGACTACATGCTATAACTATGGGGGTTCTATGCTTTTAATGGTTTTAAATTATTAATATATTGTGACTTTTAACTTTATAAAAAATATTCAGTAATTCAATAATAACTTAGATTTTGTAATGCAAGCGTTTTGTAAAACTGCACAGTGATATCACAAAGAGCATACAGAAGCCTGGCAATAAGACTCACTTTAAATCGTCCCAGGGATCGCTCTTCTTTTGGTATTTGAATAACTATATTACTTTTGTGTTTATTCAACTGAAGCGACTAATTACACATCCAGGCACTGATTTGTTCTATGCATCTACTTCAAGGCATGAATTGGTTGAGAGTCACCTAGTGACACTACAATGTAGAGCTGTGTACCATCTGCATTATTATGGTAACTTATCTTGCTGTTCATTATCATCTGAGCTACTTGGAGCGTGTAGGTAATAAATTGGAAGGGCCACTCCTATTCAGTATCTCCTCCAATCCTATTGTGCTATATGCATACAAGCAGATATTGTAATACTATAATTTTAAGAGAAATTTATTGTTTTAGCAATTAGATTTATAGACAAAGGCGGAATATTTAATTATTAACACAAAAATTAAGTTTAACAACTAACATGATTAGCATCCTGATAGTGCACACCAACATGCACAAGCTCAACATAATATGTTTAAACTAATAAGAGAATATGTCTCATATTCTTTGAAGGAACGACTGGCTGATTTTCATTGTAAATGCCAATTCTTCCAGCCAGGGCCGTAAAGAGACCTTTGGAGGGGCAGGTGCTCAAAGTTAAAAAGGGGTACATTGAGCATGGATTTAAAACACAAAACTCAAATTCTTCTTTAACTGTTGTGTTTATACTGTAAAAGTCCAAAATTATGAATATGCATATTGCATAGATTTTAGTGAAATATAATAGGAAAAAAAAGATAACATCATATCTCTATAATGCACTTTTCTCATGGGAAGATAGACATACTTAACAAAGCAAAAACAAAATATATATATTTTCCCCAGAGCACTCTGTGTGTGTGGTTAACCAGCTAGTCACGGGGATGCAACTACCTACTTCCTGCTAAAGTTGGAGCCCCACAAGTGCTTTGGTGAAAAAAGTGGTGGAAGTCTTTATAAGCTAGGCTCTCAGTTTTGCAATCTGTGCACACAGTTTATTAAACTGGTGGAGGTCAGCGGACAGCAAAGGAGAACTTCTCCCCAAAGAAAGGGACCGTGACATTGTGTCAAGCATCCTGAAAGGTCTGCACTTAAAAAGAAGTGTGCCTCTTCTAGGCTTGCGAACTCCCTGAAAAAAAACGGACATCTCATGTGTGGGCCGGCTGACTGGATTGCCTTTACCCCACCTGACGTGGTGAAATTCTTTTTAGCCCTCTTTGTGTGTGTGTGTTCTATTTGAAGCAAATGTAAAAACGTTTTTCAAAATAGAGGACTTTTTTATTTTATTTCACACAGCAGATCCTAAAGGCAGGAGGAAGAGAATAGTATAGCAAGACATAATGCCTAAAGTACAGTCCAAGTGCAAAAGTAACTCAGAAAAATGTGTTACCTGGAAATGCAATTAAAACCTTTATAAATGAACACTAAATATATGCACTTTTTGTTGTTGTTTGTTACATCAAATAAAATTTTTATTTATATGGCACCTTTCATACTTTAAAAGCAACACAAAATTCCTTACAAAGACTAAAAATAAACCAACCCACCCCCATGAATACCCCAAGAAACGCAAAGACAAACACACGCAATACATACCCGCATACACAAGCACACACACATGCACACGCATACACACAGAGTCAGACCCACTGCACCTATTTAACAAAGACATGGCCGGGCACCCAGACCTAAGGCAAGGAAAAAGCCACATTGGGGGCCGACTACACTGAGAGGGCTCCCGGCCAACAACCACAGCGAGCCGCCACAGAGACAGTCCCAACCTGGGCAGAGAAGAGGCCCCACACCAAGGTGCAGGGTCCTCCAGCCCCCCAGGCTAGAGCAGCCAACAGGACAGCCCCTCCCCCCCCCCAGTGGACCTAACGCAGCTCCCAGTGCAGTCGGCCCCCATGAGGAAACACTGGAGTTGAGAACTAAGATTAGATAAAAATGGAAAATGGAAAATATCATGTAATTAAAATGTTTAACTAAAACATGGAGTTAAAACATAACAACATCCAGTTAAAACATCCAACTAAAATGTGAAGTTTTAAAATATTAAGAAAACTAGATAAAAGTAAATAAAATAAAAATAAATAAGTTAGATCAAACAAAATTAAAAATAAATAAATAAATCATTAAATAAATAAAATCAAGTAAAACATTAAATCAATTAAAAGCCTGATTAAAGAGGTGAGTCTTGAGCCTCTTTTTAAAAACATCAACAGTCTCTGCGGCCCTGAGGTTCTCCGGCAGGCTGTTCCACAATCAGGGACCATAATAACAAAAAGCTGCCTCCCCGTGTGTTTTATATCGAACGCGTGGTATGGTTAAAAGGCCAGTGCCGGAGGACTTCAGGGTCCGTGAGGGTTGATATGGTAAAAGTAATCTGACAAATAAGAAGGCCCAAGACCGTTAAGACATCTAAAAACCAGTAAAAGAACTTTGAAATTGACACAATACATTTCCACTGTCTTTACATTTAAAGGACTGACTTCATGCCACAGCTATTTTTAAACAAAGTTATAGATACAGACTTTGCATTCATTTTAAGCACAAACCTACATCTATTTGTTAAATTTACAAACTTTAGTGATTATAAGTTTTCCTCCATGGGCTACTGAAAAAGTGTACGAGCACACCGTGCAGTGAGCTTTATAATTATTATCACGCACTTTTTTTACCCAGGTATTTACTTTTTCCCATTCCTCCATATATTTCTGCATCCTCTTTAGTTATTTCCTCGTAGCTGTTCTAGTTGCATCGCTATGCAAAGCTGCACTGCCTTCAAAAGCAGTGTGAATATGTTTTCAGCTCATTGATTACAAAGCAGGACAGGACCTTGAACCAAGTTTACCGTTAAGTTTTTTTTATCTAACATGCACTTGTATTCATTTTGCATTTGCTTTTTACTGACTATTTTTTGACTCTTACTGTGTTATTTCAGCAGATTTTTATACATTGTTTATTGTCTGTATATTCTTTAGTTAGTTTTTGCACGGCACTGAAAGGTGTGGTCCTACAATCTTGTTGTACAATGACAATAAAAGGCATTCTATTCTATACTATTCTATTTTATTACGGGACAAAGTGTGTTTCTTTTTCACTCAACACGGGACCGGTGCATTTATTTCTATACTACGGGACGATTCAGTTTTTAGAGGGACAGTTTGCAACACTAGCCTTACCTGTACCATCTGGAAGAACAGTTTAGCACTAATATTTATTAAGTGGGTCACGTGACCAGGGAACTATTGAAGAAATATGCTACATTTTTAGAGTACAAGTTAATCTTAAAATATATAGTGGGTTAAACTTTGATAGAAACAGGTGTGCATTATTTATGTCATCCTGTAGAATAATTTATGTAGACTAAATTATTCTAAACTAGATTTAGAATAATGCAGTCCAGGTTTGAATTGTGTATGTCTTGTAGTTTTGAAGCTGGAGCAGTCCTAACGTAATGCAGAAATTTAAAAAGTGCTGAAATGGCCCTTTACTTAAGTTTCACAAATCAGTGAAAGGGTTCAAAAGTCCAAAACCTGCTTTGAAATATTCTAAGTCATTTTCTGAATTTCAGCTTCTTTACTTTCTGGGGGATGCAGAAAGTAGCTTTCTTTCAGCCTGTCATCGAATTCAAAAGGTCCAAAAGGACCAGCTGAAACTAATCGGTAACATAATCTTATTGTGCATAAAAAGACGTTAAAAACAGAAATTTTCGACTATAAATTATTTTATGTACATTTTACAATCGCTTCTCCAGCACGGCTCCTTATAGCGTACACCCAGTTTTTGCGCAGCTGGATAGCAGCTAAAACTTATGAGAGGTGTGTGTGCAAACATGGATGACACTTAGGATGCTCACTTTACTTGGTCGGTCTACTCATCCTGCAAGAATGCACTGTGCACAAACTAATACCGCTGCAAAACCTACTCACTAGACAAGTTGTTTACTTTCTGGGGAATCGGGACTCTAGTGGCCTTTGGAGCACCTCAGCTATCTGCAGCAGGGCATGGCAGGGCAGTGAGAGCAGAATGAGGGCACATTGTGTGGATCTACCAGCCACGGTAGATCTATATTATTTTGGGCATGCTCACACACGCACGGGGCATGTGCTCAAGCCCTTCCCTCTGCACGTCCCTGCTTCTAGAGCTATGTCTGAGCAGGTTTTAGAAACAGCACTAAGTCAAGCTTGTTTTATAGCTAACAGTTGTTTGAACTGAGAAGAATATAAAAGTTGCATTACAACATTCAAAACAGGTGCGTGCCTCACTTTTCTTTTGGTGAACAAACACACAACACAATGCACGTTTTTTCTTGAGGAAGGTTTTTGCATGAAGCTTGCCTTTAATTGGTTTGGATTCTCTGCACAAAGCCTTCGTGTTTACAGCAAATAACTTTTTTTTGAGTTTTTGCTGACTGTGCATTGCCACAGTCCTGATTGGTTCATTTTCCTTCTCTCTTCTGTAATTGCTCTCTCCTGCTCTTTCATCTTTGGTCCCATGTTAGCTGACATTGCTTGGTCAATTCCTTAGAATTCCAACACTTCCCCACAATGATGTGTGTCCATTTTCCCTGGCAGCCCTTCCTTGCTGTCTGATTGTTTCTGTCCGTGTTTCTGTTCCTCCATGAGGGAGGCAGAGCCATCTAGCAGAGCCTTCTAGTTCTTCCCATGCTGAAAATCCATGCTTTTAAATTTTTATTATGTTTCGTATTCACTTATTTCTGATTTGACTTTCCCTGGAAGCATTTACAAACATTTTTGATATTTTTATCAGGCTAAAATATTTCTTTCAGACAAATGACAACAAAAAAAATCATGCCAGTTTTACAACAAATGCAACATTTGTGGCTGACTGAATGTAGAAGTTTAATCCAGAATTTTAAAGAGAAAAAAAGGTTTTGCCTTGTGTTTTTCTAGTAATTTAATTTCCTGATTTGTTTTCATAGCCTGGTTACTTCGTCTGTTTTGTGCTTTAAAAGGGTATGGCTGACTTTTATTTTGCATTTACGATATTTCTTTGTATGTCATCTAATATTAATAGTTTATATTAATATAGTTTACTTTTTGATTAAAATAATACATCCGTCCATACTACATAAATACCAAAAACACAATATTGTGTCATGTCATGTAATGAATTCAGATGCAGGGATCAACATAAGTGCCCCTAATTTCAATCCATCTGCTGACCAAACATTGATGTGCTGCAAAATTGGGACACACAGATGACACTGTTGGCCATCGTCCAGATACAAATTACTTTCATGTTTAACCCAGTAGAAAACTGGATGCTCCCATAAAATAAACACATTTAAAAGAGCTTGTAAAAACTTCATGATTTAGCCCTTTTTTCATAGAGCTTATTTCTTCTTTGTTTACTTAATAAGATGTAATTATTTAGAAATGTAAACAAAATCCTGCAATGATCACAATGATTTTTAAAGCTATTAGAAATCATATATAAGTATCTAAAACCTTCTTGACTTAGTGGGGCTTTTAGGTAAACATGTGCACAGGCTTAAAAAAATAATAGACCTGAGAAGCATGTCAAAAGAGGGTGGTTAACAGAACAGGTGTATGAGAGAGCTGGTTTCAAAGATTTAAGTGCGAAAGCCTTCAGACTTCAAATTGTGTTTCTGTGTTTTTCCTCTTTCACTCTTTATTTTAGGTAGGCATTTTTATCGACATATTTTCTTTCATTATGCTGTTTTTACGAATCTGAGAACAAAGCTGAAAACAAGATTTTGAGCATTGCAGCTTTTATTTCAGCCACACACGCACGTTCTTGAACAGGGGTGACTTCTGCCAAACCCACAAGGGTTTTTTAAAAAACAGTCAACTGCTTGGTCAACCTCCAAACCACTCTAATAATTGGTGCATACACAGACTGCATGGGCGAATGCATTACTTTTCCTTCTGCAGAACAAGAAACATTGTATTTCAGAACCCAAGCATTGTTTCTCTTTGGACAAATGGTACAGTACCAGAAAATTAGCTGAAATTTAGATCAAGAAATACAAAATATTTTGATAAAAAAAATTCAAAGCAAAGAAAGCTCTTTGTTTAATAGATAAAAATGTATTTAAACAAACGATATTTGACATTGCAATTATCCCTAATATTCTAATGAGGTTTATAAAAAAAAAGTTGTTATGGTGAATGGATTTTCTTGTTGTCCGCTTGAATAGTAAGGAAAACATGCAACCAATTCTAAACTAACCCGAAGACAGGCACAAGCTTGGATTGCTTAGAGTAATCTGTGTCTGCATAAAGATGACAAGAGTAAGTAATAAAGTATTATACAATATTTTTAATTATTAATATAAAATATCAATCAGTATGTTTAGACTGAATACAATATAAAGAAATACATTGGAATAAGATAAAAAAAACAAAAATCCATTAGGATTTTATGAATGCAATGTATTCATATGGTCACACACTTCAGTGAACACATAAGACTATGTTTTCTTGTGTTTCTGGGTGTGTGAGGGCTGGTGCATGTGTGTGTTTACGTCAGACTGGACTTTTTCCTTTTTTTCTTTTCTTTTTACTGCAAAGGCAGACTAAAGGTCAACACAACCCTGCACTGCAACTGTTCATACTAGTCTTCTAAGCTTTCTATCCCTCAAGACGCCCCTAGATGGCACTGTGGTCGCTTATTAAGACCATCATGGTGGAACTGCCTGTTTAGCACATCAATTACACTGACTCACAGCGCTCATCTCCATTTAGCGCTGCTGCGTTATCTGCAGCCTTTTACTGACTGGTTTATATTAATTGTATCAGACGGGAGAAAATTACTTATGTGGATAAAGGAAAAATATTATTGAGCCGTACGAGAACGATATTCTCTGCATTATAACAAAATAGTCAAGCTTTATTACAGCTTTTACTTTTTTTTCTAGTATTATAATTACACAGCCTCTCTCCAGGCGTTTTCTCTTGTGAATACAAAGAGTTCAATTAGTAGGACTTACACACGTTTCCTAATGTTATTTTCATTTGGTAAGTTATTGCAAATTGGAAAACATTAATTCAAAAATCTATCAGAGAGATTTCATGTGCCAGCATGTACTGATGTACCCCAATGCAAGTGCGAACAAGCTGCTTTAGAATATTAAGCTTTAGCATATATCTGCAGACTGAAATCGTTGACTGAGTGTCTTTGAATGGTAAAGTTTAAGTCTTCTCACAGAAAATTTCATCTGGATTTAGGTCTGCTGTTTTACTGGACCATTTTAGTCATTTAACAATTTACGTTTATGCTCAAACGTTTAGGGTCCAGGTGGAAGGCGAACATCATCCCCCAATCTGAAGACTTGGAGACTGAATACCTTATCTGTCCTTGGATGCTATAATTTCACTTGAGTACCAAATACATATAACTAAAAGAAACATTTTAACACAAACTAAAAAATCTGATAAACTGGTGCAACCTGTCAAATAAAAGGGTTAAATCCTTATCAGTCATCTAAACAACATAGAACTGCCTACCTGTTTATATTTGAACATTCATTTTGACATAGTTGTTTTTCATTCTAACTTCTTTCCTGCCTCTGAGCTTCAACCTAGAACCATGTATGCACCAACAATAGTTTTATAAGTAAGGTAACTATGGCTACTACATGTATTCAAGCACCTTTAAATCTTGCAGAGTTGGCACTCGGTGAGACGGGATCAGTGTGGGAACTAGTTTTACATCAGCAAACCACAGGAAACTGATAATTACTTTGTTGGTCTTTGTAAACCATTGTTTCAATCTCACATAAAAAAAGATGGTCTTGCACCTCAGTGAAAAGTATAAATTTAGTCTATGAAAAATTAAATAAAGCAATTCAAAAATTGTATCCTCTGCGCCATTTTTTTCTTTCCCACTGATTAAACCGAAGCCAAACAAAAACCTGTGCCACAATTGTCCAATATTATACTGAATCGGCTGGAAGGGCAAATCTTTGCTTGGGTGCAAAGTAGTCAAAGAAAGAAAAAAAGTCTCTTTTTAAAATTTCAGGTTAAGTTATATTTTTTTTTGTCAAGGTAATACGTACAAAACTTTTTTCATTTATAATTCAGAAAAACTTCAACGTCCTTGCAAGACCCGGAGGCTGCTCTGTAGATGGCTTTTGCAGTTTTATTTTATTTCACACTCACAGAAATAAGCATCACAAGATTGTGTGAGCATGGAATGAAAAAAAAAACAACCTTGGTGATATACCTTAAATTATGCCAGTTTATTTTTAAACAGCTAATCAACTGTGTTAAAAAGTGGTTTGCTTTTTTTAAATCCCTGTCTTTAAACTGCCACATCTGTCCAAACATAAGTTTTAGTGTGCATTCACGGAGGTTTAAAATTAGCCAAAGCAGCAATAAAAAACTACCGAGCACTGTTTCTGTTCTGTGTCTACAAACCCTTCTTATGACTCATCTCAATGTATCCTCAGCATATAAATCTCTGTCACTTCCACCTCGTCACAGTGATGCTTTTTGGGTAGTATGCAGGGTTTTGAAAGGCTTTATTTTATGCCATGCCATGATCCTCTTGAAACCCAATCCCAGACGTCTGATTCTTTATCCAGGCAAAAACAGTCAAAACAAAATAAAGCCATATCTTTTTAAAGAAGAGAAAAAATAGAACTACTTTACTGTCGTTGCTTTTAAATAAAATGTTAATGGCTAAAACCCTTGACTACAAGATCTTTGCATTTGTAATCACATTACTTTTGTGTTAACCTGCATTAAAGTCACCTGAGACAGTAGGTTTGGGTTTTGTACTTATGATCTCACTTGTCTATATGTGTTTGGGACCATTGTAAGACTGCCAAGTTAGAAAGTTAGAGAGATGGCGGCGCGCGGTAGTGCAGCGGCTTCTCACGCTCCTAGTACACACCCTGATTTAAGTAGTTTTTACATCGGTTCCGAGCCCAAACTTATGCGTCTCATGCGTATGAGTTATGGACGGACTGAACTTTTTAGGTTTAAGGACAGTTTGGTCAGCAAAAACTTAGAAAATAACATCCAAGCAAAACTGGGCAGACTACAGCTCCTCCGGACTTCGGTGTGGGGGAGCAGAGCGCTGCAGACAAAGGGCCGGCGGAGGCGATGCAAGCGGCGGCAGAAGAGGGGGAAGCGCGGCGGAGTGCTAGCCAGGCTAAAGGCTAATGCTAACCGACCCCCGATTCCTTCACATTTCCTCTCCAACGTCTGTTCCTTGGACAACAAGCTGGACCTGCTGCGGCTGAGGATCAGTGTTTCTGAGGACATGAGGAACTGCGCGGTGATCTGTCTCACAGAAACCTGGCTGAACGACACCATGCCGGACTCAGCCTTCCAACTCGCCGGCCGGCAGCTCTTCCGGGCGGACCGCAACCAGCTCTCTGGGAAAGCCAGCGGGGGCGGACTATGCGTCTATATCAACAAAGGTTGGTGCACAAACTGCGTGTTGGTAAACAGCCACTGCTCCGAGGCTGCAGAACAGCTGACTGTGAAGTGCAGACCTGACTATCTGCCTCGGGAGTTTACGGCTGTGTTCGTTGTTGCTGTTTACATAGTGCCGGATGCTAATGCTAACATCGTGCTGAAGGAGCTACATAAAAACATCAGCTCGCTTCAAGAACAAGCACCCGGAAGCGTTCTACGTGGTAGCGGGGGATTTTAACCACGTAGAACTGAAGAACTGCCTGCCGCGGTTTAAACAGCATGTGAACATTCCAACACGTGGAAATAACACGCTGGGCCGTGTTTACACCAACGTAAAAGACGCATACAGAGCCTTCCCCCGCCCCCACCTCGGGCTCTCCACCCACATCTCCGTCATGCTGGTGCCTGCTTACCATCCACGGCTGCGACGCTCCAGACCCACACAGAGGACCATCACTGTGTGGCCCAGTGATGCAGACGCCGTGCTGCAGGACTGCTTCGGCTGTACAGACTGGCAGGTCTTCAGGCAGGCTGCTGAGTGTGAGGGGGAGCTGGACCTGGACGAATACACATCTGCTGTTCTGGGGTGCATCAGCAAGTGTGTGGAGGATGTCACCACCACCAAGACTGTGACTTGTCACCCGAACCAGAAACCCTGGCTAAATGCAGAGGCACGTTCTCTGCTAAAAGCCAGGGATGCTGCGTTTAGGTCTGGTGACTCACAAGAGCTCAGGAGGGCAAGAAGAGAGCTGACTGCAGGAGTTAAGAGGGCAAAAGCTGCATATGCTCAGAAAATCCAGGGACACTTTTCCT
>JAVLVB010001120.1:61590-97868 GCA_032876305.1 Orestias chungarensis
CTGATCAACAAACTCTCCTCACTTGGACTGAGCTCTTCCCTCTGCAACTGGGTCCTGGACTTCCTGACCAACAGGCCGCAGTCTGTGAAGATTCACAACATCTCCTCCCCTACCATCACCCTCAGCACTGGCTCCCCTCAGGGCTGTGTGCTGAGCCCCCTCCTGTTCACACTGCTCACATATGACTGCTCGCCTATCCCTCCAGGCTGTCATATTGTGAAGTTTGCGGACGACACAGCAGTGGTTGGATGCATCACAAACAGTGATGAGTCCAGCTTCATTCCTGAAGCTGTGAGACTCTCAAACACACGCAATGACAATCAGAACTGAAAAACACTTTCTCATTTAACCGGCACTGTTCACTTTACTATCACACTTCAAAATGTCACTTTAAAATGTCGCTGTAATGGTTCACTTGGATGTTTCACTTTAAAATGTCAATTAATATGTCACTTGCACTCCGAATTTTGATTGCTGCTATGTCCGAAATACTATATTGTAGATTCTGGACCAATATTGTATATTCTGTGGAGTCAAATCACATTTCTCGTATAGTTCTTTATAATTTATAATGTATTATATATTTAAATTCCGATCCTCGATGCCGCTCTGTCCGAAGTCCCATATTGTAGATTCTGTGTCCATATTGTAGATTTTGTGTAGCTCAAATCCTATTTCTCGCATAGTTATTATATTCTTATATTTTATTACATTATTTAAAATTGCTATGAGGGTGTAAACTGGACCGGGGGATTAGAATTTCGTCCCACCTCAATGTGATGTGATGACAAATAAAGATTCCTTGATTCCTTATAAAAACTTGTTGTTTTCTACTTGCTGAGTGACCTTACAGTTCACTTGCTTGGTGTCTAAAATTGACAAAATCAAGCTAACCCAGACAAATTCAGCCTTCATTTTTTTCAATGGTTGTTGGATTTATGGGTCTATGTTGAGTTTATCCGTTTATCCCTGTGCCTTGTGCAGAGTGCACTTGTTTTAATTCTTTTTTTTCATTTGCCTGTTCTGTGGTATTTTAAATCATTCCCCGAGGATACATAAATTTTTCTATATATTTCTATGCGTTTAGTCCATGCCCCATAGATATTGTACTTACATAGTGCCAAACAAATTTATAAGTAAAGTTTAACTGCAGTAAAAGATTAAAACAATTTATCACCTTGTTTTTTGTTTGTTTTCTATTTGACTGTTGAAGAAATTTGGGCCCAAAACTAAGGAGTTCTATATAGTTTATTAGAAACACTCAAATGAGTGTACTTGTTATCAAAGACCCAACACATGCAGAATCAAGTAAGACATAAGGGAGTTTACAGAGCAACTACCAAAAATGTCCTGACTTATAGTAGTAGTAATTAATTAAAGAATTGTGCCAACTTTGTGTTATCAGCGCCATGTTTAACACCCGTTATTGTTTTTTTAGGTCTAAAAGCTTTACCTAGTTTCATAAGAACATACACTACTCACAAAAACTTAGGGATATTTGGCTGTCAGGTTGAATTTCAGGATGAGCCCAAAATGCATTCAAACCTTAACAAACCCCTCTAAGCGTTTGAATCCACCTGTCCAACTGTTAAATGTTTCAGTACTTTTCGCACATTTTGCTGTTCTCTAACGAGGAGCTTAATAGCAAAAGTCACAACAGGTGTTTGATCCTCGAATCATCCAATAAATGTCCTGGTTCAATTACAGCTGGTGTTTAAACAGCTGTCCTCATCAGGCTGCTCACATTGTGACATCATGAGACCAAGATGACACCTAACAATGGATCAACAGTATCTGGCCATTGCAAAGCTTCAAAAAGGATGTTCTCAGACAGACGTGGCCAATGAGCTGAGACTGTCACAGAGTGTCATCAGCAGGTTGCAACAGAGATACCGAGAGACTGGAAGAGTTACAGAAAGGCGTAGAAGTGGACGTCCTTTGGCCACATCCCATGCTGATGACCGCTACATTGTGAACAATGCCCTGAGAAACCGGATGATGAATGCCACTCAACTCCAGGCACGTTTAAGGGAGGTGGAGGCACCCAATGTCATGTCAGACCATTCGAAACCGTTTACATCAGCGTGGTCTACGTGCTAGATGACCTGCAAGGGTACCTGACCACACCAGCAGGCACAGGCGTCATCGTCTTGCATGGGCCAGGGAGCATTTACGCTGGACGAGGGACCAGTGGGCCTCAGTGCTGTTTTCTAATGAAAGTTGATTCACTTTGAGCAGAAATGATGGCCGCCAACAATGTTGGAAGCGTCAAGGAGAGCGCTATGGATCATCCACCCAAAAGCCAAATATCCCTAACTTTTTGTGAGTAGTGTATGTGCTGTCAATGTGGCCAAATAGCTTAACCTTTATTTTTAACAAAGTATTTTTCTAGAGAGACTTTCGCTTGTGTTTCAGATAAATTGTACTTTTCAATTAAGCTTCTTCTTCTGTACATTCTCATTTTATCATCATTGAAAGATGAGATGCAATGTCCCTGGTGACCTTGGTCATAAACGTGCATCAAAAGTCTACTCTACACTAAATTTGGGGAGTATACTTAGAGGGTGGGCTTCTGCAAAGAAACTGATATTCAAAAGAACTTTCCAAATTTTTTTTAGATATGATGGCTAAATATCCAGGCAGACTTATGCCAGAAGCTTGTTGGCTACAAAAGAGCTGCAGCTTCTTAAAGGTATATGAGAGGATCTTTTCAATAGAAAAATTTCAACGGAAAATCCCATTGAAAATGACAGCCTATCGAAAAATGACCGGTGGTGAAAAATAACTGGCTGTCATTGCGGAAATAAAATTTTCATGTTTGAATTCGCGCATTCACAGATTGTTGCATAGGAAGTAAAACGGGACGGACAAGACGCATCATTCACCTATGAAGAGACGTTCTCCCTGTACGGCAGCGAAAATTGAAGCTCGCAAGAGAAAAATTCCGTAAGTCTGTAATAAGTCTGATGCGGCGCCAGAGGCTGTGATCCCGCAGATGTAAACAGACTGCATGTACTGGAGATGAGATGGCGCATGCGCAGTGTTGCGAAAATGAGAATGAGCTGAAGATCCTCTCCTATATCTTTAAGAAACATTTAAACCATTGAAAAAATGTGGTTTTATATATCCACTCATACTTTAATAAAATAAATATTGAAAAGTTTCACCAACCAAATTCAGAAACAGAAAGATATATGGGTTAATTACACATACACTTATGTTTCTAAGTCTTAATCTTTTGGTAATTAGGTTTTTTTCTATTTACAGAAAAGAAAAAACATTTTATGGCTTAAGGAATAATACATGACACTAATTAAAATATATATTTTATTCCAAGAATGTGGGCTTATTGAGAAGCTTGTTTACATCCTATTAAAAGTTATTTCTAACTGTTACTTTTAATGTAAAAAACAAGCATAATCTGAAGACATGATTTATTAAATATGACCGTGTTTTAGGCATTTTGTATATGATTTTGGGAATGGATAAGAAAATGGATAAGGGGAAATCCTAAATAAATTCAGTAACCCGCACACTCAGTTATTTTACTTCAATTTAAATACTTATATACATTATAATGAGAGGGTTACAAATCTCCCAACAATCTTGGCTAGACTTGCTGGAGAAGAAATAACTCATTTTTAAATAACTGAAATCTTGGTGCACTTGGGAGTTTTTTATGTGTACCTTTTGAAGCGAATGCGAGCCTAGGCAGTGCTGTTTCCGCCAGTTGAAGTTGAACTTGACTGACATTGTACTAACACAGAAATATAGATTGTATTAGGTAACACATACTGTGATCTAGTGTAAATCATGAAACACAGATCATTATAAACCACAATAACATGAATCTAATAAATCAAATAATGCTCCAAGGATAATGTAAATGACAGTACCAAATAGTTCAATATGAATAATTTTAAAGAAGAAATTCCTCTCTACTTCCCATCAAGGTCAATTTACCGGGCTTCATCACTTTTGCCTCATGTGTAGTGCATGCATCATCTGGTGAAGACACATTTTTATAAAGGAGAAGTCAGTCAGCGAGACACATTATGTCCCCTATGGACCGCCCCCTGAAAGAAGACAGGGAAGCTCTGCAGTAACTACGTCATTGTGGACACGTGGGAGAAACTGCCCAGCATCATTTTCCAGTTGACTCCCACTTAGCTCCTTCCACACTGAGCCAATTGTCAACAAACGCAGTCACACATACTAACGAGCACAGATCCGTGGAGCTACAATGCACCCAATCATCAGTCCGCCCCCAAACACACACACACACACACACACACACACACACACACACTCCGGGCCAGAACAGGGGTCAGAGCCACTCGTGGTGAATGAATGCCAAGCTGACTGGAGCGGATGAAGAGACGAAGGGAATCACAACACATGCTCTGCCTCCCCTGTTTTCCACGCTCCCTTTGAGCATTGGCCGTTCTATGTTGATGCCCCCCATCCCCTCAGCAACACACACACACACACACACACACACACACACACACACACACACACACACACACACACACACACACACACACACACACACACACACAAGTTTGTATTTCTACCCATATTAGGACTTTGTATTGACTTCCATTTTTAAATACCTGCTTTTATGCCTAACCTAAACATTTACCCTAACCCTACCCATTAGCAATATGTTCATAAGCCTAGCCTTAGCCAAAGTTAAATTCACACCACAACTGTAAAACTGACCTTTAACCCTAAAAGAAGGGGTCCTCAACATTAGGACCAGGCTTTGGCCCCAATAACTAACACACACACACTGCTTTTCATCCATTAGCCTTATTAATCCTTTTTAATCAGCCGAGATGTCACACTCTTTGGCAACACTGTAATACTTGGGGGGGGGGTTAACATTCAGTAGTTTAGGTGACTTGTTCTCCATTACTAACCGATACAAGAAAATCACACTTAGTGACATTTCGGAAGGATACCTTGACACAAGGACAGTTAAACAGATATACACTGTTTATGTAACTTAAAGGGAAAGTATTATATTTTAGACCCATACAATTATTTGTCCATACACTTCATTAAAAGACTCACTGAGAATCAATTTAAATAAAAATATCCTGTTTTAGATCAGGATATTTCTAGCATCAGTTTTTATTACTTTTGTTTTAAATCATGAACTATGAATACGCTAAAATTACTTTGCCTTTAAAAACCTGGGAAAGTAGATAACAATGCTACTGTTTTCTAATTTTTGTAGGATTAATTTAAAATATGTGAGTTAAACAGATAGTATTTTAAGAAAGGTGAAACACACTGCTTCCTTATGTGGCATAATCATGCCTGAAGATACCACATTCATCTGTTCCAACAACGATATGCTATCAAATAGAACATGAAATCTAAGCGATGTCAATAATGACGATCTGAAAACATTAGCATACTTTTGGAGGAAAAAGGGGTAAACTTCCAAGTCAGAGAACCGTATCTTCACGTCACAAAATAGTATGATAAGAAAAAAACATTTTGTGTAAATACTGAAACAACTTCTTAAGACATCTGCCAGTAAGGTTTATGGATCTTGCAGACAGCCATATTGGTTATATCATAAAACAAATTTAATGTGCTGGAGCGGCCATTGCATAGCCGTGAAATCAGTCCTCAGTTATACCCCTTCTGTCAGCTTGAGTGGGCCAAAAATAAAGCAAACATTACACAAAATGTTCGACCAAGGTCACACAGCTGAAAAGCCTTGTTACTAAAGTACGGAAATGTCAGTAAATACTAATATTCCAAAACATAAAAAATATATTCATATTTAATGTCAACTGTAAGAAAAATATCATGTATCTTTTGACACATTATATGTAAATATCTGGTTTTAACTGCATGTCATCTTGGGAGAAATGATGCTTACAATGAGCTTCGATAAATACCTGACAATACTCAAAATCTAATGATCAAGCCTTAATAATGAAAGTGGCCGTCGCATTACTGAGATCTGTTTTTCTTTCCAGCTAAAGGACGAGAATCACCCATAATGTGATGCGAGTGTGAGCGTATAGGGCCTCACAAAATGAGTAATATAGCACAATCACACACATATTAAGTTAAGAAGTAGAGCAGGTTAAATGAAGCAAGGGAGACAAGAAGGGATGAGTTAAATGAAGTAGAGAAAAGGAGCTTTCCCCTCCACCTCATTCTAATCGGTACCAATTGTAACCATACTCAGGTCTATCATGGCCAGATGGTCAACAACACACACCCCCACAAAGACATACACAGATCCACTCGCACATTGGTTCATGCAGGGTGACGTCCAGAGGCTTTAATATTCACAGAAAAGCAATCTGATTTACTAAATCTTTAAATATAGTGTTACGGATAAATGGTAGTGTTGGTAAAATGTGAGAAAAAAAAAATCACAATGCTGTGAAGGCTAGAAAACGTTTGTTTAGAACAGGGGAAATGAAAAGGAGTAAAAGAAGAGAAAGGCAGGATAAAGACAGAGTACAAGGGATGCATGGGACAAAATAAGACTTTTCCCATTTTTATCTTCTCTTGTGTTGTTTGCGAGTAACAGCTTCAACCCACTGGCTAAAGGGTTCGTGTTCAATCACACTTTCCAGCAAGACGGAAATTAGAGTGCTTTTTTAGAGCTCAATGGCACAAACACAAACACATGCTTGCTCGCACACATGCGTATGAGCTCCGTCCTCACCCTTATGCACACAAAGACGCGCACACTTCCTGCAGATGGACTAACACTAATCTATGTCTGCTGCATCTGGTTTTTTTTGTTTTTTTTTCTGAATAACCAGAAGCCTCTGCCTACTTACTGTAGCTGGATGGCTGGATGCTTCAGGGCAAGTTTGACACGAATCCTGTCTGATGCCTGTTTTTGCACTCCGATAATTCAATTAGGGGGATGCCCCTTGCTCTGCTGCACACGCCAACCTGAATCTGAGCCAGAACCCCAGGCCATTGGGTTATAGTGAGAGGGGGATACATTACACGGTGTTACCTGCACTCACTGACAAGGAGAGACAAGGCATGACCTGCGGAGCATTTTAGCCAGCTCAGTGGCAGTACAACCAGGCCAACTCTACAGGAAAGCTGCCCACACACAGAACACACAGCAGTGAATATGCCAAGCATAAAAAAATAACACAGCAAGAAAACGAGAGTTGAGTTGCTGTGAAAAAAATCATTCTAGTTCTTATTGTTTTTCTGTGTATATGTTTTGTTAAGGCCTCCGAAGTTTGGTAGAAAAATGTTTTTAAACAAACTGAATCATAGAGAACCAATAACACAAGAGATAAAAGATTTGGGGTTAGGGTATGAACTTGCAGCAATTTTCAATCCATCATCTGAAAATAAAGAAGGAACAACATTACAAATTTCTTAAAATATAGCTGTCCAGTAGAGAGTGAACAGAGGGTGGATTTTCATCTGTGCCCTATCTAATTCACAAAGAAAAGAAAAATCCAATTGTAATGCTGAGAGGTGTGGAGTGCAACACAAAAGCCAAAAACGTTACTCCGACTTTCCACTGCATCAAACCAAACTGGCTTATTGATTTCAAGACATCTCTTAACAGATCTAAAAATGGTAGTCTGTCAGTTCCCTGCTAGCTCCAGCAGTCCACTTATTTATTCTCCAGAACCCACCTTCTTAATTGAAATCAGCTGTACAAAGTCTTCCAGAGTGAGAAAGAAAAACAAAGTTAACTTTAACATAATTAATAAAAAAATGACAATTCTTTAACAACTAAACATTTCGCAAAAATTGCATCTATACAGATACAGAATTTAACATTCAAATTATTATTTTAAATTACTTTGAGCTTCACAGTTTTAATGAATCACACAATTGATAAGTTCATTTTCTATACAAGGCCGGGGTTTGAGGCAGGCCTTCTCTTCAGCTGAAACACAAGGTGGCCACCCTGGAAGACACACCCACATGGTAAAAAGCAAACATTTCATCTGTATATTTACATATAATGTTCAGAACCCATTCCACAGACTGGAAACAATGTAAAAAGAATTAAATTATTTAGTACTTCTTAACACCAATCCAGGATCAGAGTAAAATCAATAAATAAATAAACCATAATATCTTAAAATATGTTGTTGTTACTTTGTTTATTGCTTTGTTTTTCTGAAGTTTTATTTCAACAAGTGAAACGTGTGGGGACAGGAATAACTTTGTTAATAATAGTTTTTCTTTTTTACTTTATCAAAACAAAAACTAAAAATCTTTCACAAAACAGCAATACGTTACTTTAGGTCTCTATAGTTTTTTTTATTGATAACCAACTGCTAAGTCATTGCTTTTAACATTACTGGATGTAAGTTACAGTAAAAAGCAAAAAAAAACAAACATAAAAGAGATTAAAGTACGCTATGTCAACCATCAAAACATCCCCAACATAACACTTAATGTTGCATTTTATCCATTTATTTCATTAGATGACTTTACTTTTATGTTTAAAAGAGTGTAGCATCTGGAAACTGTTGCCCACTTTTTAGTAGAGAAAGTAGTTAGGTGTTTTACAAATCGCTATATTCTCTAGATTATGTTACCCCTATAAATTCTAAATGGCCTGTCTAATCTGGGAAGAAGAAGAAGTGAATGTCAATTTAGGCAAGGAAAAAGGGATTTAAAATATTCTAAACCTTCTGAACTAATTCAGTAATGTAAATAGTAAATAGTTTTGTATTTAATAGAGTTATCAGAGCCACACATAGATGGTGAGTAAGTGACCCACGTTGTGTGATTCAAATGCAGGGGATTAGTGTGATAGTTTCTGTAAAAAATACAATAACATAACCAAACAAAATCTATTTACCTTATAATTGCATATTTTTTTAATACAGAGTGGGATCTGAAGCAGCATGTTGTTCTATTGACTGGATTTACTGTACTACAATTTTACTTATCCTGTGGGAATCCTGAAAAAGGCCAGCCTCTACTTGCCAGCTAAACTGAAAAGATGAACATGCAGAGTATAAATTAGGGAAGCAGCCAAGAAGCTCATGGAGACTCTAGAGGAGCTGCAGATATCTGCAGCTAATGTGGATTAGCTCTTTGACAGAAATAAAAAAGAAAAAACATACTAGTGATACACTCCACTGAACAAATATTTAGAAATAGTGACAAAAAAGACACCATTGTTGAAGAAAGTTTGTAATAAGAGCAGTTTACAGTTTATCCAATTAGTGAACTCAATAAACACATGGAAAAAGGCATTATTTTGCTGTGAGGAACAAGCTCACCTGAACTGTTATAGATACAATAAGGTTGAAAGGATATTAAAAACGAAAAAGTATTAAATGAAACCTGCTTAATGCTGCAAAAGATTGGAAACTGGAGCACAGTTTCAATCTCCAGTAATACAATGGAGCTAAATGTAAAGCTAGCTACAATTAATTGAACTACTGTAAACTAAACAATACAACTATTAGAATCCAACATTTCAGTTCCAGACCTAAATTTAACCTAAAGTCAGTTTTAGAAGTCCAAAGCTTGCAGAGAGATTCCACAAAATACTTATATATATATATATATATATATATATATATATATATATAGATTCATGTGAAACATGAAATAGGTTGTTGTGTTGTCATGTCTGCATGCTCACATCTAGTAGCACTAGTAAGAAAAAATGAGAGTTTTTTTTTAGCACAGAAGACTAAGCTATTGTACACAGTTATAGTGGAAAATATTTACTAATAGGTAAGACAAGAGTGATTAACAATTACATGTCTTTTTTGGATTAAGCATTGATTAAGCAGATTTCTAGATTGACTATATAACAAGTTGATGTTGTGCTTAATTGTGTTTAATTTGTGCTTAAGAATAACCTTTGACACTAACATATACAGTAAGCTTTAACATTATTAACTAATATGTATCAAGGATACACATTTAAACATTGTCACATTGTTTGATTTATGTCAAGTTAATAAGACCTTATGTAGAGCCCTGAAAATATGTTTAAGAATGTGATAATGTTAAATTAGTAGGTATAATTATCTTATTGGGCAAGCATTTATTTTATTTAGTATTTAGTTAGAACAATTCATTTGGTTTATGGTTAAATATGCGCTCAAATTACTTTATTTTTTTATTATTTTATAGTTTTCTGTCACGATAATATCCCTTTAAGAAGGACACAATATTTGATGGGAGTTAAAAAGGTCATGACCTGTGGAGAGATACGGAAAGAAAAGACTTCACACGCTGTATTATCGAACCGTGGATTTTGTTTAATAAAGTTTCACAAAAGTAAAAATCTATATTAGCGTTTAGTTCTTTTTAAGGGTGCAACACTTACTTGGAATAATATATTTAATGTATCATGCCTTTCTTTAAAGAGAAAGCGCAAGTGATCACTGAAACATTTCTTTCCAACCTAAATCAACTATTTATCTGAACAGGCAGAGGCTTTATCTGATGAATTATTGCTATTGTTTACATTTTCTTCTCCTTGACATCTAGCTTGAATACCTATTTGTATGTTTTAGGCGATAAGGACAGTACCATCAGCAAAACACACTCAACACACATTAAACACACATGGATATTTAGCAAGCATATTGCCAGTTCAGATATAACCCTCCAGCGGTCTATGTCACATACACACAACAACAAAATACAAGCACACACCCACAAGCAGATCACATATGCTCAGCATTACACAAAGAAATAAATGTAGAACACTCCTTTATTCAGAAACCCCTTACCCTTCCCTCAGAGTGTCATACAAACCCACTTTTTTTACTTCTACCCCACTTCTGTACTAATGCCATTCCCCTATTCTTGACATGACAATTTTCTGTGCTAGTCTCCTCCCCCTTCTCCGACCCCCCATCCAACAGGGTTCAAGACACTAAACTACTTTAAACACGGACAATCAGATGGACAGTGCAAATATTTTTGTGGACTTATTTTTTTTATTTATGTGCACTAGTTTGTTCCGCATGGTATGTTTAAAATAGAGTGCTATTGTTGTAGGGGAGATTGCTCTTTGGAAAGTGAAATTCACTCAGGAAGCATTGGTTCCGGGAGGAGATGAGTAAGGAGATTAGTTTTTTTGTTTTTTTTTCTTTAGAAAGACTTACATACACATACGGAAAAGCACAGGCTAATGGCTTGCATGCACAAGCAAACACACACACGATTCCCTACCCATGCATGGACTTTCCATTGACTTAAATGAATTTTTCATGAATTTCTATTTTCTAACCCCCAACCTAACCCTAAACATAACCATTATCAGTACATGCCTTACCCTAAATCTAACCCTAACTCAATTCACACTATAGTATACACCTCCCCCCAAACTAAAACAGCATTTGTCCTGATGTGGACCAGGCTTTGGTGCCCACAAGATGCACAAGAATAGGATTTCTTTAAAAAAACATGGCCATACACACACAGTTCCATACATCCATCCCTCTGGAGACAAAGATAGAGTGGATGAGTTGATGGAGGGTTTTAGGTAGCAGATGGTATTAAGAAAGGTATTTTTAGGAGTTCAAGGGAGGTGGAACACTTACAATGAATTTATTCCCCTGATAACAAAAACAAAACCAAAATAAATACACAAATAACACAAAAAAGGCTAAAAAGCTATCCTTTATACCCATGAACAGTTTAAGATTTATAAAAAAAGAAACAAATACCACAAATCTCAAGATAGAGGTTATTTATTGATTATCTGAGGTTTTATTGTGAAAGTTTAGAAGTTCAGCCTCTTGGACATGCAAACTCAGTATTAATTGCTTTGCAAATGCATTGAGACCCCTTTTTTTTTATAGATTTTCACTTTACGAAAAAGAAAATATTTTAGTTGATTTTAGTGAAGAGACAAGAATCAAAGTTTATATATTTTTTCAAAATCAAAAAACGTAATTTAAGTTCATTAGTGTTAGATTTAACAGTAATGAAACTCTGAAACTTTCATTAGTGTTAAACCCCTTCCCCACGGCCCCCTAAATAAAAAAAAGGTTCAACAAATACATTTCAGAAATATTTCAATCAGTAACAAGAGCCAAACTGTCTGATGTAATTTGATTAACAATACATCTGATTTCTAAAGACTTCAAAGACCTCAGAAAATATGAGTAAACAAACAGCATCATGAAGACCAAGGAAAGCAAACAGGTAAGGGAGTAAGTGATGGAAAGGTTTAAAGTAGGGTGGGCAATAAAAAATACAGCAATTTTCAGACATCTCACCAAGCTCTGTTCAATACATAATCTGAAAACATAAGTGATATAGTGTAGTTGCAATATGACTAAAATAGATCAAATTTAATTTATAGTTTAGCACAATGCATTTAAAACAACCACCATGTGAAACACCTAAACATGATCATGACATTAAAATGCTGTGGTGACCATTCAGGAACCAGAAAGTCAGAGTTGAAGGGAAGAAACAGTTAAATGCAGGGATATCCAAAAAGAAAACCTGTGAGTAGTTTTAAATGACAAAACCCCCAAACATAATGCCAGAGCAAGCATGGAATGTTCTAATTTAAAGCTAGGTTTGCAAGCACAGTGTTAGCATATCACAATAAATACAACAGGGAATCCCTGTGAGATTAGCCAGCAGTCATATATCAGAACATTTACAAAAAGGAAAAAAATGGTAGGAAAACTGCTCAAAGGTGCAATAAAGGAGTAACTTCTGAAAACCATAACAAAATACCCAGGGAGGGGAAGGGGTAGATACATATTGTCCAAACATAACAGAAACTGATTCAAAGATTTAACAGCTCCCAACAGCATCATTCTATTCATTTCTTGATAATACCAAAAGCTTTGAACTCAGGAAAAAAAATGTGTTTTTAAAATCAGAAATATTCCTGGAGGCTGTTTCTCAGTCAGTGCAAGAAATGAGAAACTGCTCCAGCTCATATTTGTTGACAAAGCTTTTGGGACAGCAGAAGCATATCATGGGAAGCTCTGCTTTAGCCACTTAGCTTTAACTTATTTAAATGCATAAATAAGTAATGAAAAGACAGAAATGGATTCATGCATAAATATGAAATACATCTGTGCCATTGGGTTTACAAGGACAAAAAAAGGTGTATTCACTTCTGGGGTTTGGTGTTTGCTTTTGTGAAGCTCTTAACAAATCTCAATGCACTCACATGAACAAAATCTGACAAGCAAAAACATGCATTGCATACACATTCATCAGATTCTCTATCCTTAATTTTCAAATTAACCACCTTCACATAAAAATCTCAAAAAAACGCACTGGCCAAGGAGAAAATACTGGAGCAGATGACAGAAACATAGGCAGAAGGGAAGTAGGATCACAAGGAGCAAAGACTAACAGCACAACTCCTAGTAGATGAATTAGTAGAGCTTAAACTGTGGGAGAGTGGGAGGGTGGAAGAAAGGGAAGGAACTGATTACTAAACAGGTGGAATTGTGATGATAATAGGGAGGCAGACTGAAGGATAGAGAGTGAGTGAAAGTCTCCCTTCTCCTACCTAAAATCCAGCCTTAGAAGCCAAGTCAAAAAAGAGTCAAAGATTTTTTTAAGGCTCTAGAAGCCCTATACTCAAATAGCGGCCCGCAGGCCTTTTGTGGCCCTTTGGGTATTTATTAATGGCCCTCCAGCTGTTTTGAAAAGTTATTTTTTTTATTTGTATTAAACCGCCCAATTGGGTTTTCATTTTTATTTTTGAGCGTAAAAATTGCTTTGGGCGCGTGGAGATAATTTGGGCTGGTTTGAAGTCAGATTGTTCTCCCTGACTTTTTCTCCATCACTTTCTCCAAGAGGTTGGCTGGATCAGAGTTGTTCATGGAGAACAACTCTGGGGAGATTTTGTTGGATTTTAGCGTTTTGACATGTAGTGTTAAAATAACTTGTACTGAAGTGTGTTCTTGTTCACACAGTAAATATAACAACATATAAATTGGGCGGGTTGTGTGATGTGGCGGTTTTTAACAGAAACCTCGACCCTATCTAGCAACACTGCTCCCAAACTCGAGACAGTCACTCTCAGCAGCAGCCACACATTTGCTGACCGCAGCAGTAATGGCCAATCCAATCCAAGCTGCAGCACTCCAAACTGAGCTGATTGACCAGCCCAAAAATCTGTTAAAAACCGCTACATCACACAACAACCCGCCCAATTAATATATTGTTATATTTACTGTGTGAACATAAACACGCTTCAGTTAATTTAACACTACATGTCAAAACGCTAAAATCCAACAAAATCTGCGCAGAGTTGTTCTCCATAAACAACTCTGACCTAGCAACATATGAAGTTTTTTTTTTTTTTTTTTCTATCCTCGGGTTCAGCCCCGGACAACCTCTTCCTAGTTGTGGACCAACCAGGCGAGACTGGACGAGTTAAACGACGACACGAATCCAATAAAAGCCTTCGGTCTAGCTCCAAAGCCCCGCCTTCTTAATGCTTTGGCGACTCTCCTTATATTTTCCCCACTTCGGCATCTTCCTGCTAAGTTTATCCACTTGCTGCTAAAACTAGCATAATTATGGCGCTACTATCTATCTTGTAAATGCCCTGGTAGATGACGCTGGCTAGTGGTGGGTAGATGAGGCGTCATGAAGCGTTTCGACACAGCAAAACTGTATTGATACTGTGTCGATACTGTATCACTGAATACTGACACCTGCTGGACATTAAAAATCCCTACAGGCAATGTAGATACTGATTTGATTGACCATTGTAAACAACAACATTTAACTCATTGTATGTTATTGTATATTATATATTGTATTATTTAATATCTTAAGTTAAATTGAAAATATGTGATATTCTTAGATATATTAAATAAATAATGTGAACATGAACCATAAAGTGAAAATTTAAGTGAATGTGTTTGAAATAAGGGTACTTATGGACTGAGGTTTTTCTTCACAAATTTTTATTAAAAAATTAAGTTTTTCCAGTGTTTTGAAATTTAGTCTGTAACGCTTTTTCGACTAAGAATCAATTTCAGCTGAATTTTGATTCAGTTAGATCAAGTGGAAGCTGAAAAGAACCGGATGAAAGAACGAAATGAAAACAATTCCCTTATTTTCCGATATAAAATTGAAATGGTCCCACTCTGCAGAAATCTTTCGTTTGCCTTGAGGCTCCATAGTTGACACTGTACTGAAAAAGATCAAGAATTATTTTTGGCAACTGCATCCCGTTGACAGATTTGCTTCCTTATAAACACAGTTTGGTGCTTGGGTATCATTTCAAAACAGTTGCTGTATCGGTCACGTGACTTTCTGAAATCAATACGCGCGCACCGACACTGGTTTCGGTGTATGGGTTTGATACATGCGCCGACGCATCTGTGTTGCCAGACCCATGACTAACGTTAGCTAATCAGTGATGGAGAAAGGTCAGGGAGGCTTTGCTATGAACCAGTAATGGGTGGACATGTGTTTCAATAGGTTAACTCAAAAACCGCCAATCTGACTTCAAACCAGCCCAAATTATCTCCACCCGCACAAAGCAATTTTTACCCTCAAAATCAAAATGAAAACCGCCCAATTGAGTGGTAAACAGCCCAATCTGGCAACACTGCCTGCAGGAGAATAACACACTGAGAGACCTCAGTGTGACGCCATCACCTTGTGGACCAAAATGGTAACTGCTGCCAATTTCCCCCTGCTGCATAGGATGGCAGTGCACATCCTTACAAAGTTCGGCTCCACATACATATGTGAATCTACGTTCTCAAAAATGAACATAATTATAAATCAGTACCGGAGTCCCCTAACCAACGAGCACATGCATCAGTGTGTCTCCCTGGCAATCACACCATTTAAGCCCAGGTTTGAAACACTGGCCAAAGAAACAAGAGGCCATTTCTCCCATTAAAGGGGACATGTGGGAAATTTTAAATAGTTCTTCAGATGCAGTTTATTAAACAAAGAAGAAGAAATGGGCAGCCTGAATCCTATTTTTATTTATCTTGAACAGGTTTATGTTTGGTTTTATTTAGTTTTAATTATTTTAATATATGCCCATATTAAAATTATATTTTTATTTTAGGTAATATGTTTGTTCTTAATAAAAAGAAAATGTTATGTTATAAAATATGTTATAAATGTTATACAAATGTTATATTGCTAAGATATGTTATCGTTCACGGTCCCAATAAATGGCCCCTTGAGTCACTGAAAAAAAAAAGTGGCTCCTCATCATTTCTATTTGAGTACCCCTGCTCTAGAATGTTGACCTGAGTTAATTGTTTTCACCTGACATGGCCAGTGCATAGTGGGGACCCCTGCTGAGATAATATATCTGAGTACCCTTTTTATAACCAATTGTTATTTAAAGTATATTAGTTTTACATAATGTCGCAGCATCCCTTCATTTCTCACAGGAAAAACAGTTTTGTCCATACAGGTAACACTCAATTGTCCTAAAATACCACTGGTTACGACTACTTATGTGGGACTACTACCACCACCACTATCGGTAAGGCTTTATTTATGCTTTACATAGGTTAGATTAGACTTGGTTTAGCTTATTTTACATGAATTATTGCATCGATATAAGATTTTACCCTTCTCAGAGTGAATTTTAAAATTTACGCCTACACAGAGGATTTAATTTAAGTTCAGTCAAATAAGTTCTTTTGATTTTAAAGACACAGCCTGGCTGAAAGGTATTGTTATTACTGTAAGTCCCAGTCAAACTAAGAATAAAAAGCTAGACTTGTTGCTGGAAGCAAAATGAGGTTTACAGGTCTGTGGGCTGAACGCGGACTGGTGGGACAAAAACGAGGTCAATAGAGACAGAGGCAGAATTGGACAGGCAAGTGTGTGCACTAGATGTAGATCGGTGGTTGTGGCGAATAACTAGGTTCATTTTTATCAGAAGCCAGTAAGGTGTCCATAAGGGGCAAACCAAGGCAAAATAAAGAAATCCAGAAAACAAGACATGTTTGTGATTACTCAAGGATTTTAAAAAATCGACATGAACATTTGCATGGGAAAAGGTGATGATACATCACATTCTGTTTGAGGTTTATATCAGATGAGTTTGCTAGTCAGTCCATCCCTGTAACCCCAGACTCATGGAACCAGTTTTTGGTAGTCATGGCAGTGTACAACTGTCACATCCTGCTGGAAAATGAAATCAGACTCTGAATAAAGCAGTAAAAGCAGGAGGGATGCTTTAATATTTCTTATCATATGGCTAGTTTGACTACTGACTTCAGAAAACACAGTGGACCAATAACAGTAGATCTCATGGCATGCAAAATCAAATCTGGCTGTGGAAATGTCAAGGAAGGGTCTTCACTCCTTCCGTAGATTCTGGAACCTTAATTTTAAAATTAAATGTACTGTACCATTTTAAAATAGGACTTTGGACAACTAAGCTAGACTTCAGGCATTTTTTTTTTAACTCAGTACACGTAAATTCATAACTAGGATTTATCTGTGCATGGTTCCTTGTAATCTGCAGACTCATGCCTCAATCCGCTGCTTGTGAAGCTATACCAAAATCTTGAATACGTTTTACTTGACAATATTACAAAGGCTGCGGTTATCCCAGGTACAGGTGAACCTTTAGCAATCACATTTTTTTCTTCCATTTAACTTTGGATAAATATGCAAGGATATTTCTTTATTTTTCTAACAGACAGCTTCTTTAGCAAAAACCTTTTGTGGGTTTTTCTCCTTGTGTGTCAAAAACTGCCTCGTAAACATCTGTCCAAACAACAATCTAACTAATGTTTAAAATAACCTACTGGTAGAGCGTGAGACCATTGAAAAGGGACAGAAACCCTATTTAGGCATTTCGAGTATTACTAATCATGGTGTAGCATCACCAGTATCCGATATTTAACTGTTTCACACTTTCCGCTTTTCATAAATAGAAAAAGTTAAAAAGCTTCATTCCCTAAACTTTATAAAAGTCTGTTTTCAAATGTGCATTTTAAAGCACAGATACTGATTCTTAAAAAGATATAAATGTGACAGTAATTTCTCTGTTTAGTTGCACCGTCGAATAAGGAAATCTAGGCTCTGGGATATCTGATCTGAGGGATCATATATTACACTTTTCAAAAAAGCTCTACAAAAGTGCATACAAAAACAGTGGTGCCAACAGGAAAATGTGTATGTTTTTTTCATAAGGGTACACACAGCTGGGGTTTCAGGCATCATACATACTAACAAACAGCGAAGCAGCACTCAAAGAAAACAGTTTGCCTTTATTTAGCACTGTGTACTGTATATGACAAATGACAATCTCCTTACCTTTAAAGAAATTATGATACACAAGGAAAGGAAAGGAAAATGCTTTTATTAATTCAGGTCACCAAAAATTCTGAAGTTGTAAGAGTTTTAAAATCAATTATGAAGGAGAAAAGAATGAAAAACACAAAACAATTTAGAGTTGATATGATACACCATCGACACGGGGCATAGCATAGGCTGCAAGTGTGCTGCTTCAGTCTGATGATTATATTTTATTTATGCTTTTTTTTCTCCAAAGCTGAGGGGTAATTTTTTTTTCTCAAGTACTTTTTTCCCACTATATAGATAGCTTTCAGATTCAGTAGGAAGTCTTCCAAACTAAAAAAATGTTAAGAGATTTAGAAACAATCTTTTAAAGTCTATTAGCCTACATATGTTGGTATTTAACTGCTTACTGCATAAACATATTTTACCCAAACTAATTTTTAGTCAGAGTAATGTGTGATACAGGTTTTGATATTCACCTCTTCCTTTATTGATATGGTAATCCCGTTTCTGAGTTGCCACATTAATTTGTTTCTTCAGCTTGAGGCTTGATAAGCATATGTGGTCTATGATTGGTTTGGATGAATTTGCATTGGCTAAAATCACAATGCTATTCAGAAGGGGGTTGGGCATAAGGTATCTGTTTATGTTTTCAGCTTTAGTTTCACATCAAACCTGTGTAGAGTGTTTGATGTTAAAAAGCTCTATCTCATTTTCATCTGACTAAACATATAGTTCCAAATCCAGTTCCAAGTCCAGTTGAAGTTTGGCTAACACTACCGTTATTTATTTTTGACAAAATCAGCAAATAGATTTTTCGTGATAAGCACATATTAATCAACTAGCAGATATGAAAATATAATCTGATAGTTGTAATAAAGAAATAGTTACCTTCAGGTACCCTACATTCTTGCAGTTTTCTAGCAGTGAATTTTGCAGATTTGACTTACTAATTTTGTCAGTACAAGTAGTACAAAGATAGGTCATGTCAAGTGGCCAGTGGCAAAATGAAAAATGTTTCTTTATCATGTCATATTGTTACCACACAAAAATCAAACAATATTGAAGTTCCTCAAAACTCAAATCAATGTAGAAAATAAAAAGGTCTTAAGCTACTCTTGTATTGAAGGTCATTATAGTAATGCCAGTAACTGGGACCCTTTTCCCCCCTTTTCCTGTAGAGCATCATGGGTAGTAGAATGGGTTTCTGGCTGCCATAGTTGTGCTTAACAAATTTGCTTTTCCAAGTGAGGATTTGAAAATATAGAGCCTCCCATGCTATCCATACCTTAATTGTTTAATGATTTCTGAGGTGTTATATACATTTTAAAGCTAAACATGACTGAGGGGTGTGGGGGTTGCACAGAGTGAATAGGGAACATATACACAGACCAAAATTCAGGATTCAAATATAAAAAGCAAACAAACAATAACAATAACAAACAACACAACGGAGCCAAAAAACTAGCTGATACCAGATCGTTCCTAATGCATCCAATGGGAAACTGCGAGATGACAATGAATTATACCTGTGGAGACAAAATTAGCAGAAACCGTTTTTTTGGTACACAATAAACAAACAAAACTACATCCAACAAGGATTAATTAAATGCGTGTAAATTAGATTGGCTACACCAACCTAAATTTGGTTTCCCTCTATTTCATATTTAACAGTGCCCAACTGCCTCCAATCTCAAATCTTTTAAAATCTCAAGAAGGAACAATCAACATTTGTCTAAGTTAATAACCAGAGCTTGTAGTTGTGTATGTGTCATCTGGCCTGTGTTGGCATAATAAATCTGATTACTTGTGATCTTTGCTTGTGGGGCCTGTGTGACTTGTAGCATGAAAAAACACTCTGTTGTCATCCAGCTTTAAATCTCTGTGTTCTGCTCTGCTAATTGGTAAGAGCCATGGGCCCAACTACAAGACAAATGCAACACAATCCGGCCCATCGTGACCTCTTTGTGAATCCGCATGATGCAGGGTGGGCGAGCTATTAACGTTCTCAGGAGGAAACATAAGATGGGCGGGCTTGTACTCCTGTTGAAAATGATGGTGGCCTTAATTGTGAAATGTATGCACATATAACTCTGTCCATGTTGATGAGCCTTGTCATGTCGGTTGTTCTGAGCCACTTTCTGTCAAATCCTTTAATGGAGTTGATTTTGTTTTATGTCTGTGTGTTTAAGTGTGCAAAGTCTCAGATCAGGTTATAATGTTGGTGCTTTGTTACTGCCTAAGACTTTCTGTGTATGGCTCCTGGTCAAACATATCTAACCATCAACTCCTCACAGCCTACTCAAGTTGGACAAGATCAAACCTCCCCTGCGAGTCTAAACAACAATTCATACCTTTATCATGTCATATTGTTACCACACAAAAATGTACTACTCAAGTTGTACAAGGTCAAACCTCCCCTGTGAGTCTAAACAACAATTCATATCTCATTCGATACTCTTCTGTAAGTCCTGCATGGTTTGCCTGGCAGCCATCTTATCACCCAGCTGCCAGTGGCTCTCTGACAGGTTCAATGGCTGCCAGGCTGTGGGTCATGCCTAAATACATCGAGCTGTATCTTGTCAGCAACCTGATGGCTCTACTCTGGGGTGGCTTATCTCACAGACAGCTGCACTAACTATATAGCAGCAGGTAAAGAAGAAAAGAGTATCAGGAATGATAATATTTTCAACTAAAGACGAGTGGTGTTTTTATTAAAGTAAAAAAAAGAGATTAAGTAAAGGCTGACTGAACTGAGACTAAAATTTAAAAGGTAGCCTGAAACAGACAGGAGGGAAACACACAAAGTCTTATAAATGACAATGGTGGGAGTTGTTTGAACCAAATTCGGAAAGGGCAACGTGCAAGGTGTAAGGAAATTCTGATCAATTGGAACATGAAAGAGATAAGAAGGAATGGATGAAAGATCTTTACAGAAGAAAGCGACTGAGAACAGATAAGGGGGGAGAAAAAGTACTTGCTAATGAACATTCATCGGGTGATCGGATTGAAATGACTGATGAAAGACAGAAAATATGAGGGGGTGCTACACATAGATGAAAGCAGGTTAGCCACATATTCATCCAGGTATTAAAGATTAAGGTGATAAAGTGGAAAGATACAAATAAGTTAGATGCAGCTGGTACGTCTGAGACAGATTTTTATTTTCCAATCACAGAAGTTTTCACATTTTTTAATACTCATGCATATTTTTGGGGGTATGGATGACAGTCAAATGCAAAATAGATCCTAATTGTTGAGTGGAACAAAATTTTTGGAATGTAAATTTTAGAAATGCATGGTGTCAATTTGTTTACTTCCGAATAAATTAAAAATATTATTTTTTTTTTATTAAAAGCTGCTGTCATTGTTATTATTATGCCTTTTTACCCACATATACAGGAAACTCTCAGGAGATCAAGAATCAGATAAATTTTGTTTATTGGATGAGCACTGGAAGAGGGGAGAGAGCAGGTGACTAGAAGCCAGAGGTAAGTTGATTCAACAGGACTGGGTCTTACTTGGAGCAGTAATCCGTCAGAGGGGATCGTCACGGGCTGAGCGAGACTGACTGGGGCGGCGAAGAAGGTTGACCAGAGGTGGGAGCAGATGTAGTCCAGAGGCTTAGGAGCTACCAGATCGAGCAGAGCGGGCAGAGTAAGGATCAGAGGTAAACTTGAGACCAGAGGAGTTCACGGAAAGATCATGAGAGTCACTAAGGCTTGAACCTGGGTTAAACACACAAGGAGAGCTAAGTACTGGAAGACAGTTTAACACAAACAATCAACATAATAATGATCTAGAGAACTGGCATTGAAAGGCAACATTACCGGATGATAACTAACACTCAGAGAGAGTGTATGAGGTCCTCCACTCCTTTTTAGCCGCTCTGCTTGATGAGGTGATGGAACACACCTGTGAAGAAGCACAGGTTTAGGAAGGCTCCAGTCTGCCACTCTGGCCCCCGCATGGACAACCTAGGGAACTCAGGACGAATGAACAGCACAAAACTCCCCCAACGCTGACAATTGAAAGTGTTCAAGAGTATGCAGCTACTCCTTTTACACTTGTACTGTTTGTTTATTTGCAATGATTTGCAAATAAACCCAAGCTCAGTCAGGCTGGTTCAAGAGGATTCAAGGATTCAAGGAGACTTTATTGTCATTTCAACACGTGTGGTACATGAGGTGGAACGAAATTACGTACTCACGGTACAGCTCCACCCAAGAGCTAATATTAAAATAGATAAAATAAGTTAAAAAATTAAAATAAATAAAATAGAAGTAAAGTAAATAAAATAAATAAAATAGGAATATACGCTAGTAAAGTGTTCTCAGTGCGGGTATAGTAATTATTTATAGTCCGTGCAGTGGTTTGTTCGGGAGGAGTTCAAGAGTGTCACAGCTTCAGGAATGAAGCTGTTTCTCAGACGGGTTGTTCTACACTTGATGCTCCGCAGCCTCCTGCATGAGGGGAGCGGAACAAAAAGTGAGTGTGTTGGGTGGGTGGGATCCTTCCTGATGCAGGTGGCCCTTTTCCTGCATCTGGAGGTGTAGATGTCTGTGGTGCTGGGGAGGCTGACTCCAACAATCCTCTGTGCGATCTTCACCACCCTCTGCAGAGCTTTCCTGTCTGCAGAAGAGCAGCTTCCATGCCACACGTTGATGCTGGAGCACAAGACGCTCTCCACCAAACATCTGTAGAAGGAGGTGAGGACTGAGCTCCCGAGTCCAGCTCGACTGAGCCTCCTCAGGAAGTAGAGCCTCTGGTGCGCCTTCCTGACCAGAATGGAAGTGTTGTTGCTCCAGGTGAGGTTGTTACTCAGGTGTACACCCAAATACCTGTAGCTGTTGACCACTTCCACAGCAGATCCTCCCATGTGCAGGGGGAGGTGGGCATGCTTGCCCCTTCTGAAGTCCACAATCATCTCCTTGGTTTTCTTTTCATTAATGCAGAGGTTGTTCTCTCTGCACCAACCCTCCAGGTGTTCCACCTCCTGCCTGTAGCTGGACTCATCACGGTTTGTGATGCATCCTACCACTGCTGTGTTGTCTGCAAACTTCACAATATGACAGCCTGGATGGATAGGCGAGCAGTCATATGTTAGCAGTGTGAACAGGAGGGGGCTCAGCACACAGCCCTGAGGGGAGCCAGTGCTGATGGTGATGGTGGGGGAGGAGATGTTGCTAATCCTCACAGATTGCGGCCTGTTGGTCAGGAAGTCCAGGACCCAGTTGCAAATGGAAGAGCTCAGTCCAAGTGAGGAGAGTTTTTTAATCAGAGTCTGAGGAATCATGGTGTTGAACGCGGAGGTGAAGTCCACAAACAGCATACGGACATAGGAATCCCTCTGCTCCAGGTGGGTGAGGGCAGTGTGGACCACGGAGGAAATGGCGTCCTCTGTGGATCGATTTTTCCTATATGCGTACTGTTGTGGATCAACAGTGACATTGATGGTGGCTTTGATGTGGGTCTGAACCAGTCTCTCGAGGCACTTTGTGACTATCGGTGTGAGTGCTACTGGCCGATAGTCATTCAGACATGTCGCTGCGGAGCTCTTTGGGACCGGGATGATGGTGGCGGTCTTCATGCAGGTGGGGACAGCTGCCTGGATGAGGGAGGCGTTGATACACACATCAATGTCCAGATCAGATCTGGACACTTGTAGACTTGTAGTGCAATATTTAAATAAATAATTATGTTTTGATCTAAATCTTTTGTATTTTAGCCCTGATTGCAGATTCTTGGTTGTTATCCAGCATGAAGGTGAAGCACTGTCCCAATCCTAAATCTGTTGTGGCCTCTTAGATCATTCCTTTTGTTTAACATTTCCTGGTACTTGGTCAACTCCTGTTTTCTATATTCTCATAAGCTCTTCCTTATCAATTGTAAATTAAAGTATCACCAAGCATTATGCCACCATCATCATAGCGGGGAAAGTGGTTTCTTCTAATGCAATCACTTCACCTTCTTGTATGGAATAATTAGATGTTTTACAATACATTTACATATGTAAATGTGAATAAGCTAATTTTAAAATTATAGTATTGCATAATGAGTATTCAAGTGGTGTGAACAGGTTTGGAATGCAATGTAAGTGCCAGACTGCCAACACGTTCAAGATTTAAATTATTTGGTAATATATATGAACACATGATTCCACAAAGTGTTAAAGGAACAAAAATACCTCGTGGTTCTGTTTATATACATATCTGTGAGAATCCATTAAAGACTGATACAGCTGCATATATATTGCAGTTGACCTTTTAAAGCTATATGGCTTGACTCTAATATCTCTCCTCCTTGTCCTCTCCCCCTCACACTACTTATTGTCTTTCTCTTACTCTGCCATAATAGACACAATTACCTGTCATCTTCGCCTGATATCTAGAGCCTTCTCCTTCTATTCCAGCTTTTTTTTTAGCTACACCCCATGACTGTCATAAGCCTGTTGTGCCTAAAAAAGTGAAGGCTTCCTCAAAAGCAGACAGGGACGGTTCTTTGGTGATTTGGCAGCGTGTCATTGCCAGTAATAGCGTTTGGAGTTCCTACTTTCTTCGGACTACATTATGAAGTGTTTGATCTATATTCCCTCCTCTTAGCAATATATTCTGTCTTTTTTCCCTTTACCATAGAGATTCCTGACAGCTGTAGAAATGAGAAGGAAGACTCCAAGAGACTTTCAATCTCTTCTGAAAAGAAACTGGAGCATGGGGTTGGCTGTGCTGGTGGGAAAGGGATGATGTATCATATATTTCAGGAGTTCCATTGATAGGATGAAGTTTTAATATTTCAACTGCTTCAGTAAGGTCTTACAGGTCTGGACTGCAGCAGAGCTTTCCTTTTTAGAAAGATATTCCTCTCCGAGGCACTAAATGCATTCACCAATTCTCAGAGCAAGGTCCTTTTTCTCACCTGAAAAAGCACTATACCAGCATATTTAATCATTTAGCTTCTTGTGATTGGGGTTGAAAAAAAAAATAACATAAGCGGGGAGTAGGTCTGATGCTGTTACTGAATTTCTTTGACTGTTGATTCTATTATACCGTCAAACCAAACAGTGACACAAAATGTATTTAGAGGGAAAGCTTGAAAGAAGTATAATCTATCAGATGTGTTAAACTATTGTGTTGTAATGAATGCATGCCATCTGTCTCTGCACTTCTATTAAAAACTTTTTACTAAAAACAAAATTACACTAGATTCATTCATTCTCTTGGCACCTCTAATTGCTGCGTGGGCAACCACCTTTGACATCCTCAATCAAAAGACCTTTTACACTTATGCACACGAGACACACAAACCCATGGATCCATAAACACACATGGATGCACGTGGGGTAGATTTTAAGTACTAAAATAAGAATAATATTATTTTAATACATATCAAATCGCTCCTTCCGTAAGGTTGTGTAAAAGTCTACTGACACAAAGCTTGTGAAAAAGCAATCATCCACTGTGAGTTTGTGGAGTTGTAAGTGTTGGCTTGAGCTAATGAAGTTAAGAAAAAAAAGAATTGAGAAAGTGTGGGCGGATGTCTTTCTAGCAAACTTAATAAACATCACATGCACTTTTAATTAACTACATTCTCCTGTGATGACAAGGTACTAACAAGACCGTCGACACTCAATCATGCCTGCAGAAGGGTGTTCTAACGTGCGTGTACCAGCGCACGTGTGATTGTGTGTGTGCGGGAACACGCAGAGGTGTTTGTCTGCGTGGGTTTGTGTGAATGTGCCCCTGTGCTGACGCACTGCACCTCCTCCTCTACATGCTTAGTGCCACTGTGTCAAGAATTAGTGGAGACTCATAATTGCATGAAAACTAGTTTAATCCCTAAAAACCTCATTTAATGGTAGCAATTGTTTGCCTTATCCTCTGTGGCTATAAATTATGAGAACTACTATTCTTTTTTCTTTGCTCCTAACTAGATAACAAAAATGATGCCTCTCTTTGGATGGTAGATATCCTTTGAAAAATGATGCCTTGTTATATATCATTTTCCATCTTCAGTTTTAAAATAGAGTCTGCAAAGCTAATGAACTTATATTTTTGAGATTTTCAATTCGTCATTGCTTTCTTCGAATCTTAAATTTTTTTCATTAAACATCTTTAAACGTATTGATTAAATTCAATAAATTCTATTGGTGAGTTTAAACATTTTAAGTAATACTGTTATCTGAGAGCAGTAGTGCAGAGACGTAACACTATATGTTTAAAAGTGCTTTGCAGGATACTACATTTAATTTCTGAACCAATTCTGACCAGCATTTGAACCAAATCAATTGAGATGTATATTATTTGTTACTGAAAGAGTATAAAAGAAAAGTAAAAAATAACTGTCAAGGAATACATTTTCTAACTAGAAAAAAAGCCATTCATGTTTTTTTTGTTTTGATTTGTTTGTGTTTTTTTTTTTTTGCTTTTTCAAGAATTTGAAAGTATTGTTGAATTGTAGTCATTGTAGTCCTGTGAACATTGGGGTGCGGGGGCACTTCAGCCCAACAAAGTATTTACTCTGATAACTGCCAATTGTCCTCACACCATTGTGTTGTAATTTTTGTTGCAACACAAACATTACTTTATTTTTCAGATCAAAAAATAAATAAACAATAACCCTGATCTATGGTCACACCTTTGTCTAGTGACGCCAAGAATAATATTGCAAATACAACCAGGGATAGTTTTCCTATGCAAGGTGTCTGGACTGTCCGTTAGAGATACATATTTTAGACATTTTATTTCCTTCCTTTTTCCTATTCTTCCTGTAATGAAGTTCAAAAAAAGTTCCTGTGTTCAGGATGGTATTTAACAATTAGAATCATTGTCTTTTGCAATATTTACAATCCAACCCTTTTCAATGTTTTCATAAAAACCTTGTTGTTCTAAGTTCTATTTAAGCACCTATTTTAATGGAAAGGTAGCCAGTTAAGATTGTATAAAGGGTATAAATGTAGTATTTTTATGAAAGTCTGTACTATGAGGTTGGTGGGCCCAAGGCATCAACGAACTAAGCTAATTTCACCAGATGACCGGTGGGGATAGGCACCACATCCCTACAAGGATAAGCAGGTTTGAAGATGGATGGATAGAGCTCCTTACAATAAATAAGAATAGAAAACCTAATACAGGGGCAAGCCAACTCTCGATTAGAATATGGGCTGTTATTGCAGTGCCTATATTAGGTTATTAGGTCAATGCAGAGGCTGTAATGATAAAACCTTTACTCAGGTGTGACAACAGTAGACTTTTTTATTTTCCATATTATAAAACATATGTGGTGTATATAATGCTGCACCTTTATTTTTACAACGGATGCAGTTGAGTAAGCATCACTGCGTTTACTACATGTGCACCCATGATCTACACATCAACCACATCATTAGCTGTAAATCCAACCCCAACAGCTAAAGGTTGAACAGGTGTATCTTTGTTTACAGTCAGGAATTGCTTGCTTCTGGACATCAGCCTTTTATAGGGATTAATAAACAGGAAGTGTAACTGTGCATTTTTAAATTAGTGCAACCAGCTGTCAATATGCCGAAAATCTGACTTTTATTTTGCAATGCTCGTAACTTTTTAAACCGGTTACCATCAAATTAAAACATAAGAAAAAAGATCAATTTTGCCCAATAAACAATTACTTTTTGCTTTTTCTACCTTTGTTGGGTTAGAAAATGTAATAATTAATGAGTCAAAATATTAGAAATTACTATAGAAGTTTAATAACTTCATTAGGTACATAATCATCACCTGAACAGCCACTTAAACAGCCAAGAGATATTAACACAATGTGATCTAAAACACAAGCACTGCAGACTATGCGAGACAAGCTGTTCCAAAACATTTTGTTCGGCTTGCAGTGCTGTCAAACTCTATTATGAAGATAATGTGGCTAAGGCACAACACAAGCACAAGTAAACCCACAATCTTTAAAACAAGATTAAGGAACAGTTACTGTGGGAAATCTGGAAACCAACCGATTATATGCTAACAACCAAACCTGGTTTATTTTTCAGACATAAATAAAAAATTAAAAAAAGTCAGGAGGTCAATAAAACCATTATAAGGCATTATCTGTTCTCAAGTGAAGTGTAATTTTTATTTGCTCAATCAAGACTGCATCTCTAACTAATTTAGACATTTTGACAAGTGGTGTTAATGATGAAAGACAAATTACGACAGCAAATAGTTGTTTCTGTGGCAACACGACTAATGACCAGTTTTTCCAGGGTATTTAAATGTTACTGCATTATAAACTTAATTGTAAATTGCTTTTACAGAAGAACTGCTCAGGCATTACCTTTGATCTGTTATCTGGCAATAAAATACTAGATGTTGCTGCAAAGAATGCTTGCATCCAAGTGTGGTTTCCCACGCAACCTGATTCTTTGAATTTGTCACGACAGTCTCTAACTCTGAGAGAAAATTATCATGGGATATTGTTGTATCAGAGTGAAAAACAAAAAGACAAACATAAGGCAGCAGGCGAAAAAAGGGCTGTGTCAGAAAAGTGAATAATAAATGTTTCAAACAGTATGACATATCTGTAAGACTAAGTATGAACTGAGGGTTGTATAAACATAGATCTTATAAAGAGCATGATTATACTGTTTGGACCTAAATAAGAAAGTTATTACATAGATTTGTTGTTTTTTTCCTCAGATTTCTCTTTTTACACTTTGAATATTAAAGGTTGTCTATTGACATGTACTGTTTTGCCCGTTCTACTTGCTATTTTCAATTACTACAACTTAAAACTGGTGCTATCTTGGGAAAATGTAAGATCATAAGACAAATCTGCCACCAGTTATTTCAGTGAGGGGCTTTTAATGCTTCAGTGCATATTTTCTGTGACAGATTTGCTATATTCTCACATGACAGTTACACCAAAGGTGCTGTCAGAATGTTTCCTATTTGTCAATGTTATGTTATGTGGGTCTAAATATTTTAAAATAAGGCAATTTTTCCATTTCACCTCTTTCAAGTAGATTTTTAAGGTTCTTTCACTCTAAACAGTTCATGTGTTTTATAAAGACAAAAAAACTCAGTGTAGAACTGAGTTAGGACAACGCTTTTTCTGTCACATCAGGCTCATTTTGTTGTGATCCTTCAGTGTAGGTTTGTTTGTGTGCGTTAGTCATCTGTCCTGCAGTCGCCTGGACACAAAAGTGCAATCACCGATCAAGCTGCCAGCAGATACGTAGAGCTGCAGGATGACCATTCAGCGGTTGATGATTAACCTACACTGATAGTCTCAAGCTCCTTGCTATTCCTTGTGATATTCAGTTTCAGTTATCTCGCACTTTTGTGACTTACCTCATGTTTCCAGGTCGATGATTCATCATAGTGCTGTCCCTTATACAAGTCCTGCTGTGAAAAGACGTCTTCTGGGTTAACTTTCATTCCTCAAAACCACTTCCTCCAGTATACACCTTCCTGTCCGTGCCAATCCTTCCTCTGTGTGATTGGGACTCATAATCCTGTGCTCACTCAACCTCCTCTGTTTCTACTTCATTCTTGACACACCATCCACAGGTTTAAAACCCCTATCCATGTCTCGTCTCATCCCTAGAGACTAAAAGACAAACTGAAGTTAAAAAACACCCAGAAGAAGTCTAATGTTTTGGAGCACGATGCTAGATATACACACAGAAAGCATTGTTAAATTTGAACTTTCAGAGTACTGGGACTGTTCAAGGATTCAAGGATTCAAGGATTCAAGGATTCTTTATTGTCATTCAACATACATGATGGTACATGAAGTGGAACGAAATTATGTACTCACGGTACTATTCCACCCAAGAGCTAATATTAAAATAGATAAAATAAGTTAAAAAATAAAATAAAATTAAAATAAATAAAATCGAAGTGAAGTAAGTAAAATAAATAAAATAGGAGTATACGGTATTGCTGTATTAAAGTGCTGGTATTGTAGTCCGTGCAGTGGTTTGTTCAGGATGAGTTCAAGAGTCTAACAGCTTCAGGAATGTTTTCCAGCGTATAACAAGTACTGAGACTGTTACATCAGTCTGTGTTTCAGACTATGCACTACCCCATACAGAACACTTTTTTTGTTTCAGATTAAATGTAAAATAAGATACCAAAGGCCAAAAAATAAAAAATATATATTTTAAGGAAACCTTACCAGTAAAAAGTTTATTAAGGTTTTATATCTAAAACGAACTTACAACTTTATGTCTTAAAAGAGATTTTACTTTACATGTGTATTTTTTCAAAGTTATCTGTCATGTTAACATCAAGACCATAAGCAGGGCCACTATGTGTGACAATGAGCTCAAATAAATATGGCCTAAAAATGGCAAACAAAACAAAACAAAAAACAAACACCAGCCAAATGTGTTTTGTGCGGTTCATACATTTTGCCTTATTTTTAAATAAACCAGGAAATACATGTATAAAACAGCTACAGATAAAGACAAAATGGGAATTTTCCTGAAATAAGGCTACAAATGTAGGTTTGGGGAAGGCTGGTGGCCAGGGGCTTATGTGGATATTTTTAAACTGGCTTTGTTATTTGTTTTTTGTAATTTCTGTACAATAAAATTTATAATCTATGGATCAATCTACGTAAAAATAATACCCACATTTCTGTCCCAAAGCAGTGTGACATTAAGGGAAATAAGGGAACTTTTTTAAATTCCAATTAAAGCACTGATTAAGGGCTTCCTCAAAACAAGACACATCCAATACTTTTTGTCATGTATAGAGATCAACTAAATAAAATTCAATGATTTTAGTTGCTATCACAAAATCAGATATTTACTAGCCAAATAATCAGAAAGTAGGGCATGGCAAGTTTATTGACTAATTTCTGCAATATTTGAGTTGTAGTTGGTTTGTTGCCGTAGCAGTGGCACTTAAACAGATGAAGGCTTTCGGCATGTCTAATAAAATTAGTAATTTTGAATATTCGACAGAGTTTTATGCATCGCAAAGGCAGTGCCTGAGCATATTTTGCCCTTGAAATACAAGACAGCTATGCAATATTGTGACAGTGTAACAATAAAGAAACAGTACAACATTGCAATATAGTTTCCTGGATAATTTCCCTCTGGGATCAATAAAGTATCTATCTATCTATCTAATCTATGTAATGTTTCAACATTGTTACTACTACAGAGTATGTAAAATACACTGGTAACATGAATCTTTACCCGAAACAGAGCAGATGATTTGAGAGAAAGGTTTATTAAAAGCAATGTTAAACGATGGATGACTGGTATTTTGCAATAGTCGGTTCTGGACGGAGGTGAGCTGGGGTTTTACAGGCTATCAAGCCAAATGCATGGGCTGGAGTCACGCTGTGACTCCATCCTAGGGCTGGGCTTAACTTGGGAGATGGGAGAGAAAACCAGGGTCAGAACCAAGAAAGCAGAGTTGGACAGAAGGATTCTTGGCTCAGGCATTGATTGGTGTGAGGGCAAAAACATGCTAGATCATTTATGTACATGCAGATAGAAGCTGAAAGTAAAGCTAGAATTGCAACGCTCTTTAAGCCAGTGTTTTTCAACCTTTTCTGAGCCAAGGTACATTGTTTTCATTGAAAGAATTACGAGGCACACCACCAACCAAAAAAGTAAACAAATGATACTCTATAGTCGCATAAATTAAATTTATAGTAATTCATATCAAAAAGTGTCTTTAATATGAATCAAATAAACATGTATTTTTTATCATATTTTATATCTCTTATTTAAAATTACACTTAACATGTCCAAGATAATTTCCACGGCACACCTGACGATCACCCACGGTACACTAGTGTGCTGTGGCACACTGGTTGAAAAACACTGGTTTAAGCGATAAATTACCTCAGATAATCAGACCAGCCAAAACGTTTAAAACTGTTGAATCTTGGCCTAAATCATTCAACACTGCTTACATTAGAATTAGCTTCTTTGGCCATGCTGTGTGCACAAACAAGACAGGTTTGGTTGGGTTTTAGTTTTATGGACGAACAACGTATAATTAAAGTAATAGCATAATATTAAGTATACTTATATAAAATAAAAAATAAGAGAAACAATATGTACATGTATTTGTATATACACCCTTTTTTTATAAAAAAGAAAAGACCAAAAGATGTGTACTAATGACCCTCTATGTAGACCTAATGTTACATATGTAAGACTGAAACATAGTTTCAGAAATAAATTGCCTAATTTTTTAAAAGAAAAAGGCAAAAATAGAATTACTAAAATACTGTATTTTCTAATTCTTACACCAACAACCAATCTACCGTTTAGCAGAAGCCCAATGTATTATTTCACCCAAGGAAAAAAACAAGCTAATATTTAAAGTAAGAAGTTTTATAATAAAAACCAACATAAACAAATAAATAATATTAATTCCACATCTAATCATACTGAAATAAAACACATGCATTTTTGGTAGGTCTTCTGGTACATGTCTGTCAATTTTTTTATTGCAATTTTCTGCTTATTTTTATAAAAAAATGTTTTGCAATACTGTTGAATAATCTGAACTGAGAGGCTAAGGCGCTAGTTATTTTGACTACCTGTGGGGTTTAATGAAGTCAGGCCTTCCCCTTCTGCTTGCCATGGATTTCAAGTTTAATTTTCTATTTTACTTTCTTACAAGATGTGCTGAGAAACACATGGAGATTATGGCAGTGTTGTAACTAAAATGATTTAATGTCACTTGGCTTGTATCATTGCATGCTGGACTGGACTACTTTTCTTCTTTTACACTGTAATTTTATACATAATGTAACCTAATGTTGGAATATAGGTTGCAAACCTTTTAGTGGACCTACAGAAACAGTTATGGAAATTAGAAGGTTTAAATTATGTTCAGTATTGAGTATGTACATGTTAAGGTGATAGGGTATTCTAAATTCTCCTAAATCGAGTGTGTGCATAAGTGATTGTTTGACTGGTATGCCTCTGTGTTGCGCTGTGATGAAATGCCAACCTGTTCAGGGTGTATCCATTGCCCATTGTTAGCTGGAAATAGGTGCCAGAAGACTCCCATGACCCCACTAGGATAAGTGGGTTGCATAATGGATGAATGGTTACAGACAATGCACAAAAAGATAACAGCCATGACTCCAAGTTTTGTTGATACCCATCAATTAGTGCTGGCCACCTCACTTACACCTTCCCTAAGTCCATCTTCTGTCTCTGAAATCTGAATCGGGGGAAGTCTGGGAGGACTCCAACACTTCCTTGGTAAATGTTTTGTTTGTTGTGTGATGGCCTGCAGTAACAACATTTTACCAATTCTAAAAATGCTCCAAAAAATTGTCTGACTTGACAGGTTTGACTGAAAGGAAAGAAGACAGTCTTCCTGCTTACTCAGACAACTGTATTCCTTTAAACTTCAGCAATCCCCTTGAGATGGAGACTGGAGATAGGTTCAGATCAGATGTGCACAGAGATGTGGGATATATACAAAGTCTTTAACAGACAGCAAAGGACATAATTAGCTTGTTAAAGGATAGAAATAAACACATTTTGGTAGATACACGATCATATACACCTTTCCGTGCGACCTAAGCAATGGGGCCGTTGCAGAAAATGCAGGTGACTGGCAGGAGCGATAGTGTGTGTGTTCAATGAAAGAACAATTACACAGCAACTACATGGGAACCAATTTAAATCATTTTCTTTTAATGTGTTGAATTACAAGCACAAGCAATTTGCATGTCTCTAGAAGTTGTTTTTCAAAAAGTGCAAAAATAAATGCTTTTATTGTTTCCCTACCTTTCCTAGGCGCAAGGAAGTAAAAGGGATTCATTTTGTCTTTCTACACACCAAGACAAATAAGTGAAAAAGAAAATGAGACGCACAGTAATTCGCAGAAGCTCACAAAAACATGCTTTTAAGTTTAGGTTAAAAGTCTGGAAATTAGCATATTCAGAAAGGGTCTTCACAAGTTCACATTGCTCTGCTCTTACACCTACAAATTTTTTTCATGAACCAGAACAGTGTGCATATTTTATAACAAATCTCTGTGTAAGTCAATTTCCTAAAACCTAGATGAGAAGAAATGTGAATCATAAACTTAGAAAAAAAAATTATTGCAGGAGCACACAAAAACTTTAACAGTGTAATCATATCATTTATCAAGCCGTAACACTTGAAGAGTTTAGCATGGATCCTGGTATACTAACTTATATTAGAACTACCATGTACTTTTAAAGAAAAGCCAAAAAATTACCAAAAAAGCTTTTATCCTTTTTTTAAAACTTTTTTTTATTTGTTCTGTTTACATGTTACTTTAAATTCATCAGTTGCAGCAACAGAAACATTATTCAGCCTGTTAAACCATTATGTCCTACTATTCTCTTTCCTTTAAGCAAGAAGAATAAATTGAATTCCATTGTGCAATAAAATGCATGGCCATACCCAAACCCAGACACGGTCAACTAAGTTTAGAGGCTTTTGCACTTACTTAATTATATTTATTCAGTTAACTCATTACATAATGACGTTGTGAAAGCCAACAGCTGAAGTTCAAACCAGCATCAGTATGGGAATAAAAGGCATTTAATTGACTTTTAAAGTGCTATGGTGGCTCCTGGCAGGTGAGTGGGCTGAATATTTTGAATTGCTACCAATCAAAGGGGATTTTTACACAAAACATATATTGAATTCATAAAGAGCAACAGTTGAGCAGATCAAAATGACTTGTTGTTGGCTGAGGTCAAAGTTGGAAAGACTGGTTTGAGACTCCTTATAACAATGCCTGTCAACAATGTCTTAATTATTTCGTAATGTTTAATTCTAGTTTTTGTCCTCTTTATTTAAGATATATTTCCCTTAGCCTGCATCCTCTTATCCTCACAGCTGCGCCCTCTTAGTAGTACGTTCCTCTCCATTGTTCTACAACTCACACTACCAGTAAATAGGCTGTATCTGATCAGATCACTCTGTAATGTATGACTTGTTGAATCTATGTCACTAAGAATTAAATCAGCTCTGAAGGTAAAAGTAATTCCAACCTTGTGGTAACAAAGTGTACCTAATGCATTTGAATCATATGTAGAACAGAAAAGAAATGAGCACAGTATCTCTTTAAAACAAATGCTTTTGGTGTAAAGATTTTAATATACGGTATTTACAGTGCATGTGAATTACAAGATATTTTAAGAACTTGGACATAAAGGATAAAATCACTCTAGTACAAACCACGGTCTTATCAGTTTTCAGTATAAAATTCCAGTATATCCTATATAAATTCATAGGTTATTTCCTTTAACGATTTACTGTAGAATCCTACATGTATTTAATAGAAATACGTAGTTCATCATTTATAGAAGAGTTTAAGCAAAAACAAAACAATGATTGATTAACTAAACGAAAAATAACTAATTTTAAACATATTGGCTTCAGGGTAAAAAGTTCAGAATTATAAAGTTTGCACACAGTGGGAGTATTTTGTGCTTTAAATTTCAGACACTTTTATAATTGGTCTCAGTTTACAAAATGTAAACATGACATATCTATTATTTGTCTTTGTGAATATCATATTTCATTTACTCCGTCAATATTTCTGCATCAACGATTTTCTACATGCATTTAAGCCTGAATATCTTAGGTGTGTATATTTAACATGAAAATATCTTAATTTTCCTTTGAAAACTGGGCAAAGGCTACATTTTGTGGTTATTCCACCTTTTGTGTACTGTCAGCTCTTTCCATGAACTGTATGTAACCTTTTATGGGAAGTTTGATAGCTGCTACACATGCACATTGCTACTACTACAGAGTTTGTACAAAGTATTAACCATTCTTACTGCATATGTCAGAGATGTAAGACGGACCAGCTGAGCTAAAGGGGTAATTTTTTTCCCCCTCGTTTTATGGAGACTTACTTGTTGATTTTGATCTGAATGGATAAGTAAATGTATTGTGAATTTACAAGCTATCTATTGTCTGTCGAGTTTTGATTACGCTGATCCAACAAATTCCGGCTAGAGTTTAACAGCCAAATAAACAATTAAATTGAGATAAATCCCTTTTAAGGGTTATAAAAGTTACATGTTTTACT
>JAVLVB010001120.1:103572-127218 GCA_032876305.1 Orestias chungarensis
AAATTTTACTCCTTTTTTTAATTTAATTTAATTTTTTTTTAAAGCCATCTTTGAAGTTTACAGCGAATGGTGAGGAAAAAGAGAACATTTCCAATTACAGAATCTGCATAATAAATATGTCCTTTCAGGTGTCATAGGTCAGGGGAGAAAAGGAAATCAAGTTTAAAATGGTAAAAGCCACATTGAATGTTGAATCAACTGGGGTTAAGTATTAAAAGACCACTTTTGCATCTCACTGCCATTCCTACCAGCAGAGAACAGAAAACTGAGAATAAATTGGCCCACGCTAACCGGATTTGGACTGAAGCATACTGGAAATAAATGACTTCATCCAGTGAGCTAAGCATTAAATAAACACCACTTTAGTATAGTTCCTGACTATGTCAATTCCAGTATGACCATATTGTAATTATCGTCTCATTGCTATTTTGAGAGGGATGACATACCAGGTCACAAAGCTGAAATCATATTAAATAGTTTCTTGGGTATTAAAATGTATTTACGATTTTTCGGTGACTTCCAGTGTCAACTGATCCAAATTCAGTAAAAGAGATTGGATGTCTTTAGGGTGTTTTAGAATAAGAGTCTGAGTATACAGCATCTCACCTTACCAAGCACTGTATTCATGTGCATGCATGAATACAGTAGGGGCTTTCGGTCACGTAGCATGAGCTACCCTGAATTGGTCTAGATCTAAAAATAGACTAAACTTATAAAAAAATGTTCACAAGATACAAAGTAAGTAGACATTTCTTCTTCCTGTATTATTTTGGACATGAAGCAGTTTTTGAGCACAACTAGGACATGAAGCAGTTTTTGAGCACAACTATTCTATAAGTGAACATTTTTGACCATCTTCATAAACGTTTTCAGCATCTCCATATCAACAATACAGACTGCTAGGGAAGATCCTTTCTAGCAATCACCCTCTGCATCTGCAAAAAAACTTTGATATTTTGATATTATGAGTTATTGAAACATTTAATGTCCCTATGGGATTGATAAAGTATTTCTGACTTTGAATTCGGTTTTAAATCTCAAGGAAATGTGTGGGTATTAAAACACATAGATCTCGCATGAGGTACAACACCCTCCCACCCGCTATACTTAATGGGACATTGCATGATATAATTATTCATGAGCGGAAGCTACATTGGAACTTCTTTTAAATCTTACTTGCTTTTTACACAAGCATTTATTTTCTGAATGTAAAAGATATCATTAAACAGTAAAACCTCAAACAGTTCAGCCCCAAACAGCGGCCTGGACGGATCAGATTTCAATGAATAATTTTTTTGATATACAACATGTAGCAGTGTATTGATCACAGCTCTGTGATTTCATTAAAACATTTTAATCCAATATTAATAAGAGTGGTTATTAACCTTTACCAGGCTTGTTCCTTGATAGAGTTTTATTGCACTGATGTTTAGTGAAGCTTAATGAGATTTTCGGATGCATCTTGCTGAAGCAGTATATAGGTGAGCTCAAATTGTGTGTGTGTGTTTGCACAGTAAGCACATGTACCTATAAGAGTATCACCTTAAGGCCACGAGAAAAAGGATGTGCAGTTTTTAATAAGATGGTAGGTGTTTCTCACTGCCAGCCTATCATTACTGTCATTGTGGACCGCAACTGTGCTTCTTTGTGCACACCTGGTAATCATGAAGAACAAGACCTTAGACAACAATACAGCACGGCCCCCTGCTTACATCCCATCTCCAGTTTATTTTTTTCCATGTCTGTCATCACTTTGTCTTTGTTTCCTTTTGATTCTCAACATACAATTACATGTAAATGGCCCTCCAGAATTTTTAGGAGCAAAGTTTTTGTTTTTGATCTAATTTAGATGTTGCACCAGTTCTTTGGCAAAAAAAGAAATAAAATAAAAGATACACTCATGAACATAAGAAGAATTACTGTTTGTTTCCAAGAAGCAGATAACAAATGCTGATAAAAAAACAAAACAATTGGAAACAAACGGAGTACAATTATGTTTGTTCTGTTCATTTCAATAGGATTGTTAAAGATATTGAAACACAAGATAGACAAGTAACAAAACTCGGTTGATTAATTAAAATTATGAATAGACCAAATACTATGTATATAATCAATATTCAAAGAACTGGGAAAACATGGAAAAAAACATTTTCATACTCCTGTCAGATTTAAGGACTTCACTGTAACGAAACAGCATTTGTTGTAACTCTGCAAATGGTTCTGTTGCTTATAGTAGCATAAACAGTACGTGCAAGCCATACCAACAAATTGGTGTAAGGTCAGTACTTCAAGCATTATGTTATGTCCCTTCTGCGGCCATTTAAGGCAAGCACAATAAACATTTCAAGAGTATATGCTTTTTGCCATGAAACATATACATTAAAAAAATTGTTGAGAAAACAAAAATATTCTTACTTTTTGTGCTAAGTATTTATGGGCTTCCTTTTAAATATTTGTCAGTGTCATAACTTTTAGCGATTTGACCCACATAAACAGAGGACTCTCAGGAAATCAGGTAAACAGGTTTTATTGAACAGGTTGGTGTGATTGGGAACTGGAAGGGCTTGAGGCGGCTAGGCAAACCGGGAGCTTCTGTGGGGCGAAACCAGGTTGACTGGGAAACTGTGAACATTAATGTTTGAGTCTCTGTCTTACTAGGATTGCAGTTGGTTACGCCAGGGAGAGAGCCGAAAGGAAGGAGGAGTACTTGCTGCTGTCCAGTGGTTGGTTGTCCGGGGGTCTTTTCGGGAGGCGGATGATTGGAGCTGGAGGGAGCAGTCCGAGCTGAATCCGAGGAGAGTGAACCCAAGTGGCAAACTGAGCCGGGATCCAGGAAACTGTGTAGCACTGAGAGGTTTTTGGGTCTGACCTGGGGAGGAGCACAGCGGAGTATGATCAACGGAGAAAGTAAAAAGCATAGAAAACATCAAAAGATGCAACGAGGAGATGGGTTGTACGAGGAGCTTAAACACTAGACGCTTAAACACTAGTTGCTCAGTATGAGGGATTGCTGTAAAGTCAACGACAACACAAGCCATTGTTTCTGCCTGCTGATTCCAGAGGACTGAATGCTGCAAGTCAATGACTCGATGCAATTTGCTGGGGTTCCTTAGATTGGAAACTTTTTCAAATTGATTTGTTAGAATGTATCTTTGATTTTAATTGATTTTTTGTGAAGTGCCTTGAGACGACACCTGTTGTAAATTGGCGCTATATAAATAAACTGATTCTTGATTCTTGATTCTAGAGAATTAAGTCTACACAAGACTAGTTGGCACAGGAGATTAACGTTACGAGTAGTAACAAATACTCAGGTGATGTGAAGCTGGTCCACCGCTCCTCTTATACTGCTTCAGCTCCTAATTAGATGGAGAACACCTGTGCACCGAGCTCCACCCAGGATGGAATAGTAGCGACCCCCAGAGGAAAAACTGCAAAAAACAACTACAAGATCTTCCCCCTTTCTGACAGTCAGATTTCCAGTTGTTCACATACAACCCAATACAACTAGAACCAGACAAACCAAAACCCCTCCCAATGCCTCAAATCATTATGCCAGTCTGTCAGCTTTTTAACCTTTTGAAGGATTTTTTATACATAAATCTCACAGCAGTAGAATTATACTTTAAGAAAATTGTATCCACTTTCTGTATGTTTTTTTGTAAAAACTCTCAAGAGATCATTGTTATCTTAGAAGCTTTATTGCCTAATATTCTACAAGGATAACAACTGATTGTTCTTTCGGAGGCACAGATGGAAAAAACTAAAATCCTTAGGGATATTTCTGGATTAGATTTTCATTTCAAGTCTTTTATTGGTTTTATTGTTATGATTTGAACAAAATCCCACACATTCATGCTTTGCGGTTTAGGAGATTGTAACAGTGTACCAACATGTTTACTGTAAAATATAATAAATTAGCTTTAGATCTCCTCAAGAAGAGTTGACCTTGTCTTATTAGAATACACATTTTTTTCTTTATAACATTACAAAATAGATAAATCAGCAGCTCAAAAAATTGCCCCATCAAACCAAACTGAATAAGCTTTACATCCTAGCTTTGAAGATATTTCTTTACTATTGAGCAGCTTTATTAGTGTATTGATAAACATATGTAAACTGAATTAGGAAACTTAAAATGCAAAAGGCTTTCCACCTGACAAAACTAAAAATATAAGATTTTTTAGAGATAACGTTCTGCCAGCTTCCCAAAAATCCTCCCTGCATTTACTTTTTGTTTTTTACGTTGTAGCTTTCCTATTGCATCTGTAATTGAAATTCTTATCTTTTGACTTTGTCCATTTCTAACATTTTTATTTAAAAGTTATATTTATTTGTTTAATCTTCCTTCCTCCTATCCCTTATTTATTTGTTACTTAGAAATTTAGTTTATAATTTGTTTTCTCATTTTGTCTTTACAATCCAATATTCACCTACAGTCATGGAGCAAGGATTATGACAAAAAGTAAAATAATGCATTCCAAATACAAGAAACTGGTATGTTTCCTTAGTAGCTTGGCTTCTCTGCATCAAAACAGGGCATTCATGGGGGCCTATGGTAAGCCTATTTACTTACACAACAAAATATTTTAATGAGTGGAAAATGTCCAATACTGATTTGCTATTTAATTTGATCAAAATGTTTATCGTTGTTTAAAAAAAGTACAACTTTAATGTCTTTGCTCAACATAAAGTTTTCATTGTACTTGACTTCTTTTCATTTATTTTCTCTGCTCTGGTATTTTTTATCCTCTTTTTTTATTTATTTATCTCATTCACCTTTGTGTCTCACCAGGGCAACTTAATTAATCCAAATCTTAAATCTTTCACTCAGTTTTGCTCAAAGCTCATCATCTCTCTTTACCTCCCTTTGTGGGGTTCACAACCCTGTCACTGGCCTCCTCAAGTGCAGACCAAAATTATAGCCCATCCTGGATAAGGTCATGTTTTTGTCACTGTGACGGCAATGCCTGGTATGGACTAATTATGTTGGAAGCAGTCCTTGTCTCTGCATTGAGGCTGAAGGTGCCAAAATTCATGGGGTTATGAACAAATTGGTTCCGGCGGGAGATGGAGGACAGGAAGTGGGCTTTGATGAATGCACCAATGAGATACAGCTGCTTGTGAAATGGATTGGAATTTGCTGTCTATATGAGCCTACCTTTTTTAGCTGACTGGTATGTTAAAATAGAGATTTACTTTTGAGTACCTCTTATTTAAAGTAATAATTTGTCACAGGCATTAGTGCAGCAGAAATCCAATAGTGTTTGGCTTAAAGATCTGTTAATAAATATATATAATTATATTATTATATAATATAATTATTCATAGATAAACATTTTATAATTAAGAATCGGGCCAAAAGGAAGAACAGTACCTGGAATAGATAGCCAAACACTTTCAGTCTCTTATTAGGGAATGAGTCAAAACCCTAGTAGACATTGTACACATTCATTACAACAAACACAAACAACTTAAACTCTTTAAAGTATGAAAAATTAATATCCAAACCATTAATAAAGAAAAACCTATACCCAAACTACTATGTCAAACGTAAGAAGCCCACACAAAAAACCCTCCCTAGCCCCGACCCAAGTGGAGAACTACCGACCGGTCTCCCTCCTCCCTTTCCAGTCTAAAATCATCGAAAGTGCTGTCTCAAAGCAAGTGAAAAAATTCCTCTCCCAACATGACCTCCTAGATTCTAACCAATCAGGCTTCAAGAGCGGTCACTCCACAGAAACGGCACTCCCGTCAGCAACGGAATCCTTGAAAGGAGCCAAAGCGACAGGCCAATCATTAGTTCTCATCCTACTTGACCTCTCAGCTGCATTTAGTACTGTAAACCATAGCATCCTATTTACCAAGCTGGCAGACATGGGCATTGAGGGCAGTGCACACTCGTGGTTTGAATCCTACCTCACCGGACGATCCTTCAAGGTGGCATGGCAAGGCCAAACATTGACTCAACACCACCTCATCACAAGGTTCCCCTAAAGCTCAGTGTTGGGCCCCTTCCTCTTTGCCATGTACACTACTTCATTGGGCCCAATCATCCATTCGCATGGGTTCTCCTATCACTGCTATGCAGATGATACCCAGCTCTATCTGTCCTTTCCTCCAGATGACCTCTCGGTACTGACGCGAATTTCTGACATATCTGCATGGATGAAAGATCACCTCTCCAAAACTGAACTGCTTGTCATCCCAGCCTAGGAAAGTATTCACCACAACATCAGCATCAGGTTAGACTCCCTATCTGTGGCACCCACTAAGGTTGTAAGAAACCTGGGCGTCATGATCGATAATCAGCTGACCTTTGCGGATCAGGTTGCCTCTGTCACTCGATCGTGTCGCATCTCTATTCAACATCAGGAAGATTAGGCAATATCTAACCCAACATGCGACACAGCTACTAGTTCAGACCTTGGTCATTTGACGCCTTGATTACTGCAACGCCCTCCTAACTGGTCTTCCAGCCTGTGCTGTGAGACCGCTACAGATAATCGAGAATGCTGTAGCTTGCTTGGTTTTCAATTAGCCAAAGCGAGCGCATGTCACACCCCTTTTCACTGAACTCCATTGGCTTCCCTTTGCTGCACGCATAAAATTCAAATCACTAATGCTGGCATACAGAGTGTTTGATGGTTCAGCGCCCATCTAACTCAACACCCACTTAAAGCCTTACGTCACGTTGTTGACGTGCTGTCACGTGGTTGCAGAACGTTTTAATTGTCACAGTCACACACAGAAACTTAATAGTCTTTTGCTTGCTTAATTGATCACTATATTCCAGCCAAAGTAAACCTGAGCCTGGCATTTCTGAAGTCCTCTGAAAAAAAGGCTCAAATATTTTTTCCCCAACAAGAGAAGCTGTTTCTTGCTGATCACCTCCGTTGTTCAGTGTGCTGTTCATTCTGCATTTTAAGTTGTTTTAATATGCCATCTTTGCAAAACATCAACAAATCAAACAATGGCATTGTCAAAAATGCCATAGAAATACTTTAATAAAAATTCGTTTTTTATCTTACACTTACACTTTTGTATTGAGTCTTAATTACTTTAAAGGTAATTTGGGCTCATTACAAACTTCCCAAAATAACCTTGGATTTTAAACAAGTAATATATTAATATAAATGATAATAATATACAAATGATCAATATAACATTTTCCTATTGTAGTAAAGACACAATATAAATATATTTTCACACATGTGATATGGTGATGAATGTAGTAACCACAAAGTTTATATATTGATATTTGTTATCTTCTTTTTTATATAGGAATGTTAGCTTCTTGAAAAGGCATAGTGTCAAGTATATATTGTTTTTACAGAGTAGGAATAAGCATCTGTGTGGGAGGCTTGAAGTACTGACCAATCAATGCTTACAAATTATTGTGTGAAATATGACCGAAGTGAAATAGATCAGTTAACAATATTGCATATCTTTGTTTTTTAATTGGTGCTAAAATATCTACAACCTGCTGATAGCGAGGTTTTCATTGCTAGCAATTAGTGAGTGCAGATGTTATCAGAACAAAATGTTCATTGTTGACCTCACCTTCATACTACCTTTTTCAATAAGTCATCCAGTCTCAACATGGTGAAACATTTTATTAATAAAATTCAACACGCTTTTACAGGAGAGTTTCTATTTCAATTTCTTACATGCAAAATCCAAACAACTCGATTAGTCATCCATAGAATTTAAAGCTTTTGTTAAGTAAGAGCCAGACCTAAATAGATTTGAGTTACCTTAAAGCAATCCTTTTTTTTAAAATACAATATTCACGAAAATTCTGTTCCACATTTTAAAACAGTTTCAAGACTGTTCAAGAGCACAGGAGGCAGGGAAAAACTAAAGTAGGAAAATGAAGAAAGAGGATTTGAATGTGTGAATGGAACAATCTGCAAGATAGAAATAAATTACTGTGGTGCAGAAGAATACTTCTTTGCGGAGCTTGAATGGAGTGAATATTCACCATATACAGTTACAGTGGGGAAAATAATGAAAAATGAAGTAAACCAAAGGTAATTATCACTAAAAATATGTTTATTATCCCTTCTTTCCTTGAGTTTTCTTTAGTTTTAAAATATCAAGATTGTTCTCCAAGCCAACAAAAAAAGCACAGCACAAAAAGGCAAAAAGAAAAGGTCTTGCCAGCTTGCATTCATTTTATTTCCATAGGACCATAAAAAACTGAGCTGCAAGTTTAAAAAAATAATCAACAATATTTCAAATTTATTCAGTTAGTTTACCGGGAAACACCAACAATATGCACGTTCATTCATCAGTCATGCAGTTAAAAGATAGGTGATTAATTTCAGTATTCTACAAAAACTGTGCTACAGTATATGGCTATATTCCACAAACAAGTTCAAAATACAATACATAAAAATTAAGATTAGTAAGGCATGAGAGCCAAACACAATAGATCATTTTTATAAATTAATAAGAGTTCATACTGAAGTCTCACAAAAACAGCATCAAAGACTTGGTTTGATGTGTATCATTTTTCAGATTTTCTGCTGTAAAATGACATTGACTTGAGCTATGTATAAAGTATATAAAATAAACTGGTGGTTTGATCTGCTCTGAACGCCAGTCCGTATGCAGCCAGCCACAACAGAACTTGTTTATCATACTGTCAACAATCTGGGGTTGTTCTTCTCCAAGTAGACACTTGCACTTCTGGTTGTAGGATAAAATTTTTGTCTTTTCTTTCTTCATCCACAGCAGAGGAAGATCTATGTTTACAGGTTGAGCCTACATGCTCTTCAACTAATGGGGAGGTTTCATTCATGTCCACCATTCAAGTATTCAAGTTCAATCTCAGGTTTTACATCTTTTGCTTGTTGTTCAGATGCAGCTGGAAATACAGCAGGTCCCGTGGGAGACATTTTAGAAGATCTTGTTTCAGGAACACAAGCCACCAAGAAAAATTACCCTCTGTACTGGGAAAAGGTTGATACGAGTGACAAAGTATTAAACCATCATGATTGCCATTTTATGCATGAAGTTGTGCACGATCTTCAACAGGAATTGATGCAGTACTTCTCAGTTTGTCTCACTGCCACATTCTAAAGCAAAGCATTAACATTTCACTTTCATACTCCATAACATTACCAAAACCAATGTGTCTGCATTCAGAAATCAAAGCATACATGATTTAGCTACTACATCAATTGTACTCTGGGAGGACCGATATGCAGTTTAACGCCAGGGTGCATTTTTAGGAGCCTCAACTATGTGCTGGTGAAAGTTACAAAAACTAACTCTACAACTTTCCAATTTTGAAATAAGACCGAATTTAAAGGGATAAATGATCCCATGGGGATCTTTACAATGACTGACAATGATTTAACATTGTAGAAGACAGAAATGTTTCTACTGTTATAAGAACTGCTATCTTAATAAGCAGTTAATTGCTAATGCTCCAAAAACCCTATAGGTTTTTATCTGATGAAAAGGTTTAAGAGAATTGAATGGCTTTTTTTTCTGCATTTGGCTTCCCTCCCTGCACTTCCTGCCTGCTCTAGCAGTGACCTACCACTCTGACTTTCCAAGGCTTATGGGTAAGCAAATTCAGCAGATCTTAACACCTTCTCCGCATTGCACCTGATTGAGGGGGTAGAAAAAAATCTTCCTCTCATGCACTTTTGCAGTCCTCGCGCACCTCGTCTAATTCACCCTTCCCCCTCCTTCTTCGCTTTCATCTATGCATCCTTCCTCTTAACTCATTTCTGTCTCTCTTCTTTCCCTTTTATTCCTTCTTTCCTCTCAGGAGGCTGCAGCAAGATTCATTTAGAGCAATCAGCACAAGACATGAATACAGAGCAGAGCTGTGTCACACACAAGCTCAGATGAAGACTCTCACAAACATATGCCAAGACATAATGTCTCTTCAACCTTTGAAAGCATTGATGAGCCAGCTGAGTGAGAGATTGGCACACATGCACGTGGTCACAGGCACCTACAAAGTGATGGACACTATCTTTAACCTTTGAAAGTAATAATGAGAAGACAGAACACAGCTACAGAGCTCTCTGTGCTTCTAGGGCAAACTGATTTTTAATTTATTCTTTATACTTTTGTGCAGTGTGCACAAACCTGCCTATGCCTAGACAGTAAACATGTGTTTGATGCTGTCCTCAAACTTATCCCCTTAGAGCCTCTGAAAATACAGTATGGAATGTGTTTGTTTGTGTTTACCTCTTTTAACCTTAGTAGTCAGCACACATTTAATTAACTTGTATATTTGCAATGATAATGAATGGGTCAAAGTGAGGCTGTTGGGAGATGTTTGAAAGGCTCAGAGCTTTAAAGGTCAAGGCTTTGATTGCTTTGCAGTGTTTTTGATCCCAGAATATAGATTTCTTCTCTGGCAGGTGTCCCCACAGTTTATGAAGTAATACTTTTTTTAAGCATGTGTTTTAAGACAGTAAATTAAATCCTTATCCCATCTTGAGCTAAGCTTTAAAGTCAAGGTCAATGTGGATGGCATTGGTCACAATTTGAGCCTGGGGATATTCAGTAAATGGCACTTATCTGCTTGGTCAGTCCAGCTTTTTGCTTCAGGCTAAAAGTGATATGAAACTAGAATTCCTACATCTGTATATGTCTGTGTTAGAACTAAAAACATAAATAAACTTCAGAGAAACATTTTTAACCCCTATGAAAATTTCACTAAAAATATTTCCCAACCACTGTAAAAAGAACAAATATTATTTCTTTCTCAAAGAAAGTATTTTAACCGTCCATTTTTACTGGGTGCTCACTTGTTTGATTTTTTACTCAGAATAAAATTGTTTTCAAAACTAAATGAAAAAGAATTATAAGGGTCAAAGTTTTTAAAGCTGACCTTTTTATAGAGAAGTACCACAAACCCCTGTAGTGCAATCATGAGTTGTTAAGTTTGTAATGCTCCAGAGGGTAAGAACCGCTAACAACAAAGGCTTTTCTCTCATTCACACATAGTTTATCTTGCCAAAAATACTTGCTTCCTTTTTCTTCACTCACAAATTAACTTTATTCATTTTCCATTCTAAATTCATAGAATTTATTATGATGCCAGCCCTGCCATTAGCAGCAATAATGAATGTTAGCTCATTCACTCAATAGTTGATTTGCATATTTACATATTTTGCTGATGTTACATAACTTGTTTTTGGTTTATATCATATTAAAATGTCATTCCCTTATCAAAAACGCACCCGGAGTGTTGCACTGACAGACAAGAGCCATCTATTTACCCATAGCTCCACGTTGGAGCTATGGGTAAATAGACACCCCTGTGCCCCGCCCCCACATAACTCCAGCTGACTTGTGGCAGCTAATATTACATATTTTAGCTCTTTTGTCCAACTGAAAATAACACTCCTAGGAGCTGTTTTGAACAGCATCAATGCATGACATGAAGAAGCTGTATTTTGATGACATGAAGTGGCAATGTCAAAAAGAGTAGGAGTTTCTTACAGAGATAGGTAAATTTTAGGGCAAAATATTGCCACTATATGTCAATGCATTAATAAATAAACAATAACAACTTCTAAGAGACTGGAGTCCTGCAGTAAATATCGGTGTTGTTGATTCAACTGTAAGAAATGGTGTTATGGTATGCTTTAATTTCATTGAATAATAAGTTTAAAATGAAATATTGTTCACTTTTAAAAACCTTTCATGACTCAGAATCTCTTTACCTAATAAAGTTTATGTTACAATGTATTGATGACCTGAAACATTTTAGAGTGGCAGAAATAAATTGTGGTAAAGCAGCATTTCAGCTGTTTTGGCAAATGTATGTAAAAAAAATACAAACAAAAACCCTAACCCTAAACAATTATATTTTGCAGGCCCCCACAGAAACACACTTGTTGACATACCAAAATATCCCCCACAAAGCAGATATCCTCCTATTTATTTGATGGCTATGCTTTTAGAATAAATATTTCTTTTATTTTTACAAAAACACACTCTCTGAGAAAGGCTTTAAGCATCACTGTTGATTTAAGATTGCGCATTGTAATACTTTTAGTCGTCAGACTTCAGTACAATTCATAAAGTTTTAAATAAACTGCTCATTGATCATGTTTATGATTTCTTTGTCATATTAACTTGCAAATGGGCATCTGCTGTTCTGTCACACAGTGGTTTAATGAGGCACTTTGCCGTGAATCTCTCTGCAGGTGTTACAATGACCAAGACAAGGGACATACAGCATGCTGTCATATTTTGTCATCATTGACTGCATTTATGACTCATAAACATTAGTTATCTGGATTTGTGTGTGGGAGAAGATGATAAGCACATGCACAAACACATGCTATAACAAAGAGCAGCCGTTGACACAGTACCTCATGTCCTATCAGGGATCAATATTTCATTTGCTCTCCTTCTCTGCTTAGATGCTGACTGGCATCCCTTCCTGAGGGGACAGCTCATGGACATGCACACACACTTTTATTCAGCCAACCAAGATGCACACACACACACACACACACACACACACACACACACACACACACACACACACAATGAAGCACTCAGAGTCGTTTTTTGCCTTGACTGACATTTCAGCCATGCTGTGCCGACATCTCGTTGACACTCTATCCCTTTCAGACGCACATCGCTGTTTACCAACTACTCTGAGAAAAATGCAGAATGTTTAAGGGTGTATACGCCATTGTACAAGTGTGTCTTCAATGCTTTCGGTCTGTCATCAATATATGCTTAACTCATTTTACATTTAGAACACTGTGTACACATTTTAATAAAGCGAAATTGTGCGTGTTCCCCCTGCCTTTGTGTTCGCAAGCATGCATGTACATAGTTGTGAAAAAATATTTTCTCTTCTTCCTTTCTTTTCTTTGGTTGTGCTTAGACTAGATCTGGGGAGCTTAGGTCTCATTGTAACCGAGGAAATAGGCACAATGTTTCCATACGCGTTTATAGGACCAGAATAACAGAGGCAGGGAAAAGAGAATTGGCAACTGTTTATGAGAAAAACTAACAATATGTAAAGTGTCATTGGGAATGGGAAGAAAAATTATTAGAGTTCTGTGTTTTAATTTTAAAGGGTTTTACATGACCAGTTCTCAAGGATTAGGTCAACAGGACATAACTGCGATACCATTGTTAACAAATAGAAAAAAAACATAGGGTGAATCTCCTTAGAAGTAGCTGGCCCAATAAAATACTCCAAGAGAATATTATTCTTTCCTCCAGGAATCTAAAAACTCACATGACTTAGTTTAATAATTACTCACTATACAACAGCAAAAATAAGACCTTTCAAAAATAATATTCAATATTAAGTAAAACCCCGGAGCCCCTCTGGTGATATGGGTAAAAAAAAAAAAAAAAGTATGTTTTCTCGTTAAACAAGTTGTGGCCACGAGACACTATTTGGTGGCCACGACTTGCTTAATGCATGGCCATGAATTAATAATTTGTGGGGACGAGATCCTATTCCGTGGCCACAACTTGTTCAACACAGCGGTAAAGTTAGTAGAGCTTCATAGAGTTAGCAGTGTCTTACTCCCTTGCGGGCAGATGCAGGCTGGCTTTTGGCTTCGGCTGTTTGGTTTCTCCCTCCTAGGAAACATGGTGGATAATTTAGGGACCGTCAATAAAGTTTGAAACTGAACACTCTTGAAAAACAAGAATTAATATCTTTCTTGTTATGGCACACATTGACAAAACAATACTTATTATTCTACAGGATGACACAGATGAGGCACACTTGTTTTTATCCAAGTTTAACCCATTTGTTTATTTTTTATTTATTTTTACTGTAAGTATTTGGTATATTTCTTCAATAGATACCGCTAACTCTACAGAGCACTAATAACTTTACGGCAGGCCCGGACTGGCCATAAGGAGAACCAGGAGTATTCCCGAAGCGCCGGCCTAATATTGGCCTGCGACTCTCTTTGAAAAAAAAAAAAAAAAAAGTCCGCCGGTGGAAATCAGGCCAGCAGCATGTGCGGAGGGAAAGAAGATTGGTTTATTTCGATTAAGACCCGCCCTAAATGTCCGTATCAACCACACAGGTGTGGAGGAAGCAGCGTGGCGTGTGTCTGGTGCTGGCAGCTCGCGCAATCAGCGAGCGGTGCAAGAAGTGAGGAGGAGTGACTCAAGGCTAAAGGAGAAAGCGGCTGGAGGAAGACGCGGCCAAACTAAATATTATTATTTACTTTATAAATTATTTATTTTCCAGCGAATGGGATATAATCTTATCATTATCATGTATATGAGAACAAGGCCAAATCAGTGAGACAGGCTACATTATCTTACTGTATGAAATGGTGGTGAGGGTGATTACACCAGTCCTGCTTGTAGAGCATTTGGGAGAAGTTACAAAACAATTTCTACAGTAGAGCAACAACACATGAACACTACCAAACGCTAGCATTGACATAAGTGGCTCTCGACTGTAATAATAGCTTTCTTGGCGTTATAGATTTTAAACCTTTGGGGAAATTATTTATACTTGTGACGAAAGTGGGTGTTTTCAGTGTCCTATTTAATTCGTTAAAAAAAACTACCAGCAGCTTTCTTCCATTAAAAAAAAAAAAAAAAAAAAAAAAAAAAACATGCTAATATCTTAGCCTAACTGCACGCCTACCAAGACATGGACACTTAGGAAAGGGAAGGTAAGAAAGAGAAAAAAGAAAGAGTTTGTTCTTTGTCACAACAGTCGTTTTTGTGTTCAACTGTGTTGCTGGAGGAGGTCTTCGGGGGTTCTCGAGAAGTACGGGTACTGGTTCTGTTTATAACTTTTATGGACAGAATTTCTAGGTGCAGCCAAGCTGTTAAGGTGGTGGTCTTTAACAGGGGGTCCGCGGAGGTACTGCATGGGGGTCGAAAGTTTTGGTTGATAAGACCAAAGTTGTTTTTTTTTATATTCCCCCCCTGCATTTTTTTCCATTAATTGAAATGTCTTTAAATACACATTAAAATGAAATCAACACACTGTAAACAGATAAATGGAGGCAGAAAATGTCTTTCAGTCGTCAATGCACAGATTCAGCAACACACAGGAGCTCTTTCAAGCTGGGCACCGTTTTATTCACAACACCTGTCCCATAGACAAGGAATCAGAATCAGAAATACTTTAATAATCCCAGGGCGAAATTACTTCTTTTACATTACTCCATATTAAATAGAAATTACTTACATATATTAAGAATATATATATATATATATATATATATATATATATATATATATATATATATATATATATATATATATATATATATATATATATATATATATATAATTAAGGGGTCCCCACTCTACCTCGCAATCAGTTTGGGGATCAGTTTTGGTGGCTATAGGATTGGATCTCTGAGGATCATGTGGTGGACAGATGTTTTGGGACTTCAGTTCAAAGTTAAGTTTGAAATTGCTAGAATGAGGATTGGTGTGTTCAAATCTGAGAACATTTTCTTGAACCGGAAAATGGTGTAATGCTTTCTCCATGTCAGGGATGAAGTCCTGTCCCAAGTGAAAGTGTTTATGCTTATGAATTTAGCAGGTATTTTTGTCCCAAAAAATTTACAAATTAGACACAATGTTACACTTATCAATCTGAACATAAGCTATCTAGATAAAAATCCCTAGTCAGAGTAAGTGGTGACAGCAAATCGATAGAGGGAAGTACAAAAAGAGTATTTGAGAAGGTAAAGAGGTATGGATAAGAGTAATGATATAAGATGTTAGTTGAAAAGGTTGGTCTTCAAAAGTTTTTTTGCAAATAGACTGGGGCGCTGCTGTTGTTGTGGTGCTTGGTAGGTCATTCGACCAACTTGGAACACCACAAGAAAACAGTCTGGATTGTCTTAAGTGTAGTGTAGGTACTCCTAGACTTCAATCTATTGATGACTGAAGCCACTGAGCTGTGACATAAGCCTTTGCTTGAATATTCAAGTACATGGGAGCCAAACCCTTAAGCACTTTGTAGGCTAGCATCAGGATGCGGGCAACCAGGGGTAGAAAGTGAAGCTCAATGAACAAAGGGGTGACGTGAGACTTTTTGGACTGATTAAGGACCAGACGCGCCACCGCGTTCTGCCATGTATATTTGATTCTTGTTCACGAACAGAGATATGTTGTGAAGCTCAACCATACAGGAGGTGCTTAGGGTACAGACAAGGCTACTAGGCATCGTTTAGAGCCAGTTGAAGTGGCTCGAGAATCTAATAATAATGACCACTGGATATTTATAGATAGTTATGGTTTTTGGCTGGAAATGCCTAAATATTCCCCTGGAGGAGCAGGCTCAAATGTCGGGAGAGAGGGACATACGGGCCTCATTCGTTGAGCGGTTGCTCCCAATGACGCAAACCTTGACAAGTTGATGGATTTTTTCAGCATGTACAAGGAAGTTGGGGGTTTTCTTATTAATTTTTGTTTTTAGACCATTTGGTGAGGTCTTGTAAAACTTATTTTAATGCCCGACTCCCAGTAGTAAAGAGTAGCATGAATTACTCAAATGCACTACAATTTTTTTTCTTTCCTAACACGGAACCCTTCGGCTTTAATTTGTAAGACCAACCGCATCTTGGAGATATGGTGACAATATTATGTGTCAATTTTGCAATCCATTAGCGACATAGTCTAACATCAAACGTAATCTTTTCGACAAAATTTCTTACTTTCATTTGAACATTTAATAACCTTCTAAAAAAACAGAAATAGGAAATAGAAAAAGTGCCCCCATCCCAAAAAAAGAATTGTGCCAATCCTGTTTACTGAGTTGGCTATCTACGAAGGTATTGTCAGGTTTTGCTAAAAAACAAAAACAAAACAAAAAACAGCTTTTAAACACTAGTAGTGTAAAATTAAAATTTAATTACTCTGTCATCTGCATGTTCCTTTATATTCATTTTTGTTAACATTTAATATGTCATCTAAAGATCACGAATGATGTGTGAGATATCTGCTGCCACCATGACTGTGCCATTACCCTACAGCTATGACAAATTGGACTGTGTTACCAACTTCTATTTGCATAGACAAGTACAAATATTGTCCACCTACACACACTGTGATGTTAGTGTCATTTGTCAAATGGGACTGTGTTACCAACTTCTTTTTGCATAGACAAGTACAAATATTCTCCACCTACACACCCTGTGATGTTAGTGTCATTCGTCCTCAAATGGTGCTGTGACTTCTTTCAAGCATGCTATTGTCAGCCTTTCTGCAGAATGCAAAAAGGCTGCTTTTTGTCTAATGTATGACACATCTATACAGACACTTGACTGTACCCATACGTATCAAAATTCTTATGAAAAGGACTTGCTATGCATTACATTCTGTATTTTATATATTTATCTAAGAGGAAATAGATCACTCTACTAGTAAGTGTCACTGTCAGCACACTGGGAAATTAGACCTTCATTACCAAGTCCAGACACAAAATGGAGGAGGTTTTCTAGGTTCTAGCTTTCAGATTTATTAGCTTTGCTTTCATGCATATATATAAAAATATATTATGTATAAAATACTAGCTAGTATTATTTTCATTGCTAAAACCATATGTATTTTTAACGCATTGGCATTTTTGAAAATTATTACAAGTCATGATTCTTTAAGTCTTTATGAATGGATGTTGTTATTGTTTCATTTGTTAGGTATACAAATCAATTACTTTATTTTAAATTGGCAATCTGTCTGTAAGTACTTTAACACAATCCCCTTTTGCCATAAGGACAGACCATATTATTCAGTAAGGTTTGAGAAGAGAGATGTTTTACCCATTTCCTGTTATTTCTGGAGGACCTTTTCAGTTTATTTGTTTTTTCTGGTCAAAAACAGAGTATTTTAGTGATTTGATTTTACATTCATTACACTGAAAGAACTAATGATGGTTTACTTCTAGTTTTATGCCAAATGCCACCAGATTTTTGTTTCAAAGAAATTTGTTCCACATAAAACTTCTTTGTTTTAAACAGAAGTTATCTTGAGTGTCTGTTGCCAAGCAGCTTCTTCTGAACTGCTGTCACGGTGTAATAAATCTTGTGATGTATGCTAATGTTTTGAAAATCCTCTACATGGCTCTAAAGGAGACAAAATTTGGGAGATTTTGTGGAACATCATTCAGTCATGTGTTTTACATTTCTATGAGCTGAAAAGATTTTCACGATTACTTAATTTCTAAGTTCAAGAAGAGTTTTAAATCTTTAAAGTACAAGTCCAGGTCAAGTCTAAGTTTTGTTTGCACCAGGTAAAACATAAAAGCCAGGTTCATAATAATATTTCAAATAGAGTCCCTGACTTCCCTAAACCAAACCATTGGATTAGCTCGTCTGGGGAAATCCCAAGTCATTGCCAAGGCCGGCAAAGATAATGTCCCTCCTCCATGTCTTGGGTCTTTCCTAGGGCCTTTTCCTTGTTGGACATGTCCAGAAAACCTCATCAGAGAGGTCCTCCTGGAAATATCCTAAACAGATGCCAAGCCCCCTTAACTGGCTCCTCTCAATGTAAAGAAGCTTCGCTGAGTTCGTTCCAGCTGACCGAACTCAGGTTAAGGTTAAACAAAAGCGAAAAGGAGAACGGTAAGAGGATGAATGAGAAGGAGAGATGAGCAACAGAAGAAACCTGGCAGGGCTAAGAGGTTGACAGAAAGGGTACGGAGATTGGCAGGATTGCTGCAATGCACAATCTTGTTCTTTCTTTCACTATCCAAACTTCTGACCATAGATGAGGGTAATAACATAGACCAAGAAATTCACCCCTTAGTTCAGTTCTCCCTTTACCCCCACACTAGTACAGGCCCCCCGCACACAATCCATCTATGGAACTCCTACTCCATTTTTCCCTCATTCATGAACAAGAGCTCTAGATACTTGAGTCAGAGAAGGGGCTCTACCTTTTTCCAGCTTATAACTGGGATCTGGAGTGCAGATCCTCATCCTGGTCATTTCAAACTGCAAACTACTGCGGTGAAAGCTGGACCGCTTAGTCTGATGAAGACAACAGGAACACAACATCTTCAAAAAGAAAAGATCTCATCCTACAGCCGCCAAAACAGATGCATTCCACAACTATTGGCAGCTTCTGGTGTCTGACGTCAAAAATACCTGATTCGACTCCATAATTCAGCTTGACAGCATCCATAAAGATTCCAATACTTATTGAAAAGGACCTTTTGTAATAATCAGACAAAATGTTCAGCACTTCTCAATGATAATTAAGTATTTAAATGTTGTGCTATTATCACAAACTGAAAAAGTAGCTTATTTTTAAGTTTCCTGATGCATTATTTTCTATTTTTGACATCTTTGCTTTATGTTGATTTACTGATGCAAGGCATTCCTTATCAATTGATTGATGGCCTCATTAAACATAATATATCAATCAATTTGTTTCAGTGACGATGACCAATTGTAACAAGAACTAAATTGGTAAGATAAAAAATATTGCAGCTTTAAAGTAAGAAGTTTGTATTCTTGGTCTGGTTCTGACAAGTGTTGTTACTTGTATGGTCACTGGTGAGGGCAATCTCTTTCCTCTAACACGTGTGTCAAAGAACAACAGTTATTTTAACTGCACTACAGAAAAGTAACTGTCAAAATGATATTCAAAGGAATAGATCTTTCTGAACGAGAAACTGGTTATTGTTTGTGAGAAGAAATCTATATTTTCAACCTTCGTATCCATTTAAAGACCTCACTCACATTTACAGCAAAGATAATCTTTCTACAAATGTTGTTCACTGTATGCCTTTTCTGTTGTCAGTAATTTGTCATGTATCTATTCAACATTTTCTTGCTAAATTGTCTTATTTTTGTCAACAAAACAGGCTTTTCTGTTATCACCGTATGAGATTTCCATACGGTAAAAAAAAAGCTTGTCGTCCTACTGCACTGTCAGAATCCTTGAAGTGCTATTTCTTTGTCAAAATTTAGATTCTAAAATTATTTCTATGCTTTGAAACAACTAACGCTATATGCCCTTTAACAGCTCTCATGTTCCTAAGATATAGGTTTCATTTTTATATGCTCTGATGTTACAGAACTTTATATTTTCTCAATTTATTTGCTTGGAGTTACTTAGTGTTAATATAGATCAGTCAATACCTTATTGTCAAAATATTTGCTCCAGATAGATTGTATATTTTTTTCTGAGTTTATGATTGTACAAGAAGCTTTAATTATTGCTGACTGCAGTCCTTTCTATTATTTTATTTCCACTGAGAGTGCTGTGAAGGCAAGTAGAAGCTCTATTTTAAGTGCAGTCAAAACATATATGGCAGGGGCTGTATTTAATGACAGTTATTCGAACTCCATTCCAGTCTCGTGAACTCTCCTGGTTTACTGTCCATACCTTTTCCAATTTAATCGGAAGTGGTGTACAGAAGATATGCAATATTTCATTTCCACTCTATCATAGTGAAAGAGCAGCAAGAAAACAAGAATAAGGGACAGATCACAAAACATGTGAAGTAAATAAGAAATGCTCATATATGTACATATAATGCTTTGACCAATGTTATTTTTTTCTATATTTTTTCTATATTTAGATATTTTTGACTTTGATTTTGAGCACATTTCTTTTTCCTTATTGTTGATCACCAGCTGTGGGTTTTGGCTTGGCACTGAAAGCATCTGGGTTTATCATTAAAATAATTGTGAAACATATAATCAGCATTCCCCACATTTATTAATGATCTAAGAGACAAACAAAATAAACAAAATGATACAACAAGAATGCAAGAATGTGTCATTTATTTGTATTTTTTTAAACTAATTATGAAACAAAATTTCAAGTTAAAAATCTTATCAAAGTTAAATCTGGCATTTGGAAAAGTATGACTATGCAAATGTTGATGCCATGAAGTAAAATTACAGGTAGAAAGAACATTACAGATAAGCACAATGAGGTCCATGGTATCTCTAGAAGAGCTGCTGAGATCCACAGCTGAGCTGAGAGTATCTGTTCAGAAAACTAAATTTATTCCAAGTCTTTATAGAAAAGTGTCAAGAAGAAAACCATTAAGAGGGCACAATAAGCATGTGGGAGGAGGTAGTAAGATGAAATGTAAAATAAAACCTTTAATTCAAACCTGCATGCAATGCTATTTCTGGATGATAAAGAAGATTTCGCATGATTCTAAAAAACCCATTCCCATGGTAATGCTGAGATTTTCACGGCAAGGAAAAGGAAGCCTGGCAAACTTAAAGAGGAAAATAAAGGAGTTAAGTACAGAACAATCATTGTACAAAACCAGATAGTTACTGCAAACAACTTGGGCTAAAACCTAGAGTGACACTAAACTAGTTAATGTTACAATACATAGTTTCAGATAAAATCAAAGTTACATGTTACCTCACCAGGTAAAAGTACAGACATTTATCCAAATCAGAATATGTAACATCCATCCATCCAAATCTAAATCTTTCCAGCATGTTCTGGGTCTAGATGAAGTAGATGTCCAAACCACCTCAACTGTCCGAACCACCTTGCCCAGCTCCTGATGTGTCCTCCATGTGGAAGAGAAGCGGCTATATTCTAAACTGGTGCTGGATGAACAAGCTTATCATCCTATCTCTAAGGGGAGCCGAAACACCCTGTGGAGGAAACCCATTTCAGCTGCATCTATCTGAGGGCATGCTCTTTCGGTCACCATCCAAAGCTCGTCACCATAGATTAGGATAGCAAAAAAGATCAAACTGTAAATTAACAGCTTCGCCTTTCAGCTGATCACTGCAGTTAGAACAGGATAGTTCAGACGGAGCAGTTTAAGTAAAAAATAGGGATGCACCGATACTGACACTGGTATCGGATATCGTTCTGATACCAGGCATCGGTACTCTACTCGTACTCATAAAATTGCCACCGGTACCACGACATGGATACCACCCGTGGCGCTACTATTGGGCCTGGGTGGGCCTTATGGCGTGATCTCTCTGCCACCAGGTCCGCGGGCACAGAGCCCCCTGCAGGAGCAATAACCGCAAGCGTGTGCGCACGAATAGCAGGTAAGCGCCCCCGTTCAAAGCTGCCCGGACACGCGCTCAACTCCAACAAACCGCCCACTCGCTCAGCTCACTACGCTTGCGCTCGGCTCCGCATCCGCAACTCTACATTATATGCAAATGACTGGCCTTTTTCATCCAATTAAATAATTCCTTCCAAATACACAAAATTGATTCATAATCATAACATTTCAGCAGAGCTACGAGCGCAGACACAGAGTTTGTCAGAGTTGTGCGCGCGCCCGAGGAACCCATGAGATTCACACACACACACGCACACAACCATTGCTCCCCCAGACAGATGCGCCTGCAAACCTGGCGGCACAGAAACCACGCCAGACTGAGTCGCTGTCCTCAGTACCGCAAAAAAGCATTTCAGTATTTGACAATTTTGTTGAATTTGTATTTGTACTCGTATGTTTGCACATAATAGGAAATGTTAAAATAATATCTGTGGGGGGAAAAAAAGTAACTATATGTGTAATGGCGTAAGTACTCGCTATTGGTGAGTACTCAAATGCAAGTACTTGTACACTACTCATTTTGGAAAAAGGTGGCATTGCTGCATCCCTAGTAAAAAACAATGGATAGGTAGGATTATTTATATTTTTTATGCACCATATAAAAACGGTTTTATAAGAAAAATGCTAACTTAAAAATACTTTAATAACTAAATAAAACAAGATCTAGTGGTAAATGATTAAAACAAAATATATATATAACACTCTTGTAAATTAAACAAAAAATGTTGCAACTCCTGTATGTTTACAGTATGAATGTAACCTGAACAGAGCAGCTTTGTTTTGCAACCTACAACTGTGCAACCTCGTCCAATGCAGCTGTGTAGCATGAAAAATCCATGAGTAAGGTTGGGCATACAGATGCCTCTGTACCTGCTGAGCCCCTTAACGGGGGGATGTGTACGAGTGTGACTCTGTTGTAGATGAGATGAGACAAACTGAGAGAGGAAGAGAGAGTGTTAGTTGAAGGGGAAAGTACACCTGTCAACTAGAACCCCTGCAGAGCCAGGTGGCAGTTTGTTTGGATGTATGCATCCACTTCTTTGTCCATGCTTGTAAGTGTCTGCAACAATGAATTCATGTATGTCATTACAGCTGTAATCAGGTATCACAGGTACAGTATGAGAAAAAAAGAATCAACAAAGCAGCATAGATGTTGGGACAGGTGGCAAGAGCAAGCCGTGCATCTGTCAAACTAATGCTTTTGATGCACGTGTTGGTGTTCGTGCAGTGAAATAGCAGGTAAAGATCATAGAAAAGAGAAATTGAGAACAGCAGAAGGATGGATGAGAAGGAGGGAGGAGCCACAGAAGAAAGCTGGCAGGGCAAAGAGGTAAACAGGAAGGGTAGGGAGAGTGGCAGGGGGAGTTCAGCAAGCCAGAGAGCTTCTTCACAGGAAATGTAGGAAAAAAGGAGAGAGCGAGGACTCAGGAGTGCAGGAAGAAAGGTTAGAGGGGAGAGCAGCAGGTACAGTGTGCATCTGTCACCTTCAGCTCCTATGGGCCAGTAAAGCCCAAGAAGAAGAAGGGTGAAGGATAAGGAAGAAACGTCTTAAAGTTGGATTTTTTTTTTAAATTAAAGTTCCCCTTTCTAAAGGTATCCCTATAATGTTGAGCAGTGTTTGTAAATTTGGC
>JAVLVB010001120.1:131468-143081 GCA_032876305.1 Orestias chungarensis
AAATGTAAATGTTAAATCTTAATGTAAATACAAAAACTAAATCTGAATGTAAATATAAAATCTGAATGTAAATGTTAAATCTAGAGTAAATGGTAAAACTAAATCTGAATGTAAATGGTAAAACTAAAAAACGAAACTCAGTGACCATTTAGATTAGGATTTAACATTTACATTTCGATTTACATTAAGATTTAGCGTTTAAGTTTACCATAAAACATTTACATTTAGATTTAACATTTACATTTAGCTTCAACATTTACATTTAGATTTAATGTTTAAATTTATATTTAACATTTAGATTTAGCATTTACATTTAGATTTAACATTTAGATTTAGATTTAATGTTTAAATTTATATTTAACATTTAGATTTAGCATTTACATTTAGATTTAACATTTACATTTAGATCTAATATTTAAATTTAGATTTAATATTTAGCATTTAGATTTAGAATTTAGATTTAACGTAGAACATTTACATTTAACGTTTAGATTTAGATTTAATATTTACATTTAGATATAAAGCTTGAACATACAAACTTTCTGTTCACATATAACATGTCTAAATGTGTGTGTAAAATTAGCTAAATGTGAAGAAAATGTAAGTGCGAAAACTGTGATCACTTTCTTTTACATAATATATGAATTCAAGTAGCAAAATAATTACCTTTGATTGAGTACAGTTATTTGGAATATAAGCGATCTCCCTGAGTATTTTAGTTTTGTTTCTTTCAAGTAGTGAAATCTGGCTTAAGTCTGTGTTTATGTGGTCTACCAGGGAGACAGGAATACTAAGACTGTCTGTGTTCAAACCATACAAAAAAATTATTATTTTACTCATAATTTGTCATGAGTATGTAAATTTTTTGTTGGGAATTATTAGATGATTGATGAATAATCAAATCAGTAAGGAAGCCAAAGTGAATAAAAAAGGGATTGTGACCTGACTGACATACATTCACAATGTTAAAGCAAGCTTCATCAGCGCACTGATGGAAACGTTCCCATGTAGACTTATTTTTCGATGATGAAAACCACTGGAAAGTCATAAATGACATTTTGTTTGAGCTGTTTGTATCAGCTGCAACACTTCATCCTGTCCTTGCATTTCAGGGTTATTTCTGTTGACTTCACAAAACATTCTAGACTCATTTCTTCTTGCATTGCTTCTGTGTAAAAAGGAATTCCGTGTGATGCAAAGAAGAGCAATATAACAGTTTCAGTCTTAGTGGAATACAGTTGAAACAATCAATATGTCAATTTGTTAATTGATGACTGAGGAGCAGAATCTTATCCTGCAGTTTTAATAGCCATCCTTGTCAAGTGGTTTGAGGCATTCTGAAAACAGCCATTCAGCTAATGTAATGTAGCTGATATAAGTTAACTAATTTCCTGAATCAGGAAAATAGATTTACTAAAGTACCTTTGGCATCTGTACATCACTCTGACATTATTGATTTGGGTATGGAATATGGAGGTCAACACTAATTTCTAATGCCATTACAGCTCAGTCTGTGCACCTCCTGCTTTGCACTGCAATAATGTCCAAAATGTTTACCGGGATCCAAAACCCACTGACACAGGCCTGAAAAAATCTATATAACGGTTAATTGCAAGTGTGAGTGTACACAAGACAATACAATTATTTTAATTGTGAATATTATTCATTACTCTTTTTAGCTTGCTAGCAACAAATGTTTTGTAATGAGGTCCAATGTCAAAATACAAGTAAGTGACACTATTTTGAACTACTAAATGGACTTGGTGATTGTGTGTTTTGCTTGGATTTTTCATGTTTGCGGTTATCCACAGTAAATTTAAACTTTGATTTGGTGTTAGAAAAAAAAAGATGATGTTTTATAAACAATGCTATGTTTTGTACAGCAGGAAATTTTGTAGGGACATAATGAGAGGGTTGAGCATAGGGTTAGAATAAGGAACATTAAAACAAAGTTGTACCTAAAATTATTAATTCCACAAACAATTTTTTTTGCAATATAAGAAAACAAGCTGCATTTTCGTAATAATCAAGATCAAACAAAAATAATAGAAATAAATAATATAAAACTAAACACAAAGAACTACAGCAGGAGTTAGACGATGCACCCCCATTATGACAAGCCTCTTTAGTACTTAGAGAAAAATTTCCTACAAACCTGATTAATAGGAAGAAATCATGGGCAAAAGTGTCCACTCTACCAATATTCTTGGAATTACACGCTGGAACCTCCTCTTTAAATCCCAACAGAGATAAAATAAGTTTAGGTAAGGCAAACATGAAAACTACCTTATTTTTCCAGTACATCATTTGAAACCAAGAGTTTCTAAACTTAAATCCTTAACATAACTAATAATGCATTAGGCAGTGACTTTCTATCTAAGCTAGTCGATTTACTAGCAGAAAAAAGTTAATAGTACCTCTGGTCTTCCACATGATCCAAAAAAGCCAGCCAACCTTAGCAGCCCTAGGACAAAACAGTTTCAGCTCCAACTTGCTCCAATCTCAACCCAACAAGCCTATAACTCCCTATAAGCGGAAATATGTTTCCCCTCACAATGCCATCCACAACAAAATAAACTGACACCAACCACATGCCCTAAAACACAGAATCCAAGAGTATCCCGCTGACAGGGGCTCAACCCTGCAAGGGAGCTCCTTTCCCAAAAGGCCAACAATATCACACAGGCTGCACTTTAAACGCTCCCCACTCTATTCCTCAGTGACTCTTAGAGCTTCAGTTGATCCCTATCCATACAATATGGAGCCTTACAATACCATTCATCCATCCATCCATCCATTGTCATCCGCTTATCTGGGATCGGGTCGCGGGGGCAACAGCCTAAGCAGGGAGAACCAGACTTCCCTCTTCCCAGCCACTTGGGCCAGCTCATCTGGGGGAATCCCAAGGCATTCCCAGGCAAGTGGAGAAACATAGTCCTTCCAGCGTGTCCTGGGTCTTCCTCTGGGCCTCCTCCCGGTGGAACGTGCCCGGAACACCTCACCAGTGAGGCGTCCAGGAGGCATCCTAACCAAATGCTCAAGCCACCTCAACTGGACAATACCATTCACATATGTTAAACTCATTGACATTTTTGTGAAAGACAAACACAAACAAGGGAATAACTGTAACGTGGGAAAAAATAATGCTTTTCTTTTTTAAATAAAATATTTAAGAAAACATGTAATATGTGTAGTATACTCAGCCAATGAAAAGCAAGAAAAACACAAAGACAAAGTTGTAGAGGACTTAAAAAATTGTTAGACGGATATTTTGTTACTAATTTAATGTTAACAATAAAACAAAAACATTGTTCAAAGCAGCAAGAAGTTTTGGATGGGTTTGGATGGGTTCTCTACAACATATAAAAGGTATAAAGCAAACATGCAATCATAAGACATCTAGGGCTGCAGCTAATGATTATTTTCATAATCGGTTAATCTGTCAATTATTTTTTACGATTAATCATTTTTGATTATTGTATTTAGCATTTACTTTCCCATATAAGCTATTAAAAAACAAAATTTTCGTTAAGAAAAAGGAAAAGACAACAAAATTGTGCCGTTCACTGCAATTTATTTAACTTTGTTTAAAGGAACAAATGACCATAAGATATTTGTTCAGTTTCATGGAAAAAGTAAAAAAACAAGGTTAAAATTCCATAAAACCAATAGAGTTTGCAGCATATTAATAAAACTCTCAGCCCTTATTATGCTGCACATTTAAATTCACATCTTACTTGATCATTATTCGGAATGTTCAGCAGGAGGCTGACTTAGTTGGACATTATTTTTACAAATAATATGAACTGCTGTCTCTACCAGCATGGTTAGAACAGAGTTTGTAAGTGGGGGGTGAGCGTCTTGTTCCACATTTATTTGATTATTGTTGCTTTTTTTCTGGACACTTGCAACTCTAAATTAATATTAACAGAATAAATAATAATATCTATTGTGTTTATTTTCTTATTAGCCATTGGTTATTTTACCGTCCTGGCTCTTCCTCTCCTGTATCAACTCCGATATGCTTTCATCTCAGATGTTCACTTAAATAAGACTTTTGTATATTTTCGCGCTCCGCCATCTTGCACAGGGCAAATATGTTTATGCCGCCTGAGCCATGTGATAGCAAAACAAGGCTAACGATTAGCTGATTTCTTCTTCTACTGCTCCAATTGTAGCTCATAGCATTTGTATATACATTGTGTTGGTATTGGTGTGTTGACCTTTGAGGTTTTATTTGATCAAATGTAGATGTGAACTATGGAGATTTTTTTCCCGTCTTCATTTATTTATTTATTTTTATTATTGTTCCTGCATGCTGTCAAAGCTTTTAAAGGCTGAGATTCAATCCTGTCCTTAATACTGTTCTGTGGACACATTCTAACTTGTTTCTGATCTGAATGTTGCAAATAACTTTTTTCTCTGCAATTGCTCCCAGTGCTTAGTCCTTTCGTGGATAAGTGTAGTTCAAAGTTTGATATTGATTTTAACAGTTGTTTTCCCAAGCTAGGCAACATTTCTATCTACAAAAAACATGTGATTGGGCTATAATTAAATAAAAAATGGTCTGTAATCATTGAGATTATTTGAAAGAACTGACGTAAACCAGAATAAACCTGATATTTATGTAATATTTAACCGAAGCTTTTATCCAAAGCAACTTACAAAGTAGGTATTAGCACAAAGGGTCTTGCCTAAATAGCCACACTGCATATATTATTCCTGGAGCCTGGATTCAAACCCAAGCCCCCGTTGTGAAAATCAGACGACTTTCAAATTGAACTATCCAGCCATAGACCTTAACTTTTTAGTTTAACTTTGTATTTCATCTTGCTTGAGATGGCATTTTGGCACTGAAAAATCTTAATTAAATTTATATTTTAACACAGAATATAAACCAATGAATGCAAACATTTTGTGTGTGTGTGTTAAGATACAGTTTAACTGCACTATAACATCAGAACAACATCTTAGTCCGTTAACCTGTTTTTACTGACTATGACAATAAACCTGTTTCTTATTCTGATTTATAGGATGTCATAAATTCACCAGTATATTGGGCCCTCATTCAAGGATTCAATGATTCTTTAGTCATCACATCACATGTGGTATATGAGGTGGGACGAAATTGTAATCCCACGGTCCAGTTTACACTTTATGCTCTTCTCCAGCTCTTCTCAACCTCCTGAGGAAGTACAGCCACTGGTGTGCCTTCCTGACCAGAGAGGAAGGGTTGTTGCTCCAGGTGGGGTTGTTACTCAGGTGTACACCAAAGTACCTGTAGCTGCTGACAACTTCCACCGCAGATCCTCAAATGTGCACGGGGAGGTGGGCATACTTGCCCCTTCTGAAATCCACAATCATCTCCTTAGTCTTCTTTACGTTAATGCAGAGGTTGTTCTCTCTGCACCAACCCTCCAGGTGTTCCACCTCCTGCCTGTAGCTGGACTAATCACTGTTTGTAATGCATACAACCACTGCTGTGTCGTCCGCAAACTTCACAATATGACAGCCTGGCTGGATTGGCGAGCAGTCATATGTGAGCAGTGTGAAAAGGAGGGGCTCTTCCCTCTGCAACTGGGTCCTGAACTTCCTGACCAACAGGCCGCAGTCTGTGAGGATTCACATCTCCTCCCCCACCATTACCCTCAGCACTGCTCCAGGTGGGTGAGGGTAGTGTGGAAATGGCGTCCTCTGTGGATCTATTTTTCCTGTATGCATACTTGTGTGGATCCACAGTGACATTGATGGTGGCTTTGATGTGGGTCTGAACCAGTCTTTTAAGGCACTTTGTGACAATCGTTGTGAGGGCTACTGGCCAATAGTCATTCAGACCTGTCACTCCGGTGCTCTTGGGGACTGAGATGATGGTGGCGGTCTTTATGCAGGTGGGGACAGCTGCCTGGATGAGGGATGCGTTGAAGATGTCCGCCAGCACGTCTTAGAGCTGATTGGCGCAATCCCTCAGCACCTGTCCGGGGATGTTGTCGGGGCCAGCAGCTTTGCGGGGGTTGATCCTCCTCAGCGTCCTCCTTACTTCTGGTGGAGTCACACAGAGGGGCTCTTCTCCTGGTGAAGTTTTGAGTCTGGTGCTGGGGAGGGTGTCAGGGTTCTCAAAACGGGCATAGAATTTGTTGAGAACCTCAGGCAGGGAGGGGTCTTATAGGGCCCAATATACTGGTCCCTATACTGGTCCCAATATACTGGCTAAATCAAATGAGTCAGCATCTTTATTAATTTCTTTTAGTTTAGTTGTTCTTTCTACTTGTGAGCCACCGCACATATTTGTATAATGTTTTTAAGCTATACAGTATTTTCTTTCTTATTGATATTTTTGACATTGTCTTATTTTGAAAGCTCCGGAAGTTAAGCAGTTTTGGAATTCCTGTGTAACAAGTAACACTGCAAGGCTTCTTCTGTTACATGTCCAGCGTTTTTGGCCAGTACACCATTCATTGTTCCATTCACTCATCCATGCCAGACAATAAATACACAGAAAAGGCCAATGGTGTGGTTATTGGAAATGATGGTTATCTACCTGCTAGGCTGAGAGTGAGGGCAGGACAGTAAAAATGCTCATGAAATGGCCATAAAAGGAGGTAGGTCACAGAGGCTTCAGATCCAGATGAAACAATTCTGTCAGCTGAAGGGGAGCACCTGGAGGTCTGATCTGCCTGTTTCAGCTCATCATCCGGGTCCCGCAGTACCACTCACCAAAGCAGCCATCGAAGCACGGGCAAAGACTGAACCAGTGCGTGCTAGGGCGGAATTTGCACAACAAGAAATTGAAATTAAAATGAAACAAGGGAAGTTAAGTGCAACTTTAGAACTGCTCAAAGAAGAAAAGGAAGCAGGGGCTGTGCTTGCTGAAGCCAAGGTGTTTGAAGCAGCTATAGCAGAAGAGGTAAATGGGAAAATGTTGTCAACACATATGTCACAAAAAAAAAAACATGGGGAAACAAGACAAAGTGAAGACATCACACAACACGCTAAGCCAGCTTCAAGCAAACTTATCAACTTGTGTGCTACTTCAAACACTTGCCAGAAATGAAAAGCTTTACACCTATAAAAAAGTGTACCAAAAGTCAGTTCCCTGAACCTGTCATCTCATTTGAAGCTGTCCCACGTATAACACAGCAGACTAAAGATGAGTTTGCTAACCCTGTCGCCGACTCCCGCCACCCAAGAGAACTGTTATAGTAAGTCCTCCAATAAGATACTCCAACCAAGCTTGCCTTCCCCTTACATTCCACCATTCCAACAAATGCAAAATGATAATGGGAAAATAGACTTTGTTAATTGTGCCACACTTCTAGTCAAAAAAATCTAGTCACATATGATCTAACCAAGAGTACAGACAGAGCAGAGGACTACTTGACGTGGAAAGCTTTGTTTCAGAGCTCTATAGAAGGGTTAAAGCCTAATGAAGAGTTGGATTTGCTCACCTGTTGGCTTGGAGAGGAGCTGTCCAAAAGGACCAAACGTGGGACTTGTGTTCTGCGAGAGTTTTACTAAAAATGGGAATGTCGTCAAGGTAAACAAAAACAAAGATATTAAAAAAATTGAGGAGGATGACATTGATAAGAGCTTGGAAGATGGAGGGAGTGTTGCAGAGACCAAATGGCATGACCAGATATTCAAAGTGACCTATGGGTGTCTTGAAGGTAGTTTTCCACTCATCCCCCTGGCGTATACGGACTAGGTGGTATGCGTTGCGTAGATCCACTTTTGTGAAAACGGTGACTTTGTGTAGGGACTCGAAGGCGGCAGTGATGAGTTGTAAGGGGTACCTGTTCTTGATGGTGATATTATTAAGACCTCTGTAGTCGATGCAGGGTCGGAGCGAATCATCCTTCTCGGTGATGAAGAAGAACCCCGCCCCGTGGGAAGATGAGGAAGACCGGATTATGCCAGCGGCAAGGGACTCGTTGATATAACTCTACATCAATTATTTTGCCTTCTGGGAGATGTTAAATAGGCGACTGGTGGGTAGAGGGGCTCTGGGGAGAAGGTCGATTAAGCAGTTGTATGGACGATGTGGTGGTAATGAGCAGGCCTTGCTCTTGCTGAATTCCTGCTTGAGATCATGGTAGTTGTCAGGGATGTTGCCGGGGGGTTTGAGAACCGAGTGAGAGGTCTTCCTGGGGCGGGCTAGGAGGAACAGCAGCCTGGAGACAGGAGGAGAGGCATTGAGGTGACCAGGAGGTAATGGTATGTTTGGACCAGTCTATGGAGGGGTTATGAGATGTGAGCCAGTCAAAACCAAGGATGACATGGGGTTGTGAGGAGGAAAAAACAAAGAAAGATGTGATTTGATTGCCGGTAATAATTAACTCCAGAGGGTTGGTGACGTGAGTGATCTGGGGAAGTGGATGACTATCTAGAGCAGAGACTCGGAAGGGGAACCTTGAGATGTGAGATAGGAATCTGGAGCTGCTCAACGAGGACTTGGGCTATTAAAGACTGTTCACAACCGGAATCGACTAATGCGGAGAGGTTAAAGGTGTTGAGACTGTTTTTAATGGTGGTGGGACGAAGATGACGAGGCTGATTTGTGTTTATGGATAGGTCCGTCTGTGGCCTCGTATTCACAGACTCACCCAATCGGGGTGCTGGTGCTGAGACTGGTTCTGAGACTTGCCTTTTAATGATGGACAGTGGGCGATGTAATGTCCTGGAGTACCGCAGTAAAGGCACTCCCGGGACTGCATCCTCCGCTGCCGCTCCTCCGCGGTAAGACGGGTTCATCAGACTTGCATGGGTTCCGGTCCCAGGGGTGATGACCTGTGGGGCTCCGGTGGAACCTGGTTGACCGGTTTGTTGGCCGGAGCGGACGGAGGCTGGACGACAACGGGGGCTTGGCTAGCAGACCCTCTATGAGAGGTTCTTAAACAATCCCTTTCCCTCAGACGACCATCAACTCGGGCCGCTAGCGAGATAAACTTGTCCAAGGATGCGGGCTCATCAAACAAGGCTAATTCATATTGTAATGAATCGTTTAGAGCCTGACAAAAAATCCTCTTAAGGGTCCCATTCTAAGTGTGCAGCTATAGTACGAAACTATGTTGAACCCAGCCTCAGTCCTAGAGCCTTGTCTAATCTTCTGAATCTTGTGGGACAAAATTATATAATCATACCCGTGTTCAAAAACCTCCATGAACTCATCCTTGAAGTCTTGACAGGTAACACTAAACTCTGGGTAATGGTGGAACCTAGATTCTGCCCATCTAAGCGGCTTACCAGACAACTGGTCGACAATAAACGCTGTCTTTGCATCATCATTGGGAAAAGACTGCGGGAAGTGAGTAAAAACCAACGAGCACTGCATATTAAACCCCTCGCAACCGCCAGCCTCCACAGAGTATCGTTCCGGAACAGGAAGTGAGACGCTCCTGGAAACCAGAACCAGAAGTGAGCGAAGCATCGGTCCGGCAACACCGATGCGTCGGGGCATGTATCAAGCTCATAGACCAAAACCTGTGTCGCTACGCGTATTGATTTTAGGCAAGTCACGTGACTGATACAGCAACTGTTTTGAAATGACACTGAGGCGCCAAACTGTATTTATAAGGAAGCAAGTCAACGGGATGCATTTGCCAAAAGAATTCTAGATCTATTTCGGAAAAGCATCAACTATGGAGCAGCCTCATAGCAAACGAAAGATTTCCGCAGTGCGGGACCATTTTGATCTTACATCGGAAAATAAGGGAATTGCTTTCATTTTGTTCTTTCATCTGGCTCTTTTCAGTTTCTACTTGATCTATCTGAATCCAAATTCAGCTGAAATTGACTCTTAGTCGAAAATGCGGAACAGCCTTAATTTCAAGACGTTGGCAAAACTTTTTTTATAAAAATTTGTGAAGAAAAACCCCGGTCCACAAACATCCTCATTTCAAACACATTCACTTAAATTTTCACACGTTTACATTATTTATTGATTGTATCTAAGAATATCACATATTTTCAATTTAACTTATATAGATAAATAAATAATAAATAATACAATATATAATATACAATAACGCACATGAGTTAAGTGTTATTGTTTACACTGGTTCATCAAATCAGTCTATTTGCGTTGCCTGTAGGGATTTTGAATGTCCAGCAGGTGTCAGTATTCAGTGACAGTATCGACACGGTATCATTACAGTTTTGCTGTGTGTCGAAACGCTTCATCACGCCTCGTCTACCCATCACTACTAGACACTAGAGAACTGGAAAAAACAAGAACTATACTTAAGACTAGAGAACTTGTGAAAACATGAAACTTCACTAGAGACTAGAGAACTGGCACTGAGAACTAGAGGGTTACCGGGAGTAACAAACACTCCCGGTAACAAGTAACTGATCCACTGCTCCTCTTATACTGCTCAGCTCATCTGAGTCAAGTGGAGACACCTGTGCAGCTGCTGGAAGGCGCTCCAGCAGAGAGGAGCTCTGGCGACCCCCTGAGGACAACCTGGAAACAAGCTGGAAAGCTCAACTTGACAATGTAACTAAAAAGCCACCAAGTTCAGATGCTAGTGCTCGCTTGAAGTTACAAAAGTGAAAGAAAAGAAAATATGTGGTCCTGAATCACTTTGATATTATTTAAACTTTTGATGCTTTAAAATTGGAGGATGAATGTTGATTGTCAAAGTTGTTCATACCAAAAAATAATGTTTACCCTTGAAAAAATACTGTATTGCTTGATTATTTGTCATTCTCGACACTGACAACAAAAAATAAGTAAAATTTAAGAGTATTCTACCGTATTACCTAATAACAGTAGGTTACTGCTAAAATACTGCCTTGAAGAGTGTACATGTTATACAAGTTTAAGAACCAGTTCTTTGTGAAATTGTTTCTCTAAATAAATAAATTAGAGCATATCTGAACGGTGTCTGATGGTTTCACTTGTTGTGTAACATAAGTAAAAGGAGCTGATCAAACAGTAGGATCAGATCAATCTGCATTTTTACAGACGCCAATTTCTCTCTGAAAACTTCTGCTTTTGTGTTACCACAATGAAAACGTTGTCAATAACAGTGATCGTACAGTGGATCTTTCTTTTATATTTAAAATAAAAAGAAGCAACATTGAGTATTCCTCTCTTAAAGAAATTCAAGCTGTTTACCTATTAGATACCATTGTTTTGTTACAGTTCTTAGAAATCCAAAAATAATGAAACCAAATAATAAAAGCTTTTGTAACATAGTATTTATAATAATATTTGACTCCATCCTACATAGTTAACCATCAGCTGTATTAGTAGATAGCTATCCTGTAAAACTCGCCTGCCTCTTTACACAATCAGCACAAAGGTAATGTCAAACTCCGGCAGAAAAAGATCTGCTTATTCTACGAAGAGGAGCGATAGCATTACAAAGATACAATCCTCGCCACTTTTTCGCACACTTTCCAGGCAGCTGTCCCCACATGCATGAAGACCGCCACCATCATCCCGGTCCCCAAGAGCTCCGCAGTGACAGGTCTGCCAGATCGGCCAGTAGCCCTCACACCGATAGTCACAAAGTGCCTCGAGAGACTGGTTCAGACCCACATCAAAGCCAACATCAGCGTCACCGTTGATCCACACCAGTATGCATACAGGAAAAATCGATCCACAGAGGA
>JAVLVB010001120.1:144708-184767 GCA_032876305.1 Orestias chungarensis
ATTGTAGATTCTGTGTAGTCAAATCCTATTTCTCTTATAGTTCTTTATATTTTATTATATTATTTAAAACTGCTATCAGGGTGTAAACTGGACCGGGGGATTAGAATTTCGTCCCACCTCATGTACCACATGTGATGTGATGACAAATAAAATTCCTTGATTCCTTGAGAAGACATACAGAACTGTTCCTCCGAACAGTTCACCATGCGTTTTGAGTATCCGCAGCAGAGCTTGTCCTTTTATTAACACAAGGTGAAAGAGAGGAGGCTAGGTAAAAGAAGAGGACTGATGCTGATACCAGATAATTAGAATACACAGAACTTTATTCTAAACACAGACAGTTTGACGACTTAGCACTTTGAATTATCTTGTAAACGAAAATGTGCTATACAAATAAGGAGTATCTACGAAGGGGAGTAGCTCAGAAGACCATCTACAAACAACTATTTTAAGGTTAAAGAAAGGTTAGCTATGTCTGACACACTTTAACAAATTCCTCCTTTGGGGTGTGAATACTAAACCTTTAAAAGAAAGACAAACTAGTAAAAACTACAAATGTAAGAATGATAAGAAACTTACTAATTCTAAAAAAAAGAAAAAATGTGTTTATGACACACCAGTGATCTCTAGTGCTCACCGGTAGCTGTGACCACCATGTACCTCAAAATGCGATAAAAGGTTTTTCTAATTTGTTACATTTAAAATGCAGCAGTTTAACTTTGGCTTTATTTAATACTCCAGGAAAGTTTTTAGAGATTTATCATGAAAAGGTTTTCCAGTAAACAAAACTCCAGCTGTGCAGCCAAGGTAATTTGTAACCAACTACCTACTGCCTGTAGCGATCACCTCTCTCCTGCTGTTTTCTGCCCTTGTCTGCAGCAACATGAGCGTGTTTTTTTTTTTTCTCTGTGTGTATTTGTTTGCGGATCTACCTTTCATGAATCAGCATCACCTTTTACACTTTTACGAGGGAAGAGATAGAAAGACAAGTTAGAGTCTGTAAAGTAAGTAAAAAAAGAGGGGGCTATAGTTTGCTGAGTGTTAAAACAGGATTAAAAATGAAACCAGTCCTTAAGCATATTTGTTGTGCCTGTGGGGAAGAAACTGATTAATAAAGAGACTTAATAATCACCAAGAGCAGACCTTTCCACTGTTTAAACATTGTGTTCCGCCTGTTCTGGTAAGTCCTTTGCAAATACTCCAATCACTTTATGGAATTATTAACATTTTGGAGCTACAGCTAAAATCCGATCACAGCAATCAGAGCGGTAATAATTGCTCAGTCTAATGCAATAAACCAAAAGCCATTACTATCAGGACCATCATAACACTACAACCACTTTATTAGATACAATCCCTTTTTAATTTGTCTTAAGGTTCTGTTAGGTTTATTGAGGTACCAGGAGAACTCAGAATTACTGCCGACACAGCTTGATGAAATATGAATTTAAATAATTCAGTCCAAATAACAATGGCTTCGCTTGTGGTCAAAAGAGTCAATAATTCGTTTATTTATATAGCAGCAATTTACAACAAATGTCGTCTCAAGGCACTTTACAAGAAACTCAAAATCATAGATACATTGTTACTAATTGGTTTGAAAAAGTTTCCAATCAAAGAAACCCCAGCAGATTGCATTGAGTCATTGACTTGCAGCATTCCTCTGGAATCAGCACACCGAAAAAAGGCTTGTATTGTCGTTGACTTTACAGCAATCCCTCATACTGAGCATGCATGTAGCGACAGTGGATAGGAAAAACTCCCCTTTAACAGGAAGAAACCTCCAGCAGAAACTGGCTCAGTACAAGCACCCATATGCCACGACCGACTGGGGATTTAAAAAGGCAGACACTAAAATAGAGGCACGGGACACTCAAAAAAAAAGTTTATAGCAACAGTTGTAGCAAAGAGAGAAGTGGTCAGATTGTCTTCCAACTGTCTAAGCCTATAGCAGCATAACTATATAAATAACTTAAATAACCTGGTCTTCATGTCTGTCTGTAGAGTGAGACATAAAAAAGGTAGAGCAAAGGAGAACCGTTTGTCAAGACTGAGTTCTTCCCCCAACCGGATTAGACTGTCTTCTCTACCTCTTACTAACTATAAACTTTATCAAAAAAGGAAGGTTTTAAGCCTAGATTTGAAACTAGACGGGGTGTTTGCCTCACGGACTAAAGCTGAAAGCTGGTTCGACAGGAGAGAGCCTGATTACTAAAAGATCTGCCTCCCATTCTGCTTTTAGAGATTCTAGGGACCTCCAGTAAACCTGCAGTCTGAGAGCGAAGGGCTCTGTTAGGGACATAAGGAGTAATCAGATCTCTGATGTATGATGGAGCTTGATTAGTGAGGAGTTTATATGTCAATAGAAGAATCTTAAAATCTATTCTAAGTTTGACAGGCAGCCACTGAAGGGAAGCTAAAATAGGGGAGATATAATCTCTCTTTCTAAGTTTCATCAGAACTCTTGCTGGAGCGTTTTGGACCAATTGAAGACTTAACCCTTTAGGCGCCAGAGTTTTTTCAAGAAAATATTCAATTTTGATATCAAGATTTCAAAAGGCTATAACTTTAAAGTGGTTTGAGATAAAGGTAAACATTTTTCAGTATACCTTGAAGTCTGTAATGCAAGTGAAATTTTTTGTCTAATTTGCATATTATGACGTAATAAGACGGCGGCCATTTTGGAAAAGTTTCAGTCATAGTCAATGAGAAATATATTCAGTACGAACCTTAATTTGGGATAGAAGTAGATTTGTCATGTAATTAGATTATTGTGACATCAACAGGTGGCGGCCAAATTGGAAAATGTCAATTCATCATTCAGAAATAGAGAAATGAAATCCATGGGCTCAGATTTTTTCAGATCGTCTGCACAATAACCAAAAGGCTAATCAAAATTTTGGATCCACTTTTGATACTCTTCTCTCAAGAGCTGCCAGCCATCATCATCATCACCGCCATGATTTACGGTGCGGCAGTGAATGCAGCATTGAACGCCACCATTAGCGGCTTCTCCCGCGTCTGCTGCGAAACTGTGGTTGTTTTCATCCCCAATATATTCACCCCTTTTTGGATTATGAGCCCCTCTGCCACCCCGATCACGTCCCCTGCTTGCCGTTTGCAAGATTTGAACTCATGCTTTAGTCCACTAAGAACAGTATTTGTGAAAAAAAAGGGTGCACACAATGTAGCAAATACGTCCCCAAACACGTGCACGCTCACACACAAACAATTTTTATCTTCTCATTTTGCACAGCTAGACAGACAACAGCAATCCATACACACAAGCAGTCTTAAATGCGTTACATTTGCATACATGCACTATGCCCTCACAAATGCATGTTTTGTATGTGCACTCTTTTAGAGTTGAATTCATCGCAGTTGTTGTTTTTGATGCATACAGCATGCATAAATTCTGTCTGATCTCATCATACATGTTAAGTGACCCCTGGGGCAACTCCCCTCCCAGGGTTTGCTAATACCCTGGTTGTGTATGATCACAGACCGAGTCCCATCTGCAACACTTTTCATTCTTTCTTTAAGTTTGCAGTTTTCCTTTCCCTGCTGTATTTAATTCAGTCATTTATTTAAACAATTATGACTGTAAATAAATTATTGATTAAAATATGAACTAATTCTTTAGTCTGCACTTGTTTCTGTGAAGTGATTAATTTGTATTTATCTGAGAGCTTAGCAATTGGCTATGGAGATTTGTGATTTTAATGCCCAGTAAGAAAAACAGCAGTGTGTGAATATGTGACACAAACACAGGTTAAAGCATTTTATCCTCATTGGTCACAGCTCTAATCTTTAATCTTATGATTAGATATGGAGATATTGCTGAACTGCTTTTATTGCTTGAAGGCTGTGCTGAATTTGTCTTTTAGTAAGTGTGTGTGTTTGCACTCCTGCTTTACAACCGTTTCTATGAAAAGATTCAAACCAGTCATTTGTTGGTTTACATAATAAAATATTACAGTATTCCTCTTCAGAGAGCACTTTGTCTCACAAAGCACATATTCAGTTCCTGTCTCAGTGTAAACCACAAATTTATACTCTGGATATGAAGTTAAGCACTCTACACTTGACATCCTTTGTCGCTGTATAAACTTTTAATTTTATGCAGAACAGAAAGTAGTTGACTTGAGTTGTCCTATAGTGTTGACATAGTAAATATAATATTCAACTCAGTTACAAAAACATTGAAGAATTTCCCCAATAAGTTTAAGATCATTTTGGATTTCAGAATTTTGGGTAGTCCATGGAAAAAATGAATCAAACAGACAAGAAACAGTTTGTATGAACTTTATGAATTCTACAACCGGGTAAAAATGCTACAGTTTGCATTTTAGGTGGCCCTCTACCTGTTGCTAAAGCATTGGAATTCCTCAGCCTTGCACTTAATCGTAACGTTATTGAAACCAATTAGGTTCAAAACTTGAATAACTGTGATTAGGCCAACCAACAGGAAAGTAAATCTTCATTGAACAAAGTGTTAAAGCATGTGTGGCAGTGGAAGCAAATTCAGAGACAGAGATGAAAGCTGATTGACATGTAGCTTTGGTTATGTAGAATACAGGTATTGGGATGACGAGTGGAGCACAGGGAGTTGTGAGTGATTAGGAGGAGAGATGTGGCTGACAGAACACAGCAAACAGTGGTGACAATAAAGGACAAAAATAAAGGAGAGGTGCAGAGGAGGAAAGACAGGAATGGCAGAAACATCAAAGCTAAGGGCTAAGTGTACAGCACAGAGACAAAGCAGGACAACAAGATATACTGGAAAGTTGAGTGATGGAACAATGCAAATGAACTGATTGCTAAACAGGTGCAGCTGTGAGTGATAACCGGAAGGCAGGATAAGCGATAAAGACAGAGAGAGTGATAGCCGGAGGAATTGAAGATCATGGAGGAATGCCGCTGTAAAATAAAACTAAATAGACAACAAAGCATTTGGAGAACCTGAACAACTTATGAAACAGCTAAACTCCATTAAACATGATAAAGAGATTAAGTACAACATGAAACCAGCACAAAAACCCACAGAACCAGCGCAAACCATGACACAGAGTTGTACTAAAACATAGTTTAAGATTTGTGTTAGTTATTGACAAGCCTGAGGGCACATTAACAAAAAGACTAGTAGAAATGAATTGGAAATTGTTCAGAATCTGAACATCTGCACTCAATATTGCTTGGATTGTTGAACATTGATAGTAAGCCTTTTTTGAGCTTGTTTTAATTAGCTTTAAATAGTTTTTATCTTTTGCAAGAAAGTTATTGGATCTTAATTTATACAATGTAACGCCATTTAGTTCCACAATCATTTTCTACATTGGGTCAAAACAGTCAAGTAGTAAAAACATACAAACACACACAAAAGAAAAATAATAAAAATCCCCTGTTCTAAGCCAAAGCATCAAAGAGACAGAATGTGTTGGGTCAAGAGTTTGCCTTCACCTTTGTAGACAATCGCCATAAACAGGCTTGAGAAGGTTTGTATAATAAGCCAAGGTTCTTCCAATGACTAAAGCCTATGGCAATCCAAAAAAACATATAAATCACCAAAAACAGAATAGTAAAAAAGTACAAAAAGAGTTTTATTCTCAGACAAGAAAAAAATCATAAAAAACATGAAGGTTCTGATCAATTCTATAACTACAATCATGAAGCTCATTTCTTGATGACACATTAAAGGAGTCACTGCCATGATCTGAGGAGCTTTTCCATTCAATTGAAAAATTAAGATTATTTACAGGCATCAGATAATAGCTGGCTTCCTTCACATCTTCACAGAATATCCTTCCTGAATGAAAGCCTTCAATTTGTGTGATAATGTCTGGGTCTTCACAGGATAATGCTGCAATTTACAAACCTGTCTGACAGAGGACTCAAATAGCAATTGTCAAGAATGTCTTGTAGATTAATCTTTGGAGCAGGGACCACAATAGATGCAGGAGGAAATGTGTATATGTGAGCAAAACATAATGCTTTTTAAGGCAAGTGTGTGCAAGCTGAAATGGTGACCGTTATTTAGTGGGTCTCAAGCAGTTTAATTGTTTGCAGGCGTAATAAATCAAATGTATCAAGTGGTATTATTTATACAAGGGATTTGTTTAACTAGAAACAATCTCTTGATCAAGAACACTTAATAAATTACAGACCCCTATCTAATTTGCATTTTTTATCTGAAATCCTTGAAACAATTGTTGCTAATCAACTTAGAGAGCATGTGATGAATAATGACCTATTTGAAGAATTTCAGGCAGGTTTCAGAGCTCATCATAGCACTGAGACAGCTCTCCTTAAAGTTACAAATGATATTATCATGGCCTCAGACAATGGACTCGTGTGTCTATTCTAGTTCTGTTAGATCACAGTGTTGCTTTTTTCACAGTCGATCACAATATCCTCATAAAAAGGCTCAAACACACTGTAGGGATCAAGGGAACAGCACTAGCCTGGTTTAAATCGTATTTGTCTGATAGAACCCAAGTTGTTATTCTAAATGACAAGCTTCTCCTCAATGTAAAGGTTACTTGTGGAGTACCACAGGGTTCTGTACGTGGCCCAATTCCATTTACTATATACATGCTCCCTATTGGTAAAATCATCAGACACCATGGTGTTAATTTCCACTGTTATGCTGATGATTCACAACTGTATTTATCTATAAATCCTGATGAATGCAGTCAGTTTGGTAGATTACATGCATGTCTAGAAAACATAAAAATGTGAATGACTTTAAACTTTCTGCTCTTGAACTCTGAAAAGACAGAAGTTTTTATTTTTGGACCAGAATCTCTAAAAAAAAATTCTAAAAAGGAAACTGCTTAGTCAATCCCTTAAACGGGATAGCATCAAATTGGTCTCTGGTAACAATGTAAAAAACCTTGGTGTTATTTTTGATACATGTAACATCATTAGCGATACTACAGTATCTTAAAGAGCCACTACACAATTATGGCTGTTACAGCTGGACTATTGTAACTCAGGAAGTTCACCAAATGCAATTAAAAGTCTACATTTGGTCCAAAATGCTGCAGCAACAGTTCTGATGAAACTTAAAAAAAGAGATTATATCTCCTCCTAGCTTCCCTTCATTGGCTCCCTAAAAAAAGAGATTATATCTGCTCCTAGCTTCCCGTCATTGGCTCCCTGTCAAACTTAGAATAGATTTTAACATTCTTCTTTTGACATATAAAACCCTCACTAATCAAGCTCCATCATAGATCAGAGATTTGATTACTCCTTATGTCCTTAACAGAGCATTTCACTCTCAGACTGCAGGTTTACTGGTGGTCTCCATAATCTCTAAAAGCAGAATGGGAGGCAGATCGTCTAGTAATCAGGCTCCTCTCCTGTTGAACCAGCTTTCAGCTTTAGTCCGGAAAGCAGACACCCTGTCTAGTTTCAAATCTAGGCTTAAAACCTTCCTTTTTGATAAAGTTTATCGTTAGGAGGAGGTAAAGAAGACAGCCTAACCTTGTTAATCTTTTGTTTTCTCTTAGTGTTCTTCTCTCCTCTCTTCTATAGTAACCACACCTGGCCTGGTGTTCTGTTAGCTGAGACAGCTTCTTGGATGAGAACATGGGCTGAGATGCTGCCAGTGACGCTCTAAAACTGTTACTATAAACTCCTTTTTTTCAGTATCCTGTCCATCTATCTTAGTTTTCTGTCTCTTTAAACCCTCAGTCTGTCATGGCAGATGGCTGCTGTACTCAGCCAGGTTCTGATGGAGGTTTCTTCGTGTTAAAGGGGAGTTTTTCCTCTCCACTGTTGCTACATGCATGCTCAGTATGAGGGATTGCTTTACAGTAAACGACAGCAAAAGCCATCGTTTCGTTCTGCTGATTCCAGAGGAGTAAATGCTGTAAGGCAATCGCTCAATGCAGTCTGCTGTGGTTCCTTAGATTTCAAACTTTTTCAAACTGATTTGTAATGATGTATTTATGTTTTATTTATTTTCTTGTAAAGTGCCTTGAGACGACATCTGTTGTAAATTGGCGCTATATAAATAAGCTGATTCTTGGTTCTTCTTCTTAAGTGAGGAGTGAAGACCAGAATGGAGCAGGAGACCAGAGGAGTCTCGCACAAGGTTGGAATGGAGGTTGACCTGGGTTGAGCACACAAAGGAAGAGGTTACTAAGATGGGCAACATTCTGAGCACACAGAAAAAACAAAGAAGAACTAGGTCAAAGGAGCAACAACGAGGAAATTCACTAGGCAAAAACATGATGCTGAGGAGAAAAGTTACCGTTGAGTAACTGACACTCGGACAGAGTGTGTCTGTTCCACTACTCATCTTAAGCAGTTCCAGGCAATCAGCTGATGAGGAGCACCTGTGAGGGAAGCACAGGTGTGCTGAAGCACTCCAGCCAGGCCGGAACTTGGGTGACCCCAGTTGAAAACCTAGGAAAGAACCCTCAACCTTGCCAACTAGGGGGTTTAATGTATAACATTATTTAAACAGATGACAAAAGCCATAATAGCTTAATCACTACTCTATGGCCAGAAATCTTTGTATTAATAACATGAAAATTTCCACAGGAAACAAATTAAGTCCTTAGAATTGTTGTCCAAGAGGCAGCAGCTTTAGGACCTCACAAACCAGCAACCTACAAGGGAATATAAATGCGCACTGTGGTAAGATCACTCTGCCGGAAAATCCCCATGTGATCAATCACCACGTATCAGAAATCACTTTATACTCCAGAATTCAACAACCACCAGAGTTAAATTGCATAATTGTAATTAGGCTTTTGTTTTTTTTGTGTTTTTTTACTTTTAGCACATAATTGTAATGTTTTGGGGTGGCCCAATCAAAATATTAATTTTATACTGAATTTGTTATTAAAGATGACGGTGTTACAATTAGAAACATCCTTCTTGTATGAATAAAATATGTAGATATAAATCTAATTCTCCCCGAATAAAAACATATATAAACTTAGTTCTGCTACATCCATAAACTTAACTGTATATATTAGTGACGTTTCAAATTAATCCCAAGTATTAGTTTATGAAGTTGATTACAGGGTATTTAAATAACCATTAGCTATGTTATTTGCCCTTAACTCTTTATGTGTGTTGTACCCTGTGTTTCACAGGAACATTATAAAGAGTGAAAGTATAACAGCCAAGATTAATTTATATGAACATTTATTTTTAATAACTTAATTTGACTAATGGTATGGTATTATGCATGTGTTTTCAGTTTAAATGAGGGTTTCAGATATCACAATATCAGCTTATTGGAATACTATCTAAATGTTTTTTTATTGATAACTAGGACTGAAATTAAATTAAAATATAGCCAGAATAATATACACTATAGTTACATTGATACACATTGATTAGAATTTTTGTAGGAAAACAAAGTTGGAAAGTTTGCCTAAAAGAAACTAAGTAATGTCAGTTTTTTTTAAAAATTCTGAATGTTGTGGCTATATTGCTGAAAGAGAAGAGTCTGTACTTTTTTTCTATTTTGTTAAAACTAATTTCTCTTTAAAAATCATCATTGTTCATAGGCTGGTGAATTTGTCAACGTATTGTGATTGTTTCTTTATATGTTAAAGTCGGAAGATGGCATGTTATTTAATTGTAACATTTGTGTTTAGACTGATGAGGCTTCGTTGAAATTGAGATAAAGAATCTGTTATGGGTATAGATTAGGTGGATTAGATTAAATAGGTCACAAGGGAGAAAATAAGCAAACAGAGATGGGGGTCCAATGTTTCTTTGTGGAGTTCCAATGAAGAATGGGGGAGGTGGTCATGGAGTAAAAAGGTGGATAGAAGCATTGAAGTAGAAAAAAGTCTCCTGGGAGACAAAAAAAGAAGCAATGGAGGAGATACATCAACACTTGACTACATCATTGGAGATGAAGTGTAATGGTAGCCCCAGAAGAAGTATGGACTATGTGTGTTTATGTACATAAAGTAGATACCTGAAAGTAACAGGAGGAGTTCTATGTATCCAGGTGCAAACGCAAAATGATGAGGATAAATGTAAGTGTCAAGGGTTGGTGATGCTGAATGAAAATAACAAGGTGTGTCCTTCACTTTAGGCAATGGGGTAAAGGATGGGTGGGGATGACCTACATGGACCGATAAGGGTAGAGAACTGAGATGGGGTTTGAAGCTTCTAGGGGGGCTTTACAAGGTGTGGCAGGGGAAACCTTGTTTTTGCAGTGAACAACCATGCAGCACAAAAAAAGAGGGGTGATAGGGAAAAAAAGAAGTGGGATGGGGGATTATAAAGAAAAAAAGACAGAGGAGCGGCCGAGGTCACAGAGGTAGTCAAAAAGCTCCTCGGTGGCAGGGCCCCGGGATGGATGAGATCCGCCCGGAGTCCCTCAGGGGTCTGGATGCTGTGGGGCTGTCGTGGTTGACATGCCTCTGCAGCATCGAATCGACATCGGGGGTGGTGCCCTTTGAATGGTAGAGTGGGGTGGTGGTTCCCCTCTTTAAGAAGGGAGACCAGAGGATGTGTTCCAACTATAGGGGGATCACACTACTCAGTCTCCCTGGTAAGGTCTATTCAGGGTACTAGAGAGGAGGGTCCGCCGGATATTCAAATCCCGTCTGGAGCAGGAGCAGTGCGGTTTTCGTCCTGGCCGTGGAATAGTGGACCAGCTTTACACCCTCATCAGTGTCCTTGAGGGGGCATGGGAGTTTGCCGAAACAGTCTACATGTATTTTATGTACTTGGAGAAGGCTTTCGGCCGTGTACCCCAGGGATTCTTGTGGGGGGTGCTCTGGGAGTATGGAGTACCGGACTCTCTTGTTAGAGCCGTCCGGTCCCTGTACGACCGGTGAAGAGTTTGGTCCACATTGCCGGCAGTAAGTCGAATCCGTTCCCAGTGAGAGTTGGACTCCGCCAAGGCTGCCCTTTGTCACCGATTCTGTTCATAACTTTTATAGACAGAATTTCTAGGTGCAGCCGAGGTGTTGAGGGGGTCCGGTTTGGTGGCCTCAGGGTTGCATCTCTGCTTTTTGCAGATGATGTGGTTCTGTTGGCTTCATCGGGCCATGATCTCCAGAACTCGCTGGAGCGATTTGCTACAGAAGGTCGGGATGCGAATTAGCACCTCTAAATCCTAGACAATGGTTCTCAGCCGGAAAAGGGTGGAGTGCCCTCCTCAGGTTGGGAACGAGGTCCTGCGGCAGGTGGAGGAGTTTAAGTATCTCGGGGTCTTGGTCACGAGTGAGGGAAGGATGGAGCAGGAGGTCGACAGACGGATCGGTGCAGCGTCTGCAGTAATGCGGACGCTGAACCGAAAGGCAAAGCTCTCGATTTACTGGTTGAACTATGTTCCCACCCTCACCTGTGGTCATGAGCTGTTGGTCATGACCGAAAGAACGACTTTTGCGGATACAAGCGGCAGAAATTAGTTTCCTCCGCAGGGTGGCCGTGCTCTCACTTCGACATAGGGTGAGAAGCCCGGTCATCCGGGAGGTGCTCAAAGTAGAGACGCTGCTCCTCCGCATCGAGATGAGCCAGCTGAGGTGGCTTGGGCACCTGGTCAGGGAACCCCCTGGACGCCTCCCTGATGTGGTATTCCAGGCATGTCCCATTGTGAGGTGAACCCGGGGTAGACCCATGTTGCGCTGGAGGGACTATGTGTCCCGGCTCTCCTGGGAATACCTCGGGATCCTCCCGGAGGAGCTGGTGTACGTGGCTGGGGAGAGGGAAGTCTGGGTTTCCCTGCTCAGGGTGCTACCCCCGCGACCCGACTCCGGCTAAGCGGCAAGAAGATGGATCGATGGATGATCTTTGTTAATTGTGTGTTATTGGCACTAACCCCCACATGCTAAGAAAAGGGTGCACACAATTTCAACACGACCACCAGGTGAAAATATTACTATAAGTTAGATTAAATTGATGCTTTTAATGTTCTTAAAGTTTACAGGACTAAATCCAATTAGCACACTGTGGCAGGACTTAATTCTTAATACTCCCTGACGATATTCCAGTTTCACTTAGTTAGAACATAGAATTGGCAAGAACAAAAAAATACAACAACTTTGTATTTATTTTGTATTTGTTTTTATGTATTAATGTGGTAAAGGCAAATACATTCTTTGTGTTTATTTATCTATTTTGATTACAATTATTTTAAACCTTAACATGTTGGGCCATTGTATCAAATATTAATAAAATACACAAACGTTTTCAATGTAACAATGCTGGACACTTGAGAATCTTTATCATGTGCAAGGGTCTGAACTAAATGTATTTAACATACTGGCAAAAAGTGAGAGAAAGAGGAACAGGATTGAAAGGGTCAAAGGGAGACAGAGATAAGGTGACAAAAAGATTTGAGAAAAACTCAGATTATACAAAGAAGAGATGAGGTCAAAAAGGGGAGGGAAACAGTGAAATATGAAAATGGCCGTTGGCATGTGGGAGGGTGGAACATAACTGAAGCAAGTCATGATGGAGACAAAGTGTCATAAAGGGTGAGAGGAGTGCTTAGAAGAGACGGGGCAACAAAGAGTTAGGAAGTAAATGGAAAGTATTTGAGGAGGAAACGGAATAGAAGTGTTGGATTAATGAAATAAATGCAGAGCAGGATTCTAGAGGAAAAAGGAGGCGATAGGAGTAAACGCAAGGCAGGAGGAGAAAGAGGGCACAGATATAAAAGGGGCAGCTAGGAGGGGAGGAGAGCAAGCAGAGGACGAGATTAACAGTTTTTTAGATATGGTCCTGTGTTGCCACCTCAAGAGTAATGCATTCTTTCCTCAATCCTTTTTTCCATCCTCGTACATTCTCTTTTAAAAAAGGCTTTCTATAACAGACAGTCACACATTCTTAAGTCAGCATGGGCGGTTGTGTACCACAACACATTTGCACAGATGTACACACAGTGAATATCTGCTATGATTCATGTAAGCTGTCTCCATTCCAGTGCACATTTGCCAGCTCACTAATGGGAGAAATTCTTTAATACTGCGCCACTATGGATTTCAAAGCCACTTACTCGAGTCCACATGTCTGTGAACACATTCAAAGGCCCGGGCCTTCAATCTGCTGACATAAATATCCCACAATACAAAGCAGGTTGCTTTGTCCACGGGGGATATTTGTGAGACTGTGCTTAAATGTGTGTGTGCACAGCTATAGATGTGTGCATGCTTTCATTGTAAGAACTGCATGGTCATGCATGCAAAACAGTGAGTAGTCCCAACAGCAAGAGTTTCTAGACGGGAACTTTGATCTTGGCGCTTATGATTAATTACCTTAGCAGCATGTCTGTCAGTGGCACTGAGGCTCCTGGGCCATTTAGATCAATATTCACCATGTACGAAATTAGCATGTTCAAAGGTTTTACCAAAACCTATTGTCTGGAGTTTCCCTCTTCTAAGAAAAGAGCAGATATGAAATGCTGTAGCTTATCAGAAATATTAATACCTCCCTTATTTACTCCCCTAAGATAATTCTTAAATAGAGGTTTTGGGGATAAATTCTGATGACATTGTAAACCTCTGACTGCCAAAATAGATTTTAGCCAACACTAACTTACCCTATACTCTTAAGTCTTTTTTTAAATAATTTCTACATTTGAACACTGAAATCTCTGGACAAACCAAACATCTTTCATAAGACATACAATAGATGTACAATATTGGAGAAACAGTTAAAAAATGGAGACATTTTATTACTTTGCAAAAATGAAAATCTACATATTTTGTCAAATTTACACATTATGTAAAATCCTGAAAAATCGACTGTATAGTGGTGATTGTTTGTTAAACCAAACATCCCAGAAAGTTTCTTCAGCCACTATAAGGCACTGGGGTCAAGATTCTTCACGCAGGCAAAGGAAGTTTAAGGTCCAAACTTGTTGACTGTCTTGGTTGCTTTTATTGTCCTTTTCAGCAAGCAATTACAAGTTTCAAACTTTCCTTTGTTCTCCTATCTACCTCTCTTGCACTGGTAAAAGCCATAGGCCCCAAACCCAAATGCCTGCTGGTCCTGTACCAGGCCCCTACAATTATAGAAAGTGGACTGACTCACATTACTTCCTATCTGACTTAGAAAGTAAACAAAACATAAATAAGAAAAATAATAAAACAACAAAAATAAATCAAATCAACAATAATTAACCTGCAAATAAACTCTGTAAAAAATACAAAATATAGAAATTTAATAATAAACTAACAAAATTCAAATGGATAAAGAAATAAAGAATAAATAGCTCCAACAGACTGTAAAAACAAATATCTAAAAACTGGTTTTAAGATTTCCATGTCACAACTCAATTTAATCCAGTTTATTTATATAACACGAATTTACAACACATCGTCTTAAGGCAGTTTACATTTCAATCCTATTTCACATATATTCCAGTTAATCGTAGTTGTCAAACGATTGACATAGCCAGTTTATCGTTTAGATTGGCTTGAAAGATTTTTTTCTAAGCCCAGCAGATTGCAATGAGTGTTTGACTTGAAGCATTTACTCCTCCTGGACCAGCATGTCAAGACAGTTAACAATAGCTTGCATTGTCACTGACTTTACAGCAACCCCTCATACTGAGCATGTATGCAGTCGTGGAGAGCAAAACCTGGCTCCTCACTAGCAGCCATCTGCCACAACCGAATGGGGGTTCAAGAAAATGGAAAACACAAAAAGAAGCGCAGGAACTGATGCAGGTGTACTTTCTAAATGAAGAGTAACAGTTAATAGCAGGTTAGGGAAAATGCTGAGTTGAAGCACCACAAACTCAGCCGATGGATGCCTTCCCCAAGAGGGTGTCAACACTAAGAAAACATTAAATCAGGCGTAGCTTTTATTGAAAGAAAAACACTGCGAGAGAAGATAAAGTTATTAGTTTAAATAGTAGCAGCTAATGCAAATTAGATAGAAGAAGAAAGTAGCTGACTCAGGAAAAGTGCTCGGAATGCCCTTCGACAGCCTAAGTGTTGGTGCAGCCATGCTTGCAGGTACTAAGTTTAGAGATACCGGTAAACAGAGGAAGGTCTTGACACATAGTCGACATTACGTTTGGCTTGCATGCAACACGTTTGTCAATGAGCTGCAGCCTTTTATTGTAATTGCACACCGCTGTGTAGTCACGCCCACAACATGTCAACACCCCCACTTGTTCTTAGATGACAAAGGTACAACAGTGCATCAAATTCATACATTTTTTTTTCATACAGATACTCACACACCAAATAGAAAAAGTAAGAATGTGTCCATTCTTGCTTTGGCAACAGGTTTTGTAATAATGTCCGCAACCATTCCAACTGTAGGGCAGTAGTCAATAGTTATTTTGCCATCAGTGAGTGCAAATCGGACAAAGTGATAACGAATGTCAATATGCTTGCATCGTTGGCGACATACAGGGTTTTTAGTAAGGGCAATCGTACTTTGATTGTCTTCAAAGATACTAACAGGTGTATATTCCAGTTCATTATCCATCCCAGCCAACAAATGAACAAGATAAAGGTTTTCCTGTGTAGTAGCTGACAAAGCCATGTATTCATTTTCACATGTGGATAAAGCTACTGTAGGTTTTTTCTTTGATTTCCATGAAACAACAGGTCCATTTTCAGACAAACTAAAGCAGTACCCTGTTACACTGTGCCGGTCATTCTGATCAGCTGCCCAGTCTGCATCACTATGGGCCACAAGTTTAAGATTGACATTTTGTCTCCTGTAACACAATTCCTGGTCCACAGTACCTTTTAGGTATCGCAACCCATGTTTAGAAGCAACCCAATGTTGTTGTTTAGGTTCAGATAAATATTGTGACAATTCACTGACAAAAAAACTTAAGTCTGATCGAGTAGATGTCATGACATAAATAAAACTGCCAACCACTTCACGAAACCTTTTTGGATCAACAGGTTCACCCTCAATGTCAAATGTAAGTTTAATGTCATATGGTGTTAACCTTGGTTTGTAGTGAGTCATCTCAAATCTGTCCAAGACTATGGTTATGTATTTTATTTGATTCATTTTTATTTCCCCCTCTTTGCAGGCAAAATCAATGCCAAGGAAATGTCTCAATTTCCCCAAGTCTTTAATTTTGAATTTTGCACTCTACATGTCCTTCACACTTTTAAAGATTTGACCATCACTTGCTGCAAGAATAAGGTCATCAACCCAAATGAGCAATATAACTCTTTCATTTTCAGATTGTTTACTGTAAACACAATAGTGTGCTGTATTTTGGACAAAACCATTTTCAATAAGGAAATCGTGGAGCATCTCATTCCAATTTTGTCCCGATTTCTTCAGACCATAAAGTGATTTGTTTAGTTTGTATACTAATTTTTGATTTTACCTCCAATCCTTCTGGCTGTTCCATATAAATTTCACAATCTATTGGAGCATGCAGATGTGCAGTTTTAACATCCATTTTATGCAGATCTAAATTATATTGAACTGTAAGCATCAAAATTTGTACAGAAGTCATATCAGCAGTAGGTGAAGAAGTTTCCTTGTAATCAAGACCAGCTGTTTGACCAAATCCCTTTGCTACATATCTGACATTGTAAATTGTCCCGACCGGATTTTCTTTGATGGCATAAACCCATCTGCCCCGCACAGCATGTTTACCTTCAGGTAAGGTGGTTAAAGTAAAAGTATCATTTTCTATAAGAGAGTCAATTTCTTCTTTCATGGCCTCAGTCTACTGTTCTGATTTTAGAGAAGTTAATGATTCCTGCAGTGTTTGTGGGACATCACATGTGAAACGATAAGAATAATCAATATTTGCCAAAGCCTTATCTTCGTCAAATTTTATTTCATGTCACAGTCAGTTTAATATTGTAGAGGTCGTCTCTCTCTTTTGGGATAACGAGTATTATGGCTACTGTCATTTTCACTTTTTAAGTTAGTTTCAGATTTACATGCCTCCTCTTTTATCTCTTGATGGGTTACATTTGGCAAATCTGCTTTTAAAGTCTGGATTAAAGCTTTAGATTTACATTCATATCTTCATCTGTCTGAGTGTCGCTTTCATTCATTTTCTTTGTGACAAACTTCACCAGTCTGTTTTTCTTGACTTTCCCTGTATTAGGATAGAAAACGAAAAATGCAGGGCTGTTTTTATCATAACCTAAAAATATTCCTATTTCACGTGTGTCTAACTTTTTCTTGTCATATTTGTAAGCAAAACACTCTGAGCCAAAAGCTCTCACTTTAGACAAGTCTGGCTTCTTCCCTGTTAACACATAATATGGAGTTTGTTCAAGACGTCTGTTGTAACATCTATTTCTAATCATAGCAGCAGTTTGCACTGCATACCTCCAAAGCTCTTTCGGTAGTTTACTTCCAAGTAGCATACATCTGTCCATTTCAAACAAGGTTCTCCATGCCTTATCTGCTGTCCCATTCTGATGGGGAGAGTAAGGAGCTGAGGTTTCTTGACTAAGCAGTGTCTGAAAGGCAGAAGCTGTAAACTCTGTTCCATTATCTGACCTTATGCATTAAATTTTTCCATAAGGGGCCACATCAGCAATGAACCTCTCTGTAGCTTTTACCGAATCACTCTTAGTTTTCAGAAAATATATAAACATTGCTCCTGAATAGTCATCTGTAAATACTAGAGCAAACTTGAAACCATCTTTCCTGCTGGCTCTACAGGTGCAGCCAGGTTCACATAAACAAGGTCAAGTACATCTTTAGCTTTTTCATCTGGGTCTGTATTTCTATTTTGCGCAAATTTCCCTTTCTTGCACACTTCACATTTTAGATTGGGCCTTTCACTTTTCCCCTTAATTTTGAAGTCGGTAAAAGTTAACTTTTCATCACTTTGTGTAATGTAAACGGAGAATGGCTTAAACACGTCAGACAAGCCCTTTAAAATCATTGCAGTCAATTACCCGTCACTCAGTGTCTCTCCTGCATTACGCAGCGCTGTGATGGCAGTCTTTGCACGGATAATATAATCTGTGACAACTTTTTGGAGAGAAGTCAGCTCCGTGTACAGGCTTATTACGCGCGGCTTCCCCTTCCCTGCGTAATGGTCACGGAGGATCTGCAGTGCTCTCCCGCCGTCATCTGCGACGTCTCTCATCACAAGAGACAAACGTTTTTCATCTAATAGTTGAATTAGAACTCCATAAGCCTCTTCGCTTTTTCTGGCGTCATCTTCAGTGTGTGCATCAGGGGCTTCACTTAAGATGGTTAGCTTTAGATCTAGCAGGCGCAAATGGGCCAGGAACTTTGCTTCCCACAGTTCATAATTCTTTTCGTCTCCGTCAAACCATAAACGGTTCCGTCGGTTCCCAAACTCTTTACTGGGCCCATAACCTGAATGTAAATCACAATTAATAACTACATGTCAACACTAAGCCTATCGCAGCTTAACTACAGATATGGGTCAGGATAACCTAACTCCTTTAGAATGAGGTTTGAGAATGGTAGAGCGAAGAAGAACCATCTTTCTTGACTGAATCCTTCTCCACCTGAGCACCTGTACGCTCTACCCCTTTTATTTTGCTATTCGAGCATCCCCCAGTTTTTACCTATAAGCTTTATCAAAAATAAATGTTTTAAGCCTTATCTTAAAACTAGACATGTGCCTGCCTCACAGACTAAAACTAGAAGGTGATTCCAGAGAAAAGTAGTCTGATAACTACAAGACTCCCATTCTGTTTTTATAAATTTTAAGAACAACTGTTGTTATTTCTTTAGAGAGTCCGGTGCAAAGATGAAAACCTTTTTCTTGTCAAAAGTTAATGCAAGCAGTTTATAGTTAAGCTAATATTTTTGAAGCTCTGGAGGTCAATTGAATGAAAACGATTCAAACAAAGCTTTGGTTACATTTAGTGCTGCCTCACTTACTGAGAATGTAGTGAGTGTTTGGGAGGTCTTCGGGAGTATATATTCTTAAAAGAATACATTTCATTTAAAAGGAATGACATAAAGTGAATATTCTAAGAACTAGGGGAAAGGAAGACCTAACAGAGCTTGTACTCCAGGTAAGTTTTGCAACTGTACTGAAAAGAAAATCAGTATTACTCCTATTCTGATCTATTAATATTATATCTTAGTGAAGGGTCTTTTTTATAAAGCAGTAAACTGTTTTTTCAGGTCAAATCGGACTCAGATAGATAAATACTGCCATTTTATTTCTAATTTGCTAGTGCTTCAAAGTGTTTAGTTTTGAATTATACCAAGGAGCCAACCCTCTGTGTAATCATCTTTTATCTTTTTTTTAAATGGGGCTACGTTATGTAATGTATGCAATTAGGAAGTTACACTATAACCAACATTAATATAATTTCTCCAAGATATTGAGCACGTTTTAGATGGAAAAGATTCTTCAAAAGGTGTTACAACATTGTCTGATAAAGATCTACTGTAATAAATTTTTTTCTCAGATTTGAAGTTCTCCCACAGGTTATTAAAAAGCCATCAGACAGGGGAGGGTTTTGGAGCAATCTGCTATTTTTTCACACTCAATGTCATATTTCAGCACAAGGTCTTAAGTATGACTACAGGAGTGGGTTGGTGTCTGGAATTTTTTGTGCAAAGCTAAATGAGTGGCATTAAAGATGGCATTAAATGCAGCATGAATATTGAATATTAGTAAAAAGGCAGGAGAGGGGTGTGTTAAACTACAACTTTGCCTCCTGGTCTAGATGATGAGCTGTTACAATTTTGGAGGACTAATAAATGCGTACATATATATAGATACAAGAGCACCTCTGTCCAAATTGGAATTTTGTCTGTCAGCATCAGACGAGAGTTTCCCCAAAAAGTTTGTCAACCAAATCGTTTTTATGACATTATAAGATAATCCTTTAGTAGTCCCACAGTGGGGAAATTTACATACCCAGATAACTGTAGATTAAATGACAGCATAGGACTAAACATTCCATCACTGGTCCAATCAGACAGGGACAGAGAAAACTACAAAGTTTGACATTTTATTAGCTAACTTACACACTGAAGTAACAGTTGTTTTAGTGATTTCCAATTGTCATAACCGGAATTCATTGTCCTCAGTGTGAATAACAATCTTACTATAATTATGTTTACCTCAGCCAGTACTTTTAGGTCAGATTTTATGTCACCAGTCACCATGGCCCCAGGCAAATGTGTGACCATGGTGATGGTGTCTCTAATGCCACGTTTCTACTATGGAGCTACCAATTACCAGAGACAGGGTCTTAGCGTGAAAGATGGTGTTGGGATCATGCTGAACTGTGGGCCGGATTCTGGCACTATAAATCCTATATGTCATCACCCAGCCGGCCTAAGTCCCCAGCTACTTAGAATTCGCTGAAGAATCATAATAAAAACTTGCTGTTGTTGTCTCCATGCTGGCAAAAGGGTCTCAGCTATCTGCTGTTTTTTTAATAGCTACACTGAAAAAAGAAAACAGTTGATCCAACTTGATTAAATTGCTTCAATTTGTAACACGTGATTCAATTAAGTTGATCCAACTTAATTTATCAAGCTTGTTAACCTGGCAAATTTAAGTCAGTCTGACTCTATTAATTTATTTTAAGTCAAATAAAACCATTTAAATCCTTGTAACCCAATTTTATAGAGAGCAAACTCAAATATTTAAGTTGTTCCAACGCCACCCAGCGTATCTGCGAAACGGCTGATGGATATATAAGATCTTAGTTGGATGTTGGCGTCTAAATTACTTTCATTGCAAAGTATCTAAAAACTGCATGAAAAGTTGGAGCTATGCTCTCTGTGCACACCAGGCCAGTAAGCCGGTCATTATGGGTTGAATTTTTTGGCGCTCCTCCAATAGTTGGCGCCCCAGACGACCACCTGGTTTGCCTGTGCCCAGAGCCGGTCCTGATGCATATACACAGTATTTTAATAGAACTGAATTCCTACTTAAGTTTTTTTTTCATTAAATTATTTTATGTTTTTGCTGTCAGACAATGGAGCAAGTATGACATACTGAGTGTCCCAAGACTACTTGTTACCCGTCGCTACCACGAAGCGGTCGTCCTTGTCGCTGTGGCTCTACTAAAACCAGTTATGGATTTCATCTCAGAGCGCACAGCCTAAAGTGACGGCACGCCCACTACAGCTCTCCGCTGCTCCTCTGTCACTTCACAGGAGACAGCGAGAGGGACTCGGGAGCTCAGTTCTCACTTCCTTCTACAGATGTGTGGTGGAGAGCGTCTTGTGCTCCAGCATCAACATGTGCCATGGAAGCTGCTCTGCTGCAGACAGGAAAGCTCTGCAGAGGGTGGTGAAGGCTGCACAGAGGACTGTTGGAGTCAGCCTCCCCAGCACCACAGACATTTACACCTCCAGATGCAAGAAGAGGGCCTCTGGCATCAGGAAGGACCCCACACACCCAGCACACTCACTTTTTGTCCCGCTCCCCTCAGGCAGGAGGCTGCGGAGCATCAAGTGTAAAACAACCAGACTGAGAAACAGCTTCTTTCCGGAAGCTGTGAGACTCTCAAACACACGCAAGGACTATTAGAACTGAAAATCACTTTCTCATTTAACCGGCACTGTTCACTTTAATATCATACTTCAAAATGTCACTTTAAAATGTCACTGTAATGGTTCACTTTAATGTTTCACTTTAAACTGTCCCTTTAAAATGTCAATTAATATGTCACTTGCACTCCGAATTTTGATTGCTGCTATGTCCGAAGTACTATATTGTAGATTCCGTGTCCATATTGTATATTCTGTGGAGTCAAATCATATTTTATCGTATAGTTCTTTATAATTTATAAATTATTATATATTTGCATTCCGATCCTCAATGCTGCTATGTCCGAATTCCCATATTATAGATTCTGTGTCCATATTGTAGATTCTGTGTAGCTCAAATCCTAGTCTTGCATAGTTCGTATATTCTTATATTTTATTACATTATTTAAATTGCTATCAGGGTGTAAACTGGACCAGGGGATTAGAATTTCGTCCCACCTCATGTACCACATGTGATGTGATGACAAATAAAGATTCCTTGATTCCTTGATTCCTTGAGAAAAACCTCACACTTGATATGCAGCGATACAGCAATATTCTTAAACAGAAAGTTGAGGTTTTGGCGCTTCTTTGGAGAAAACAAATCCTTACTTGGGTCTAAAAGGTAGGTAAATCTAGCAAAAAAGTCATATGGAAACACTGGGCAGCAGAACTGCGCTAAGGGAACATGCAATTTGATTGGTTGTTAGTGTCACGTGGGGCACTGTGCTAGAAGCTCAATGTTGCCCATTAAAGGCAGCTGAAAACAGACGTACATGCGTAAAATGTTTAACCCATTTGGGTTCACCCTGAAGGCAGAGAGAAGCAGAGGGAGGGAAAATATTTTTCCAGGATTGGCATTTTAAAGTCACTGATTTACAAGCCACTTTATTAACCCTCCTATCGCCCGCAAATATAATAACACTTATTAACCTTGGGGTCAATTTGACCCCAGGAATAAATACATCCAGAAAATGATTAACAGAATATTGTTGACCATGTTTTTTTCACAGGTACTTTGTTTATTTGTTACATAAAAAATTATATAAATAACCCCTTCAAAATCAGTGAGTTGACCGGTCCTCTAGCGCCAACATCAGGCCAAACCTTAATATCAATAAAAAAAAAAAAATGTCTTGAATTTTTTATACAAATCTTCTCAAATTGACTTCTTAACATTAATAACCACAAGTCTAGATTTGGTGACGATGCGTAGGACTTTTACTGTATCGCCTCCTTCAGGCCAAAGCTCTGGTTCATTTATTCTCACTGTCTCCAGCATTTTAACTTTTCTTTTGAACAGTTCCTCACCCAGGGCATAGGATGTGAAAAAATCATCACTTGTTATGTTGTGCCCATGCAGTCCTTCAGCTATATCAGGCACAAACCTTGTGCCCTGATTTTTGTCTGGTGCTTCGCCAGGAGATTTGCCCCTGTACACCTGAATATTCCATGCAAAGCTGGACTGGGCATCACACGCTAAACATATTTAGATGACATATTTGGCAGGTTTGCTGGGCTTGTACTGTCTGAAAGGACTGTGTCCACGAAATGCAACCAACCACTCATGAACAGTCACGTGGTGGCCTGGATTATAAAGCATGGGTAAACACTGCACCCACTTGTCCCACACGTCCCTTATTGCCGCAAGTTTCTCACATTCTCGTTGGCCCTGCCTTGTTTCTTTATCATCAAAATCTGAACTAAATCTGGAATGTCTTCAGAGACATGGTGGCTGGAAATATAGCTCTTCCAGTCTCAGCATTCCAAAAGCTTGCTGTTGCTTCACCTTTTGACTTGTACACTCCTGGCAAAATTAGCAAGCCGATATAGGCTTCCAAGTCAACTACATCCACGTCTTTACAACTGTCCCCATACACAAGCTTTCCCTCTAAATTTGTCATCCCAACCACAATATCTTTGATAGATGGCGTTATGAAGAGCTTGAATGACAACTTTATGTCATCAACATGGTTCACTGCATATCTGGTGGGTCCTGGAACCATTTTGATGATATTACTGTTAGTATGTCTACCCTGCTGTTTCAGTTGGGAAAGGGACCATGGTATCTTTCCATTTTTGGAAGAGACCTTGTCTGCAGGTGGTTGAGGGAAAACAGGAGGGTCAATATTCTCATTCTCAATAGATGAGAATCCCTCAAAATCAGGGTCCTGCTCAACACAGTCCTCTGTCTCAGAGACAATCTCCTCTAAGTCACTTTCTCTGTAAAATAGCTGTTCCAAAACATATTTGACAGTAAACCTTTTCAAAGACATTTTCAAAGAGTGCGTGAAGATTGCAGTACACTCAGAGTACAATGGGGAAGGATTCAGATAGAGGACTACTTCACAAGCTTTTATGTTTGCCCCTTCCTGACTTTGCATGAACTACCAATCTCCCTGTAGGAATTTCCTGCCCTTCACTGAGTGGGAAGTCAGTTCTACTTTGGCAGGTGGTAATTCAGACACACATACTTACACACCTTCATGCCTATAATGCAAAAGTATCAATGTTCTCATGTAAATAAAACAAAATGTATCAACTCAAATGGCTCTTCTGCACCTGTAGGTGTAGTCATGTTAGGTAACACACCCTGAAAAGTTTTAACAGCTAAAACAGCTTGGGGTCAAATTGACCCTTGAGGACGAAAAGTGCGTGGAGTATGTGTTCAGCAAATTGAAAAAATACCATTACAAAAATGTTATGCTTTATCAGGTCTCCCCATCAATTTGGGAAAAGACATGAAATATGAAGCAAAAATAAAAAAGTCAAGTATTAGTTTTTGATTGATAAACTTTGAATGAGGTCAAATTGACCCCAAGGACGATAGGAGGGATAATGTTATTAATAAGAAGAATAATTCTGTTTTGAATTATAGATTTAAAAGCCACCCCATAAATAATTCAAGAAGGTGAAAACAATTGACATTAATTGAATTTGTCCATTTGCTTGAATGGGATGCCATGCAGTTTTAAACCTTTACAAAATAAAGCCTTACCAAGTATTCCTTTATAAGGTTTTTCAGCATCCTCTCCATGAAAGGTGATGAGACCTTTCCGAACACATTCCCTTTCGAATGCTAATATCTTCCACCTGGAGAAAAAGCTATTATCAATATTTCATATCTCTGAAGAGATTCATGATGTAACAGTGATATTCCAACTGCTCACAACAGCAAAGGACTATTGGATGCCCACATGTCCACTGGGTTTTAAAGCTGAACTTTCAAATAACGCAAATTCCACCTCTGCCACATTTGTCTCCTTCAAGTCTCAATTTATGCAACTACACTGTATTGCTGATTTAAGCCTTTTTCTTAGCACAGGTTCTACCACAATCAGTGAATATTTTTCATCGTTAAAGAGATATGTTACAGCATAGAAATGTGTATTTTAACAATTAAATCCAGTGGAAATACATAAGAAAGGCAAACTTGCTTTTCTTAAAATTAAATCAGTTTTGTTCAAAAAGTGAATCAAGGAATAATTAAAACAAAGTCTGAGAGTAATTAGTCACTTTAAGCTCTTTGTTCCAAACAGAAAAAAGTAGGTAGCCATAGGTTAGTTCACTCAGTGACCTATTGATAAAATCTAGACCTCGTCATAAGTTCTCATGATGCCAGCCATTTTTGTACGTGTTGCTCCTGCTTTGGCCTGGATGATTTTAATCAGCTGACTTGAGTATCTGTTCAACTGGGCCAAAAAAGTGTGCTCAAGGGGAAGCCATCAGTCTCTGGAACTCCGCATTAATCTGAGAAAAACAAAACAAGACTGATTATGTTAATAAATATTACCTAAAATGCTTAAAATGTATACAGAACAATCATTCCCAAAGTCTAATTAAAATCTCTTGACATTTAATTTCAATCTGCATTATTACCTCTTTCTGTTGGAACAGAGCAGGCCATCTATCCTTGAAATCCTCTATGCCAGGTTCTTCATTAACCACCTCCTGACGTTTGTAGACAAAGGTATGACCGATTTTGTCAGAAATGACCCTGTCATTGTTCCTCCTTTTGACTACTGTCAATAGTTCAATTCTCTCTTTTTCCATGCTTTCTTGTGTTTCTCCTAATGGAAAGGATGGATAAAAGTGAGCTTTAGCTCGTCTTGGCTTCTTTATTTTGGCAGCAGGAAAAACAGAAGTACTAGATTTGGATTTGAGCGAGTTCACAAAGAACTCTGGACATCCTTGCGACTTGTAGTTTCCCATCTTGTATTTCAACCTCTGCTTCCAACCGTAGCAACCATTGAATGAACCAGGCTCTTTTAAACATGGATGTTTCCTAATCAAGGCCTCTGCAACTACACAGAACAGCGCGTCATCTGGGTAGGGTCTATATTTGTAGATGTCTTCTATTAATCTAGTTAGGATGTCAGTCTTCATTCGGGAGGTGACTGTCAACATTTTGTTGTTTGTTTGATACTCAGAATTCCCCTGCTCTAGCTGATGTTCAGTGTCATAAGAAAATGTGGGAATTGGAAAATCGTCTGGCCATTGTTGTGTTCACGTTGAGAAGGATTCAGGGAGGGAAAAAATTACTGTGTCATTTGAAGATACAGAAAGACTGTCATCAGAGTAAACTGCAGAAGAAGATGGAGTTGTTTCAAAGACATCAACAAAAGGTTAAATGGCTTCCACTTGAATCACTTTGACTGTTCCCAAGTCCTCAAGGTCGGATGTTGACCTGAAGTTGAAGAAGTCATCAACGTCTTTGTCCATATATTGTAATTTTGTCAGAGAGGAGGAAGATCTTGTTGTTGTTTTGCAGGTTGTCCTCTGGCGGTCGTCTCAGTCCTTTCATCCTGGCTGGACTGTGCTGAACGCCTGTGCCTCGCACAGGCGTTCCACATCTAATCAGGAGCTGGAGCAGTATAAGAGGACTGGCGGACCAGCTTCACATCGCCTGAGTGTTTGTTACTACTGGTAACGTATAAATTGTGCCAAACTAGTCTTGTGTAGACTAAGCTCTTCAAGTTTAAAACTTCCTCGTTTAACCTTTTCTCGTTGCATCAAGTTGATGTTTTTGTGCTCGTTATCTCACCTTGCCCATACTCCGCTGTGCTCCTCTTCAGGTCAGACAGAAGAACCTCTCAGTGCTTCACCGCTTCCTGGATCCCAGCTCAGTTTGCAACACTGATTCAGCCTCCTCAGGTTCAGCTCGGACTGCCCTCTCCTGCTCCAGCCATCCGCCTCCCGCAAGATTTCACCCGGAGAACCTACCTTCCGGACAGGAGCAAGTACTCCTCCTCCCTTCCGCCTCTCTCTCCCTGGCGTAATCACCTGCACCCCAAGTAAGGCAGAGACACAAAATAATTGTTCAAAGTTTCCCTGCTGAGAAGCTTAACCAGGTTTCACCCCACAGAAGCTCCCGGTCTTCCTTGTTGCCCCAAGCCGTTCCAGTTCCCATCCACACATACTTGTTCAATGTTTACCTGATCTCCTGAGAGTTCTCTTTTATGTGGGTCAGATTGCTAAATAATAGGACAAGTCTGAAGTTGGTCTTTAAACCAAAGGTATCCTTCACCTTGCTGAGAAGCTCGTCCAGAGAGCCAGTTAAGCCGTTTGACAGAATAATTTTTTCAGTGTTTTCCTCTCCCAGAATCAGCTTCAGCCTTACCTGGTTTCTAGGTTTAGAACTTGCCATGGCAATCTAAGAAAATGGCATAAATACAGTTAAGCAATACTGGTTGCTATTTAAAGTCTTAAGATATTACAGTATTTTATGATCAAAAAAATGTTTTAGAGCACATATTTCATTTTTTGTACAATCTCTTTATTACCTCACCTTTTAAACGTGGATATATCTTTTCACAGTAACAAAACACATTTCTCTAATTTTGTAGTCTACCAGTGGGCACACATCACTTAGGTCTTGTAGCTCTATCAGTTTCAGTTCTTTGTCTGATGATGTTTTGAGATCGTAAGATCTGTAATGCTCAAGATACCATCCTTCAAGTTTTCTAACCACAAACAATAACTGGTGTGCCAGGATCACCATTTGAATAATTTCAATGAACTCTGGTAATCCTCCCAATGAGCCGTGAGCCAAGATCATCCCACATCTGTACATCAGTCCATTAAATGTTGCACTTTTAGTCATGCACACTGTGGCCAAATTTGAACACTTCTGTTTGAGAGCTTTTACAATATCCTTATCAAGAACATCAGTTGTTACTGTGGAAACAATAGTAACTTCCAAAAGAGGTTTAGGAAAACCACATAAAATGCAAATGATGTGCCATCTGATACTGATGTTTCTCTGCAAGGGAACAGAGGACATTTTTAAATCACTTGATATTTCGTGCAACTCTCTTAAAAAAGCTATGCTTAGCTTCAAAGCACATTGACCAAGGACCAAATTGGCGAATTAAGTGCGGGTAATGTTCCAAGAAATTATGTTTTGGTTTAAGGTCACAATTAGGAAAAACCTCCTGGAATTGTGTTCTGTGCTCTGAGATTTTAAAGGTAAGGTAGGCAATAGAGTCATCAGTGTGAATGGGACATATTTCAAAATCATCGATATACAGAATTAACGAAATGCTCTCCTCCTTGCACAAAAGCTCATTTTCACTGAAATATGATCCGTCATAAAAAGATCTATATGTATGAACACTACTTATTTGAAGTCTTTCATTCACAACACTTAAATGATAGGTCTGATCCAAGATAGTCTCACAATCAAGAATTTGCTGCAAAGACTTTAGGATTGAAACATACTGGAAGGACTTCTTATTCTTTTCATCAAGAATATATTCTTCAGGTTCTACCCCTTTAAAATGTATTTTATAGAATTGTTTTCGTCCCCAAGCACTAGAAAGGGAGCCTTTATCGCCTATTGCTTTTTTTTCATGTTTTTTTTTTCACAGAGGGCCCTGGCAAGTTTTTCTACAACTGACTGGTCGAACTGGCCAAGATGATCATGCAGTATTTGAGTTATAGTTATGCATGTAAGTGGCAGGGACAAAGAACCTATTAAACAGTTTAACTCCTGCAAGAGTTCATCAATAGCTGCATTTGACACAAGAAAACTGCTTTGTAACTTCAGAAGAACTGATGCAAGTTTACGTTCAATATCTCTCTCTAAGTTTTCAGAGTCCACTAGAATACAATTCTTAAGCACAGTCTTGTTTTGTTTCAGCAAACCCAGTCTTAAATGCATTGCTAGTGTGAGAATGCTTTCTGTATTTATGACTTTTGAAGTTCTGGTAAATATTTCTTTGATAAGCACAATCATGAAACACACATGTAACAGTTTCTATGTTCTTGACATGTTGAAATATATGTTGAAAAAATTCTCTCTCAGGAAAATGTATTAGAATCACAAACTCCTGCTCCTCAGTATTTAAGCCTCATTCATTCTCTCATTCACTGCTGGATCGTCTGTGTACCTTATCTCGTCGTCTCTGAGCAACATCTCCTGCCAACCCTCACCATCTGTTAGTAAGCTTTCCTCTGCTTGTTGATTTTCTGTGCTGGTTCTCTCTCTCTCCCCCATCTTTCTCCTCCGTTCCCATCTAGTATTTCCTTTATGGTTTATTCCCTTGTTGCCTCCTGTTCCCCTCGCGTTCCTCGTTATTGTTATTAGTTTGTTTGTTTATTTTCCCTTCCTGTGTGCTTCTGCTGGTTGGTTTATTTCTGTGTGTTTTTTCTTTAAGTTCTTAGTTCCCACGTTCATTTCCAGTTATCTATCAGTTTGTTTCTGTTTACGTTTTCAGTAGTTTTAGTCCCACGTCATTCCCAGTCTGTTCCGCATCACTTTGTCTCTGTTCGTGTTCAGTTCATTATCCACTCTTACAATAAATCATTATTACCTCTCGCAATTTCACCTCTGCTCGAGTCATTACGTCCGATCCATGACATCTGAAGGCAAGGAAGATTAAACAAATAGGAGCTAGGGGAAATGTTGAATCCTGTGACAATCATGGAATGATTCTTTTTACTACTACTACTACTTTGTTTTTAATACCCTAGTCAAAATATTCCACAACAGTTTGTGACATAGTACTTCAATGGACTCCTCCTGGCAGGACATACCCAAAAACCTCACCAACGAGGCTTACAGGAGGGAACGAAATCAGATGCCCGAGCCACCTCACCTGGCTCCACTGGATGTGGAGGGGCAACAGTTCTTACTTTAAGCCTCTCCAAGATGACTGAGCTCCTGACCCTATCTCTGAGGGAGAACCGATCAACCCGTTGGAGGAAATTAATTTCTTCTCATTCTGTCACTTAGAACACTTTTACCGTATTCCTTCTAATTCCTTTTACTGTAAACTTCCTAAAATGCTGTTATTTAGAGAGCCTATTATTTGAATTAGATTAGAACACATATTTCATCTATACAGCATATTCATTAAGCATTTATTTTTTTAAATTAAAATCTTTATGATAATAAGAAATTCCTTTATGAAGAATATATGGCTCACCTTATATGGTTTTAAGATTCTTGGTTACAGACCTGGAAAGAGAAGTGGGAAAGATAAGTTAATGCAATGTTCGTACATACATAAATTGCTTTTTCTTTTTTAGAGAAACGGTACTTGGTGGATTCTTGGCGCTGTAAGGATATTATGCGTTTTATATCATGTCGCCAGTAAGCAGCATGAGAAAACTGGCTTCTGCAGCTCACAGTGATTAGTAGAGGGGTTGCATCACATTAAATTAGTTTTGCGCTACTCACTATACCAGAATTGAATTTTCACCTGCACATGACCAGAACGTCTAGAGTCCAAATCAAATATAGTATTTGTCTTAACCCTTTAAGCGTTTGCGTTTTTTCAAAAAAATATAAAATTTTGATATTAAGATTTCCGTCTGATAATGCATATTATGACGTCACAAGGCGTCGACTATATTAGAAAATGTTCAGTTTTGATTTCAAGATTTCAAAAGGCTATAACTTTAAAGTGGTTTGAGATGAAAGTATACTGTCCATGAGAAATATCTTCAGTATGAACCTGAATTTGGGATAGAAGTAGATTTGTCATGTAATTAGATTAATGTGACATCAACAGGCAGCGGCCAAATTGGAAAATCTCAATTCATCATTCAGAAAAAGAGAAATGAAATCAATGGGCTCAGAATTTGTCAGATCGTCTCCACGATAACAAACAGGCTCATCAAAATTTCGGATCCACTTTTGATACTCTTCCTCTTCTCTCAACAACTGCCACCATTAGCGGTGTGTTTTTTTCAGCAGATTCTCCCGGGTCTGCCACGAAAACCGCAGTTCTTCCATTCCCACTACTGTATATTCACCCCTATTTGCTGTGTTATGAGCCCCTCTGCCACCCCGACCACGTCCCCTGCTTGGCCTTTGCAGGATGGTACACCCTGGCCACTAAAGCTGGAAGCTTGTTCCACAGGAGAGGAGCCTGATAACTAAAAGATCTGCCTGCCATTGTGCTTTTAGAGATTCTAGGAACCACCAGTAAACCTGCAGTCTGAGAGCAAAGTGCTCTTTTAGGGACAAAAGGAGTATCAGATCTCTGATATACGATGGAGCTTATTTAGTGAGGGCTTTATATGTCAAAAGAAAAATCTTAAAATCTATTCTAAATTTGACAGGGAACCAATGAAGGGGAGCTAAAATTGGGGAGATATTATCTCTCTTTTTAAGTTTCATCAGAACCCTTTCTGCAGCATTTTGCACCAACTGTAGACTTTTAATTGCATTCTGTGAACTTCCAGCTAATAAAGAGTTACAATAGTCCAGCCTTGAAGTAACAAATGCATGGACTAGTTTTTCAGCATTTGTCCGAGAGAGAATATTTCTAATTTATGCTATATTCCTAAGGTGAAAGAAGGAAATCTTACTGACCTGTTTTATATGGGACGTGAATGACATTTCCTCATCAAAAATAACCCCAAGGTTCTTTACATTGTCACCAGACGCCAACCTGAGGCTATTATCCAGGTCAAGTAGCTGACTAAGCAATTTCTTTTTTAGAGGTTCTGGTCCAAAGATAACAACTTCTGTCTTTTCAGAGTTCAAGAGCAGAAAGTTTAAAGTCATCCACATTTTTATGTTATCTAGACATGCCTGTAATCTACCAAACTGACTGGATTCATCAGGATTTATAGATAAATACAGTTGTGTATCATCAGCATAACAGTAGAAATTAACACCTTGCTGTCTGATGATTTTACCCACAGGGAGCATGTATAAAGTAAATAGAATTAGGCCAAATACACAACCCTGTGGTACTCCACAAGTAACCTTATAATGCGGAGAAGATTTGTCATTTAGATGAACAAACTGGGATCTATCAGACAAATATGATTTAAACCAGCCTAGTGCTGTTCCCTTGATCCCCACAGTGTGTTCAAGCCTTTCTATTAGGATATTGTGATTGACTGTATCAAAAGCAGCACTGAGATCTAACAGAACTAGAATAGACACGTGTCCATTGTCTGAGACTATGAGAAAATAATCTGTGACTTTAAGGAGAGCTGTCTCAGTGCTATGATGAGCTCTGAAACCTGACTGATACACATTGGGAGGTAATTAAAGCTATTCTGTAACATCGGGTAATTTAAGAGATGATGAGTAAAAAATTATATAGCTGACCATTAAATACCACAAAAAAGTCTTCATAAAATTATGCAAATTATAAAAATAAAACATTTATGGCCAGTAGCACTCAGTTGAAAAGAGTTTTGCATTACTTATTCTTTGGCTCTGTCTGAAAGTATCAATCCCCAGCAGCAGAGTGTTTCTGAGGCAGGAGTGAAGCTCTGTCGTCATTAATATTTAGCTCTCAAATTGCTAATGATCTCTTAACCTCTCCAGAATGTAATCATACCCCCACCTTCTCTTAACTCCCCATCAGTCACTGCTTATCTTTCTCTCTTGCTATATGTATGTCATATTTATTAACTCTTTATCTCTCCCCGGTACTCTCTGCCTTTGCCTCGTTCACCTTTAACTCTCGCCGGCACATTTTGTCTTTATAAGATCATATGTTTAGACCATTTCTTTTCTCCTTTGTGTTTTGCCTGTTGTATGTATGCAAGAGTACAATGGGTCTGTGCTAACCACAGCTTGAAAGAAAGACAGCTTTTTCATTCCTGAGTTCATGTGTCCCTGTACAAATTCAAGACCCATCTCACATTTGTCTTTGGTGTGTTTGTAATAAATCTAATCTAAATTGAGACTGGTGAATAACCCTCATCATCTCTCTGACAGTCGTAACTTTTCATTCTCTCCACAAAACTGCTAAATTACAAATAGAAAGTAAAAGTTTTTCACTAAAATGTTTTTTGTAGATGAAATATCCACAATATGTCCTCATATATGGAGTAAGATCGCTGTCAAAAAGGTGTATGCAAAATTCTAACATTCATATTCATATTTATATGTCAATATAGTTCTTGTACCCAAAATTCTGCTGAAATACTTGTGAGTCTGAGAGTATGAATCTAAAAGCTGTGAGTGAAAAGTCTTATGAACACAACTCTTATTTTTACGAATACGAACTCTATCTATATCTGGATTGATTACTCCTGCCTGTGACGTCAATGTAACATATTTTTACTTGTACCCACAAAGCTGAATTTGTGTCAACAGAGAAAGAAAGAAAGAGTTCGTAGTCGTAAAAATAAGAGTTGTATTCATAAGACTTTGTACTCACAGCTTTTAGATTCATACTCTCAGACCCACAAATAGAATAGAATTTTGGATACAAGAACTTTATTGACATATTATTACGAATACAAATGTTACAGTTTTGGATACACTTTTTGACTTTCTTATTCCATACTCATAAAGGTTAGTGCAAGTAGCTGGTCTTGTGTCCAAAGATATAGGTGCTCTTACATTTGCTATGTCAGTCAAAATGAGTCATTCTTGTGTTTTGCAAGAAACACCTGTAATATTACCAGTTAAAGGCCAAGAGATGACATTAACATTTTTATAAAGCTAGACCCTCTTCTGCATTATTAATATTTCCACTTGACATTGTCCTATCTTTTCAAAGCAAAACTTTCCACACTATTTCCTTATACAGATTATAGCAGGTACAGAAGTCACCTTGAGAGTATGGTTTCTATGGGCTCTCCTCCTAGAATAATCTTCAGGACATTATTACAGAAGATCTGTGTTGTCTGGTAAAAGCAAAGAAAAAACTTAAAATTCCCATTAGTGTATATGCAGCACAGACTGTTATCTTGAAGATTTATATAAGCTCTCAAGCCTACAAGGAGAAACTGCTGTTGTTGGAAATAAATAAAATCAAGAAGCAAATGAAATATAAAATGTATTTAAAGCCCCTCCTGCAAATTAACACTTTCCTATTTGTCCATGTTTTTAATAAATATACACTAAGTCATCCTCCACCAGTTAGAACAATACTAATATTTCAAGGGTTTATTATATGAACATGAAACATTTAAGAGTAAGCCCACAGATGGGAAAAAACCTTATTAAAATCGATGCCATATATATGCTGGTCTACATGATCTACATTAGTATCTTATTTTTTGTCACTCTTAACTCACTGAAGGCAGACCGAAAACTGTGTCGTCCTGACCCAAATAATCATTGTTTTCTCAACCTGGCTCCCCTGTGCAGCCTTCATGGCCAGCTATCTTCAACTTCTCCTGGAAGGTATGTAAACAAGATGTCCTGCACCACTTCCTTCCCAGTGGAAATCTATTGAACTGGTCGGAATTGAATAGATTGGTTGATAACATCCTATCTGATTTTAAACAAGATTCAGGGAAAGAAGATCTTTAATAAGCTATCATTGTATTAGAAAAGGGGTGAGAGGAAAACAGCCTTCATCACCCCCACTGGACATTATGAATATTTGGCAATGTCACTTGGTCTCACCAAAGCACCCTAGTTTATGATGCACTATGTGATAAGATGGGTCAATTCATGTTTGTTTTTCTAGATCAACTTTAAAATTTCTCCCTGGTCCAACACACCTCAATCAAATGTTTGAATCACCTTCTTCTTCTTGAGTTTTACTGGTGGTTGGCAACAATGTGAATCACCTCCTCAGTAACACTCAAGTTCTCTAGAGTCCTGCTAAGTATCTGTGTCAGGATTCATGTTTTGGTTTGGTTCAGTTTGTTGTTGTTTTCACTTATATTTGGTTTTTGCTTAGTTTAGTTCAGTAGTAGTTGTCTTGTTTTGTTATTATTGTCTTTGCTATTAATTTGTGTTTTCTATATGGTGGTGTTCTCTGGCTTGTTCCTCCACTCCCCTGTTCTCTGTTTCTTCCTGTGTGTGTGTGTGTTCCCTCATCTGTGCTTGTTTCTCCACTCATCCTTCATTCACATCTGTCATCAATAATCCAATCATCTTCTCATCCAATCCAACCCCGGTTCCCCTGTATTTAAGCCGCTGTCATTATTTTACTCACCGCTGGATCGTCTGTTGTCCTTCCCCGATGTCCTTCCCTGATGTCCTTTCAGTGGTTCACCCTGAGGTTCTTCCATAGCTTTCTTGACGCCTTCTCGTCTCGCTCCAGAGTTTCCTGCCCCACATCTCCTGTAAGCCTCCTTTCCTGCTTCCTGAGTTCTCTGTTCCTGGCTCTTCATTTTTGTCCTCTCCCCTGGTTCTTCATTTAGGTTTCTCCCCTGGTTCAGTCCTGCAGTCTCCGGTTTTCCCGTGATCATTAGTCTTGTTTGTCTTATTGTTTGGTTGTGCTTGTATGTTAGTATTTCCCGCATCTCGTTCGCTCGTCTGTTTGTTTACATTTAATTGTCCCGCTTCCGCTCTCTGTTTGGTTTCATTTCCGCGTCTCAATTCTGTATCTCCGGTTTCTTGTGCTTCCCCTCTCGTATTGTTGTTGTTGGTATTTTGTCTGTTAGTTTATTTCCCCTTCCCATGTTCATTAGCTGGTTTGTTTTGTGTTAGATTGTTGTGTTTTATTTACATTTGTTATTCCCGTGTTCCGCTTCTGCTGTTTATGTACGTCCCGCGTTGTTCCGTTTCCGGTTTGCTCTAGTTCCTGTTTATGTTCCGTTTCATGTTTATGTTCATTATTCTTCCCCAAAAATAAATATTCTTTCATTCAATTCCACCTCTGCTCGAGTCATTTAAACGTTACATGACAATCTGCTTTTTTGACTCATGTGTTTTAAAGCAAGGACACATTTAACAATTGCAGGACACCAATTCAAAGATCTGCACTAAATCTTTTATTTCAGTAAGATTAAACACTGAAACCTAGAAAGTCAGTTGAATTAATTAAAAGCATTAATTTATACTGCACATATTTGTATATATGCTTATCAAAAAATAACTTTTATTTCACTTATTAGGTGAGAATCAATAAAGAATCGGTCTAGAAATCTGCTTTATGAGCTATAACCATAAGCAATCATACGAACAAAATGTTTCCATTAAGTATTTTGCCAAACTGTAAATACAATCTCTGTTTATTAAGCATTTTAAACATGTACCAGCTCTTGTGCCATGCATACTCAGTTCATTTCTTCCTTTTTATTTCACTGCCTTTGCAACAATGATCCTGATGAATTGAGACATATTAAGTGTTTGCTCTATGTGTGTGTCCCAAGAGGATTTCATCCCCCCCTCTGATTTTCCCAACTGCTTTCCTTCTTTTCCATTATATCAGCTACTTTATTGTCCCCTTTTTCTAATCCTTTACCTTGGTGCAGTTGTTGTTGGTCTTCCAGTAACCTTTTCAACCTTTGGTCCTTCATATTATTCTAAAAGTATGATCATAATCATGCTCTGAGGCCCCTTTACTGCCTTTTTGCAGTAAACAGATATTTTACTAAATGGAGCTGAAAGGGGTATTAATATTAGTGAGCTATGAATACTATTGCAGATCAAACAAAGACCATGACAGTCTATAAGAAGGCTTTTCTTGGATTTACAAAAATTGTGCCTAAGGTGTCCTACATTCACAAACCTAATCCCTGAAAACTTGCCCTTGCCTGTGGTTATCTGCATCATAATAAGAACAGCAACACTTGAGTCATATAAGCCAAGCGGTAATAAATATACATGGTCTCTCCAATTCATATCATACTGATGTTTAGTCAAGAGCCCTAGAACCGCTACTTCAATAAACTGCTAACCATTTATCCTCTTTTTTGTACAGCAGCCTCTCATGCAATGGTGGCCACCTCTCATGCAATTTATGCAGCCTCATAAGGCCTCCTGCTGGTCTAACAATATATCACTATAAAGCAAAATAGCACAATTTTATTGCTTTCTCCTGCTCCTTTTGAACTCTAAAAAAACTAGGGACAATTCTTACCAGCAACGTATGAGTTATAAATAACCTATATATCTTTATATAGGTTATTTATAACCTCTCCATGGACTGCCACCTTTTGTGGTGGAGCGGTTTGATTGTCCTAATGATCCTAGAGACTATGTTGTCAGGGGCTTTATGCCTCTGGTAGGGTTACCAATGGGTAACAGGTCTTGGTGAGGAACCAGAACAAGTTCACCCCAAAGAGACCGTTTTGAAGAATGAAAAATTTGGAAGCCGTGTTCTTTCTTCTGGATGTGGGTCAATGGGGCCCCACTCTGTAGCCAGGCTTGATGGTGGGTCATGTTGGTGAGCGCCTACTGGCCGGGCTTTCACCCATGGAGCCTGGCCAGGGACAACCCAAAGAGGACACATGGGCCCCCCTTGCGATGGGCTCACCACCTGTCGGAATGGCCAAATAGGTTGGGTGTAGTGTAATATGGGTGGCAGCCGAAGGCAAAAAATCTTGGCGGTCGGATCATCGGCTGCAAAACCTGGCTCTTGGGACGTAGAACATCACCTTTTTGGTGGGGAAGAAGCCTGAGTTGGTGTGTGAGTTAGATAGGTTCCTGCTCCAAATAGGTGGCCTCACCTCAACGGACTTAGGGGGGGATGCTTTAGAAAACAGCTCTACTGGTAGGTTTGTGTTGGTGTGCTTCCTCTAGATTATCACCAAGGGGCGTCGGGAGGTTGATTCTAGCTGGCTGGTTCTGCCACACCTGCTGACTTGTTACATCTTCTCCAGCATAAGAGGGGTGGATCTCCAGTCATTCTTGTTACCACAGCATGGTACTCTCTAGCCTGTGTTGAAGTCCTCCTTGACTTCCCCAGGTTGGTTGATCTCAGGGCAGCATATTCAGGTTCTCACAATGTTCAAATAAAAGACAAGATCAGATCCGCTCAGCAAAAGACAATCTTGCAAATTTTAAACTGATACCTTCTGCAGAAGGGAGACCTGGGACCTTTCTGTGCAATAGCTCCATCAGGTCTGAGGTCTCAGCCCAGCATCAGGCTGTTTTATAGAAAATTAGGGAGTGTACAAAGTCAGAAAAACAATCACATGTGATTTACACAAACTGTTTCAGAAACCGTTATTCCCCCGCCTCGCTGACCTTGATTAATCTGCACAAAGAGAAAAAAGAGTAAATTCGCTCCCTGCAAGCATCGTTTAACGGAGGGGAGTATTTTTTGCTAACTGGCTTCACATCTTTTTAACTTGGTTCTATCTGCTGGGAACTGATTGATAGCCGGCTTCCCCTGGCCACCTGGATCCAGCAGGCCTTATCAGAACATTTATACCTCTTGTTATATGCACACACTTCTAGTATTTAAAAGAAACATGAATATATATGAAAGAAACATGAATATAAATGATTGTCATTCCACACCTGTCATTATCTGGGTTTTTGGTTTTGTTAAGTTCTTTATAGTACTCTTGTTTTTTAGTATTTATATTATTGGTTATTGTTTACTTAAGGTTATTTTCCATTTCAGTTTATTCTTTGTTTTTGTTCTTTTCTGTGTTCTCCAGTTCCCCCTGCTCTGTGTCTTCCTCTCTGTGTTTTCCCTCAGCTCCATCATCCACTATTCAGTGTTCTTCATTTTACAAATAAAACTGTCCCTCAAAACCACAGCAAGCCCTCCTCCAAGGCGAGAGGGGTGTGGAGGAGTGGTCCATAAGGAACAGGAAATCCAAGTTTTGTCTTATAAAAAGTTCATTTATTAAAAAGGACTTATTTGCAATTGAACGAGCATTCAATAGGCAAAGCCAAGACAAAGGTGACGTCACAGACTTTGCATCCACTGGACACAGTGGAATTTGCTGAAGGCATGCGATGCAGTCATATGGTCTCCAGCTGGGTCGGGATATCAGATGTGGACAGTTGGATGAAAACACAGGGAAGGACGCTGGCAAGCCATCCAGACCAGAGAAGACAACGACGAGGGCAGACCAGCACCAAGCCACACATCGAGGAGAGGGAAAATCCACAAATACCTGGCCGAACGCTCCAGGATGTCGACTCGTAGACGTGATGTCCTCCTGCGCGTAACTTTTATGCCAGATCCAGAGCCACCCTTCCTCTTTGTCCTATTTTTGCCCGGAGCACGAAACAGCAAGAGGAACTCAGGTTAGTGGGTCAAGCAAACAATAGGTGGAGGAAAAGTTTTACTGTACTTTTCCCAGTGACTTAAAAAGGTACTCCATCGACTCCTTTATGCTAAAAAGAGCAGAGGCCTGACAATTCGATAATCGGACTGATATGACCACACAAGTTATAAAAACAATAAAAAGAGGTCTGCTTGGAAGGCAAGCAATGCCGTAGCCAGGCACCGGCGCAATCTTGCTTCCAGACTATCTTTATATGAGGTAAACTGAAAACTTTTTACACAAATACAAATACCAGTGCGTAGAGGAGTGTGGAGCTATTGGCAGTCAGAGCGACCCATTTCCAAGGATATTTCATATTTCTGACCAGGTCCGATCTTTTGTTTATTCAGATGTTGGACATTTAGAGAGGTACAGCTGTATTTTACCCTTCTGGCATTGCAATCATAGGTTTATTGTTTTATACTGATCTTATGTGACTGACCAACAGAAATTACTACATATTTATTCAGTAGTAATAACAATTTTTTTACAAATATATATCTAAAACTGGCAAATAAAATAGTATACCATAACAATAAATGGAGGTAGTGAATTCTACTCCAATATAGAGTGCTGTATTAGCTGGATTAGAGCATCAGAGATCATTTCCTTAGAAAACTACAAAAGTTGTACAAATGTCTACGAGCATTTTAATCATAAAATAACTGAAATTGATTGTAGTATGTAGCTTATGATGCCACTGCAGTGTAGTTTTTTTTTTTTTTTTCACCAAGTGGTTTGAATTGTGTTGTTGCATAAATGTGCTATACAAAAAACTTGCCTTGTCATATGTCAATTTAACTGTATTTGGTACATTAACAAATGTTCTGAAGTGTTACACCAAATTGAAAGTACCATTTCAGTAGAATTCTGTACTGTGCTTTTGCACAGGAGGATATCGTTACATGAAAAATATTGTCAGGAAAAGGTTCTAATGACTCGAGCAGAGGTGGAGTTGAATGATAAATAATTTATTGAAAGGATGATGGGTGAACAGAACACGAATGGAACCACACAGGGAACAACAGACAACAGGAAACGGAACAACGCGAGACATAAACAAAGGGCGCGGAGGCGGAACTAAAAAATGTCAACAAGCACGGAAAACAATTAACGCCGGAACTAAACGTAAACAAACACAAAGACACTAATAAAATAAACAAACACTAACACGGAACACGGGAAGAAAGAACTAAACTAACTGAATACAAACTAATCACTATAACGATCACGGGGGGG
>JAVLVB010001120.1:184867-202233 GCA_032876305.1 Orestias chungarensis
GACGATCCAGCGGTGAGTGCATGATTGCATGTGGCTTAAATATTGAGAACCGGGGTGTGATTGGTGGAGAAGATGAGTGAATTATTGCTGACAGCTGTGAATGAAGGCGGAGTGACGAGACGCAGGAAGAAAACAGAACCAAACCAAACACACATCATGACAAATATAGCAAAACAGGTTACATTTACTTTTGCTTTAACAAATTTAGCCAAAACTAGATCCATAGTTTGTTTCTATCATTTTCAGAGTATGGGCTGTATTATAGAATAGGTATCTGACTGACCATATATAACTTAATGAACAATAAATAAATTTTTAGAAAAACAGGCATTCCTGAAAAGTCTGAAATTTGTGCGTATTTCCATATTAGAAAAGCCCAGATCTATGGTAATGCTGAGACAAACATTTTATTAACATGCCAAGAGGATGATTCCATTTAAAACAGATTGAATGTTGAAGTCTTTGACAGGTTGGTAAGACTAGGTGTTTAAAATTCTTTGGAAAACTGACTCTTATCAAAACAAACAAATTTCATTCAAAGTAGATAAATTGAAAAGCACACTATTTGCGTCTTTGGTACGAAAAAACAAACAGCTTGGTTCATTTATAATGTTCCTTCCTAAGTCCTTGTTTTCATTTCAACATGAAAAGAGAATGGAACGTCTGCATGAAACAAATTTGCAGAACAACACATGACTGTAAGTGCCTTTCATTGCCCATCAAATAGTGACTTTCAAACAACTGGGACAAATACAGTCAATCTATAAAGTCAAGGACCCACTCCATCAATTTAAGAGATGGTTCTTGTAGATACTGCTTGAGCATACACATCATGGGCTTGATCATACACATCATGGGCATCAGTAAAGATGAAACCCATGCTATTCATAGATTAAAAAAATACAGTCCAGCCGGAGCCCATTCACAAACCCACATGCCACAACAGAGCTGAAGGTGCTGGCAGGGGACATTGTTTGCTCTTGCTTCACCAGCATTGGCAATGGAAAGAGCTGAAGGAAAGGAGGGGAAAGAGCTGATGAGAAAGAGGACAATAAGCAGTTTCTTGTGCAGTCACACCAGCGCTGGAGAAAAAGAGACTGAGAGCGGAATGTGTCTGTGTTACTGACATGTGACTACAAAAACACCAGAGTAGGAGTGAAATATAAAAAAACAGACACTAACTAACTAAAGTGAGAATAAACGTGAGAAAAAAATAAAAGAGAAAGACTCGGATGAAGTGATATACAAAGTCAAAAAGTAGAAAGAGAACTTGTGGTACCACTTGGACAAGCAAGTGTTGATTACCGTGAAACACTTGCAAGTTTTCAAAAGAACTGACTTCATCATTAGCAGTGTTTTAGGTGAGCTAAGGCAGAACATGAGGAAAATTCACAACAAAACAGGCAGTAAAAGTGGAGGTTTAAGGCTGTGTCACAAAAAAGTGACAATACAGTAAGGAATTTATACAGTAAAGTGGTGGGGACTCAAGTCAATAATGTTATTAACTTTAGACTAGACTTTAAAAAATGTTCAGATACTTGAAGACTTGATATTATACCAAAAATCTAAAGTTTAAAACATATTATTTACAAAGTTCTCATTCCAAACATGGACCAGCACTCCATACTCTTTATGAATGTATGCATGAGCTGCAATACAGCGAATCAGATTAACCAGATTTACAAAACTTTAAAAAATTTAAAGAATCATTAGGTTGTTTGCCGACCAAAAAAAAAAAACCCGCTTATGACAAAATATGGTCCATATCTCCATTTCTATGGTCCATTTCGTCGTGGTGAAAGAATTATAGGCAAAATACCAAGTTCAACGTGCAAAACCTTCAAGAAAGAAACAGAGAGAGATGCAACAACTCCCAACGCTGTCTGACTTTTAAAGTTTCATAAAGATTGTTAGTTGGTACGTTTCTTTTGCTTTGAGACTGCTCACTTTGAATTTTATTATAAGGATAAAATTAGATATTTAGAATCTTTTTTGATAGATGTTCAGTAACCATTTCCTGCAGTAGATGGATTGGGTATCCAAATTTGTAAAAATGTGAAAAAAACCCTCTAAATTTAGCAGACATCTATAAAAAGTGGAGTACAAACAGAGCAGATAGCTTCTACCACAATCATTTTGCACAATAACACACATGTTAAGCAAACATAATGGAGAATTATTTACCAGCAATCGTTTAATAAGTGTAGCCTATATGGTGTAACGGGTATGAAGGTTTTCAGTTTTAGATATATTAAACTAGTTTTTGAGCAAACTTACTTTCATAATTTTTTTTAAACAGATATTTTTTCAACATATAAAGGACCTTTGACTATTATTAATTTCAGAGGAACTTACCACGAAAGTTAATATTTCAACCAAAGCGAAGAGCAGCACAAAACACATTGGTGATGATGTACATGTTGGAGTATGTAAATGAATATTTAATCAAATTCAAAATGGTTGTATTATTCCCAAAGGAAAATTAAATGCTGTCATACTCCTATTATTTAAGCTTTTTTCAAGAGTTATTATAGATGATTTGGGTCACGCTGTGTGGCAGAAGCATCTCTTGTATAGTGATTAAAGCAAATCGGACAAAGCGTTGTACTAAACAGATACCGGATAACCTAAATCTAGATTTATTTACTTTCTTATAACTTTATACATTTTCAGTAAAATTTCAGAAAGTGAGTGGCGGTATATTTTATGTACAATTATTGCAAATGACTGTGCAATGGTAAATGGGGTAATGAGTCAAATTTACAGTATAAAAAAACACTTAACCATAAACAATTTGTGATGAATATCAAATTGTATGACAGCTATGATAACATTTCATGGAACAAATTATTAACAATGGCTCAAATTAACCAGCATTAGATTATTTTAAATTCAGAAATAAGATATGGCGTAATATGCATTCCAATCTAGTAGGAGTTATCTTTGAAGCAATATAAGACACTTAATGAGCAGCAAGGGAGCTGAGAGAGATTATTTTTAACAGGTCTAACAGGTTCAGGTTAAGTTATTCAAATTTGGAAGTAGTTGACCTCCACAACAGGCTTATAAAAGATAACATCTTGCTCCAGTTCAGTCTGTTGTCCAGGTGAACACCAAGGTATTTAATGTCTTCCACCCACTTATCCTTGTGGGGTCGCGGGGGTCTGCAGTGCACATTGAGCGAGAGGCAGGAGTACACCCATGACAGGTCGCAATTCCATTGCAGGGCAACACAGAGACAGGACAGACAGGAGAAACAACCTCGCACTCCCACACTGACACCAAAGGAGTGCTCAACCAGACTACCAGTCATGTTTTGGGACTGTGGGAGTAGTACCTGAAGAGAACGTATGCATGTACAGGGAGAACATTTAAATTCTTCGCTGAACCGGAATCGAATCCAAACTTAAATTCAGAGCCTTCTTGTTGCAAGGCAACAGTGCTACCAACTGATTTGCAGCCCATTAGTTCTAATTAGATTTTGGGCTGGACCGATAACAGCAGCAAAGGGTGGAATCCACCCTTCTCTTGGGCCATGGATGTTGATCAATCAATCAGAGGAGAAGGTAAAGGAATATAGGGAGTGGCAAAACATGCGCACATAAAAGTAGAGTTATAAAAAGACAAGCCCTTCAGTCATGTTTAGTGGTGACTATGATGAAGCATCTACTTCAGCAGCGGCATCCGAACTGTATTCTGATGGCATAGGTGGCAGGCAGGTAGTTAAAGGGGCAGAAATGGTTGCAGATGCGAGTGTGTGGATATATGAACATCAGGGAATCAGTGCTAATCCCTGACACAGTCAATAGTAATATTTAATCAAAGTAGAATTTGCCTGGAGATATGAGGCTACTCACCACCATAAAAGTGTTATAGGCTTTCACCCTGGCTTTGAATTTGACTTTGAACCCTGGCTTTGAAGGGACCTGCTGCCCTCTGGCAAGCGTTACAGGTGCATCAAGGCCAGGACAAATAGACTCAAAAACAGCTTCTTTGCCAAAGCAGTCACCACCCTGTACTCAACTGAACTCTAACTGTGCAATACCCTAATCTTTGTGCATTACAATGCCATTATGCCAATACCTGTGCAATATTTTATATTTATATTATATTTATTTACAAGTGCAATATCACCACCACTGTCTAATTATCTAGATAGTGTTATTTTCTGTATATATTTCATATTCTTATACTGTACATTGTTTATTTTCTGTAGATCTTTCACTTTGTTTATTTCTTTAAATATTTTTTTGTGTTTTTGTTTACATGGCACTGAAAGGAGTGGTCCTCCAATCTCATTGAACAATGTGTATGATGACAATAAAAGTCATTTTATTCTATTCTATTCTATTTTAAACTAACATAATGTATTTGTCTTTTAGTATTTTCAATTCAAGAGAATTGTCTTTTTATCTTACTATTTTTATATAGCATGTGACAGCAAACTCTTGTGGACATTAATTAACATATATTTCTGTTAATGTGGGATTTTTAATGTTCAATTTAATATCGTTTTTTAAATGGTTCTTATGGGCCTTTGCAAATTTCTTAGCCTTGAGGTTGTAACTATAATACGGCATGATAATTGTATAGGGTCACCTTACTTGGTCTGGAAAACAAAGATAAATACAATGCATTTGTTTTGTTTTTTTCACTTTGTTTGTTTTAATTGGTGTGGGTTTAGGTTTATTAGAAAAATACATATCCACCTACAAGAGTGTGCAAACACTGTCACAAGAAAGTTTGGTTCAGCCTTCCTCGTCATTCCATCTATACAGTACCTGGTGGGCTAGTCTCTGCTTAAAATGTATGGGCCAATATTTGTCCCTGTCCAGACTTGATTGTGAGCTTGTTCTTTGCTTCTTTTTCACTAGTTGGGTGTAAAGTAACATTTGGCATTTTGTATGGAATTAGTTCGATGCCATCAAGGATCTATAGCATACTTCTGACTGGTAGTGTAGAATGTTAAGATTATTATAGTGTGCCTTTAATGCCACTACATGACCCTCATATAGCAGAATGTCTTGGACTCTAAAAGAGCAAGAGCAATCTTTAGCTGAAACAAAGTACAGCTGTTTGATTATTTTTTGATTCTCAAATTCACACTTTTAAAGTAAATCTTTTATTTACCACTCACTTGTAATTTGTAATGCTTTAAACCTGAAGTAAGTCAATCTAACAAAACCAACACCTACAGATTCGGCAGAGTGCCTCCAGTGTGTCCTTGGGCAAACAAGTCCATTCTGTTTTGATTTCTTGTTATGGGTAACACCACCCATCTACCTATCCATCCGTCCATCCATCTATCCAGCAACTCTTTTACAACTCCTTTGCTTCAAGGCCAGATAAGTGCATGGCAGTTTAAGAAGGAAGCAGCTGAATAGATAGCTGACATCCAAGCTCTGCAACACCCATAGTCATCTGTTCTCGTGGATTGACACTTGGAGCTGACATTTCAAACTGTCAGAGAGAGCAATGCCACACTGTGCATTGTACCTGAACATGTCTGTTTAGTATGAATAGGTGTGTGCATGTGCAGGGAGTTGAATATATATTAGGTGGGAATGTGTTTAATTGACCTAATACCTGTTTTGGACTGCCGGGCGTAATTGTTTTTCACAATATTGATGCAATATTTTTCTTATTTTCACATAGGTATAACAAACACAAAAGGTACAATACAAAAACATGCAATACATACAAAAGTTCATACTAAACAAACACTGTCATTTTAGTGCTGATGGGCCTCAATAAATTACAATAAGTTACTTCTGGCTTTAATTAACTACCATTGCTTTTGGTTGCCAAAAAGATTATTATGGAGTAGAACCATTTAGCAAATTAACCTCTTATTTTAGTATCTTTTCAGCTTACCTCTTCTATTTTGCGCAGAAATCGACCCTGTGCTGCAGATTTTAGACAGATCCTCTGTTTTTTCCCCATGTCCACTTGGGCATGTGCCACCACTTAAGCATCAGCATGCAAATTCTGTTTTGTATGTATAAGTGCATGACCATTATTGCTGTGTTTACTTTTAAAGCTCTGGTGCAGTAGAGATCAGAGCTGCACTTTCTGTCTCAATCTGAAAGCTCTGAAGCATGTTATTCCCCCAGTGCAGAAAGTTAGAGCCAAAGAGGGAGCAATGAGTGTAAGGAAAAAGAGTGGGGGATAGAGTGTGTGTGCAAGGCAAGGAGATATAGACAGTAAGAGAAGAGGATAGAGAGGCAGAGAGAAGGACACTGCAAGGACAGTGCAGTCGAAAGAGAGGAAAGTAGGAGGAGAGAAATCCACCAACACTACGAAAACAGAAAAACCAAACAGAGGTGCACACTTATGATAAACTGCATGTACTGATTTCTGGCAGCACTGGACTAAATATCCACTCGATTGAATAGTTATTGGATTCCAGGTGGACAATCAGGTTTTATCCTACACGTTTCCTGGAACACACTAGTCCTAATTTTTCAGTAACAGTAACATGAATGCATTATTCACTCACACACTTAAAAAGAAAATAATAGTTCCACAAATTTAGGACCATTTAAGTCTGTACACGTATGCTTAGCTGCCACCCAGGGGGATTTGAAAAATTGTAAAACCCTAGATCATCTGCACATACTCCTGGACTTCATTATTGTAAAAAAAAAAATTTTTATAAAAATCTTCTGGGAGTTTTCTGGATGTGGGTTAGGCATCTACAGTATATACACTCATGACAGAGACCAGTTGTATTTAGCTATGGAGCAGGAATGGGAAATTCAATTCATCAAGGGCACCTTTAGGTGTGTGTCTGCTTCATCAGACCTGAGTCAAACAATCAGGTCATAAACAGAACCCCAGTGAGCTCGGCTGTCTAACTGCCACACTTACATTAATATTGATTTGTGCAGTGGACAACCAATAGGAATTGTCATATGCATATGATGGTCCGAGCAGTGTTTCATTAATGATCAAGCCATGTGATTTTGTTTTAAAAATTCTCAGCAACTTTGTGTCTGATCAGTCAATGGTGTTCTGTCTTATTGCTGCTGTTTATTCATAAATGTTCTAAAAGCTTTAATGCCAAAACGAAACAACAGCTTTTTTGTGTAATGGACCTGCAACCAGAGTTTCCCTCAGTAAAATGACATCATATAAACATAACTATGTGCACTCAGGCCTACGGAAACACTTAAAACGTTATGCGTCATCTTATAACTTAAGATGATGTGCCCACATGCACACATACAAGAGTGCCTGCACACATAGTCTCCTAAAAACTTTCCCATGTACACACACACACTGACATGAGAAAGTCCAATTATCAGCTGGCATTCCTCTCTAAGGGTAATTTAATGCATTGGGTGAGAGCTTCTCATTTATGTTTGGTAATTACACTCTCTCTGCTTTACACTCACTTTAATAAGCTCCAACTTCGCTGCATAAACCATTAGACTTCATTCATGGGCATGCACACGCAGATGCAAAGGCCCACCTACGCCCAAAGATAACCATTTCAAATTTGCTTAATGTTTTTTTTCTTTCACGCATTAGGACACAACTGTTGGGGGTACACAAGCATGCTCACATATGCAAAGCTTTCCTTTTCCCTTGAGCATTGCTATCCCTCAAAAAGCTTACCTCCTCTTTTTTTTCCTAACATTATTGCTCATTACAATATTTTGCTTGTTTTAGTGCTTAGCTGTTTTCCCCCTTTATAATTATTTTTCTTTGCAAGATTTTGCATCAACGATTATGTTTGGAGTTATGAAAATGTCTGTGATGACTATTCATTATGTTGTTTTATGACTACGCTGTTTATATGTACGTGTCTGTTTGTGCATGTGCGAGGGAGTGATTTTCCTGTGTGCATGCGGAAGCTGTTTAATTCAGAAGGCCGAAACAGATGCAGAAAATATGTGTGCATGTGAAAGGATTTGTGTAAGTCCATGTGCACATTTTGGTGCTCTTGCATATTTCTTCAACTTCAGTTGTGACTTTCCATCAGTGACAGAGAGGCAGAGTGTGCTGAGACTGTCGATGGAGCATCTGAGAGACGAAATTATAGCTGTGTCATCTGCTTCACTTCCCATTTTGGTAACCTACTGCATAATCATCCAACTTTCTCTGGTTGGTTTCTGAAAAATATACACAATATTAGTCATAAGTGACTTGGTTTTCAAAAAGTAATGATGGAAAAAATTTAAGCAATGACTAAGCAAATTGCAGGCACTTTATCTTATAGCATTCGTTAACCTCAGGGACCACATTAAAATGCACCACATGCATCAATGAGATCAGTTTTTGTGTGTAAAGTCAATTACTATTCAGAGCTAGATTCAACATTTGTAAAACCAATAAATGGATATACATGATGTACTATACAGCTTTACAAGATATTGAAGATTCCTTTGTCACCAAAGTTTTTAATTTCCTGATCAATGTATTTTGTGCTTTATAAGTATTTGAGACAATTAGGATTACCATATTACCAAAATGAAGGCCATGTGTATGTTTTATTGTTGTTGCCATCCGGGAGCTGCTGCCGCTGCCAGGAGCTAAGGGTATCTGCCCCCTGCGGTTTTTGAGTGCTGAACCGTTTATGCACCATATACAGTAACTTTCTCTCAAATCCATATGACCCATTACTACACATATTTACAAACACTCAGGCTTGCATATACATAATCCTTAAGGCTGAGGGTTGTACCAACAGAAAACCTTGATTTAATAAAATCATCAGTTAGCTTACCATCACAAGATATCCTTTTAGAAGAGCAGAATTGGTCTCGGCCTATTTAGGCAAACAGCTTTTGGTTTGGTCAAAATTAAACATGAAGAGTATTATGGAAATAAACTTTTTTCTTCTACTTGATTTAGATTTTTTATTCATATGTCCCCATTTTCTTTAAAAAGTGTTTTGAATGAATTTCAGTTTTAGTTGTATTTCATTTTACAGAGAACTCTTCCAGTTTCATTCTCAAGTTATTTCAGTTTCTTTGGACATGATTAGTTTCACTTGTTAGTTGAAAAAAACATTTTGTTTTGTTTCAAGATATCTTAGTTGTTTAGACTGTTTTAAGTTGAGGGCTGGAAATAATAATAATACAAAAATAATCTTACTCAATTTACAAATTCTTGCTGCTTACATAGTATTTCTGTGTGTTTCCATATAAAATACTGTCTATCATAGTTAGAAGAAATTATCTTATTCACTGTGTCTGAGTAGGTATACAAAACATGCTTACTGGAGCATTTCCTTAAATATGTTCCTTGTTGAAATCAAAATTCAACACTCTGTGTGTTTCCCATCCTTAGTTGCCCTTCCAAGCTGACACTGGGTAAATATATCTGTATGGGTAAGCCAGCGTCAGTCAATCCTTCACAATCTTCCAGCTGGACCGAGTTTGGACAATAATCAAACAGTGGGCAGAATTACTGGGGATTTCACTGCATAGATTCCCTTTATGCAATTAAAAATATTCTATTAAAAGAAACCCACCATGCATTTAACTATCAAAACCAAACAACTTAATGCTTACTTTGCTTCACAATGTTTTTCAAATTATCTATGTACAGCAGTGGGCTGTAAACAAAAGGATAACAGTAAAAAGATGTTATGATATAAAAGTATAAGTATAATTTCATCATGGGGGAGATCACCAATCTAAATCCACCAAAAATAAAGTCACTGTTTCTTGCTTGTACATCAGAGTTTCTCAAGCTGTTTCATTACTGAAGATATTTTGTACAGCTATATTCGCACTCCCGACCATTTGTGTTGTAAACCTCCTGAATTGGGAGGGGTCTAATATGGCTTTGGGAAGTGTTGGTTATAGATTTTTGGCATAACTCCTTCATGAAAAGCCTTGTAACACAAAGAACGCTTAATATAAACCCATACGTATGAAATACCTCCTATCCAACTTTTATAATATATTGACAAAAACAAATCAGTCAGCAATTAATTTACCCTACAATCAATACTTAACATAAAATCTAACTGAACATCTCCGTTCCCTAGTATGAATTAGGAGGTTGTTTTTTTTCCCTGCTAACACATGTCAGTACAGACAAACTTGTTGTAGCAGTACATTATTACTTGCAATTCTGACGCAGATGCAGATACATTTGAAATGAAAGGGTGGTACAAATTTTACCTTAGTAACCATTGATAAATCAATGTTAATAGTTTCTTATATTATAACCTTTCTAATGTGTGTGAATATTTAGTTTTTTCTATGTGAGATTATATTGCTTACCATTTGCATTATTGAATGTAGTACACTACACCAGAAGCGCTGACAACTAAAACACTTTTTCCTCCTAAAAGAATTGAGCTGTTTTAACAAATCTTGAGAAAACCCCCGTTTAAGCTTGGGCCATGGAATTAACTCTCAGCTACCTAGAGGCATCAAATTGCAAGACCTTCAGAATGTTAAATGAAAATGTGTAATATGCTTCCATTTTTCGAGCTATTTACCTCACTTCAATGTGTTTTTGTTAAATGATTATCAATGATTATCAGGAAAAGATACAGAATAAATGTTTAAGTAACCTAAAAAATGAAATACTTATTTGCCTTGCAACCTAAAATTGTATAGGCTGTGAGAAAATCATAGAACGTTACTTCTTCATTGTGTAATTAAAATTAAAAAGTCACTGTTTATATTTAGAGATGACTAAAGAAAGATTTCAAATATGCAGCACTAAATGAAAATGACCCCTAGATGGGCTGATCTCCTATTTAAAACTTAAAGTTTCCTGTTGTTACTGGTTAGTTAGAAAAAACATACTAGCTTGACACCAGTCAGAGACGAATCCTCAATCTGATTTCCAGCTTTTTTTAAATTTTTGTTCAACTCTTTCTCTTGGGTCGCAGAATTTAGTACTCTAGATCAACTTCTGATAGACTTTACACGTTATTTTACTTCTGTTAATTTTTCAAATTAAAAGCTTGGTAGAGCAATTTTGATATCTTCAGGAAGACCTGCATTTTGGCAAGAGCTAGCAGACACCTGCCATCAAGACCTGTTTTTTGCCGTCGGATTAGGTTAACCCACCTCTATGGAAGACAAACTCAGCAATTCTGTTTGTACATCGAAACGTAAGCTAACCCATCTGGGCTAGGTTTCATGTGATGCCAGGTCTAGATAAGTCTGCCGCCAAATTTAAATAACATAACCTTAACTGTAATACACAAAATAATCTGTCTCTCTCGCTCTCTCTCTATGCTTCCTTCCTGCTCATTAAGGATCTGTCATTGCTTTAATAAGAACTCCCATTAGATTGAAAAACATTATGTCCTTGTTTCTGAATTTAATGTAATCTCCCATTATTGCTTAATCAGAGCCATTCTCAGTCATCTATTGGAGAGTAAACATCAATTCTACTCAGGGGGATTTAATGTTGGTTCTTCTGTCATAAACTAATTCCTCATCAATAACTAATTGTTCATGGTTGGTTAAATATCCACATTTGTTCTATAAATGTTTTAGTTTACCGCTTTCCCTTTGCATAATTACTTGTTGTAATTGCATAAATAAAGAAGAAGAAGTTTTGATATGCTCCATAAATCAATTAAAGCACATTAAATAAATTAAATAATCAAATTATGGCTCTTCCTTAATGGACCTTGGTTTGTCTTTACAACTGGAACCAAAATGCCTAGTTTTTTAAATAGTTGTTTCATTAATGTACAGGGCCGGACTGGGAGATTTTTTCAATCCAGGAGTCAGTCATGTAACCAGGCCACCCTGGACTTGCCACTCATTTGTGTTCCCACACATACATGTTCACACCCACACAAGCACAAGGCACAAGCAAAACGCATTTGTGCACGTGTGCACACACACATATAGCAAATTACAAATAAAAGGCCAACTATTGGACCTACTGTAACTTCTGAGGTTGTAATATACAGCAACTTTACTTATGTTAATGCAATAGTACTAACATAATAAAGATTTTACTTAATCAAAAGTGCTTGGTTAGAGCTTTACATAGTCATATCAAGTAAAAAAATCCACCGCGTCAGTGGCACATTATCTATACTCCTAATACTAAGGAATCCCATCCTACACTAAATCCAAGGTTGGAATACACAAATGTTCATGTTTGATCTAGGATAACATAACAGCAAATCACCAGCAGACAGATATATTTAACAATACTATCACTTAATAGAATAACGCCAAATTGCAAAGAAAGCTATTATTACAGTTGAGAGCCATTTATGGCTAGCGTCTGGTAGTGTTCATGTGTTGTTGCTCTACTGTCGAAATGGTTTAGTAATTTCTCTACTGAAGTACCAGCAGGTCTGGTTTCATCACTAGCACCACCTTTGAATAGCAAACATATGTTTACAGTTTTTCACATAAACTGTGTTTCATACAGTAAGATAATGTACCTTGTCTCACTGATTTGGCCTTATAGTCATATACATGATAATGATAAGATTATATCCAATTAGCTAGACAAATAAATAATTAAAAAAGTAAATAATAATAATAAAGTGGCGTATAAATCAGTGATTTTAACTTCACAGTCCTTATCTCAAATAAAGACTAAACTTTTATAGGCTCCATATTTTCACTGTAGACTGAATGTGTGTAGTCTCAAGTTCCTTTAGGGGTCTCTGTTTAAACTTGAAACAGAAAATGTTGGTACAAATATATTATTAAAATTAAATAAAATTATTGTGTACGTGTTTTGATTTTGATATTAAAAATTACTTGTAATCTTTATTTTAATGGCAAAAGGGGGGACTGAAAAAATAAATCTGTTACTTTTCTGCATTGTGCCGTGTCCTCTTCCAGCGCCTTTCTCTTTATGTTTCTCTCACTCTCTGTTCCTTTTACCCCGTCGTGAGACCCGAGTCGCTCCTCCTCACTTCTTGCACCGCTCTCACGTTGCGCGAGCTGCCGTCAACAGACATACGGCACAGCCCTTCCTCCACACCTGTGTGGTTTATACGGACTTTTTTTTTTTTTTTTTTTTTTCCTTGTCCTGTTCAGCATCATGGCTAGTAGAATGAGTTTCTGGCTGCCATAGTTGTGCTTAACAGATTTTATTTTCCAAGTGAGGCTTTATAGAGCCTCCCTTGATTCCCATACCTTGATCATTTATTGATTACTGAGGTGTTATATACATTGTAAAGCTAAACAGGAATGAGGGGTGGGTGGATGTGCACAGAGTGAAGGGAACATATACAGATAACAATATTCAAACAGAAATAATTAAACAAACAAACAATAACAAAAACAAACAAACAAAACAAAGGAACCAAAAAACTAGCTGCTACTAGATCGCTCCTAAAGCATCCTTGGGAAACTGCGAAATGGCAATGAATCATACCTGTGGAGATATAATTAGCAAAAAGCAGAGCAAAGAAAGCAATGTATTTGGCACATAACACATAAATAAATATGAGGGCCGGGGCCCATGGCCCAAACGCCTGAGCGCCCCCAGCGCCCAGCAGAGAGCCCGCCCAACACCCGAGAGAAATAGGCGACCCCAGACAGCCACCCGGGGGCGGATCAATACAAGCCCCCGTGCCCCCAGCCATGCACCCCAGGGCACAGTCTGTCCACAGGTGAGTGCAGCAGCAAGCACTGAGGAAGGGTGAGGAGGGGGCAGGGCTTTTGGGGCGGGTCTTAATCGAAATAAACCAATCGTCTTTCCCTCCTCACATGCTGCTGGCCTGAGTGCCTTAAATGGCTTGTCCCAGCGCTGGCCTGTCTATCTGATATTCGCACTCCCGGCAGACTTTTTTTTGTTTTTTTACAGATACGCAGGCCAGCAGGACAATATTAGGCAGGCGCTTTGGGAGTACTTCCGGTTCTTCCTATGGCCAGTCCGGGCCTGTTAATGTGCATAGATGAAAAGTTATTTTTATTTCTGAAATTAAAGTAAATGCAATAGTAGCACCAGAAGGTTGTTTTCTAATTGTTACAGGCTCCAGGAGTAGCAAAATTTACTTGATGAATTTTGTAAGTGAGACCTTAAACAGGCGGACTATATACGAAAATCAAATTGTTAGTTAAGGATGACAAATTAGAAGTGTGCCGCAAGCTGGACTCTATTGCGGTAGACAAAATAAAATACAGTGCCAACAATGGAACAAGCTGGGAACCCTAAAATAGGGTTTGGGTTAGTTCAAAGAAAAGGAGTACGGAAAATGTGGAAAATGATAGCTGAGTAGAGCCAATTTTGATCACAATACTTGTAGCTGTGAAACCATCCAAAGTGGGGTTGTTTTTCCAGGTGATCTCTGGAACAATGTCTGACATCTCTGCCCAGAATAACACAGTCCTGTAACAGCTACGATACTTTTAAGATAAAATTGAAAGCTCTCTCAAAGAAGGAAGTGCCCAATTAGAAAAAGGTGAACAGAAGGTATTAGCATTTTTCATAACAAATTTTGAAGTAAAAACTAAAAATATGAGTAAGAAAATAAAATATGGTTTGCAATGTGTTACAAAGAAAAAGACACTGCTTTTTTTGGTGTTTAAAAAATTGCTCATAATCAGAAAGTTTAATTGACTATAGGTAATGGAGTGAAGAATTGTTCTAATTAAAAGAAGATACAGGCCCATGTGCAAAAATGCAATTTCAAGCACTAATAGATTCTTTGTATCCCAGTTGTGTTGATTCATTAGCGTTTCAATGTTTCAGACAATAATCTTTTTTTGTTTTGTTTTTGTTTTTACAATTCAAAGTCATCCAAATTTTTCCTACCTATTAATTTTCAAAAGTAAAGGCAAACATGGTTGTGAAACATGAATTTGATACATTAATCCAGTTTGCTGGAGTTCTAAACATACTGTGATTTTAATGCGCTTATTCACATGCTCAGTATCTAAATAAAATTGTTTTGATGTTTCAGAGTGAAATTTTATGAAATGTCTTCTGTTGTTACAAGCTGCTTATCTTATAAATTATATCAAGTAAAGTCTAATCAAAACAACAGACATTTGGGAATTACCCTTCTTATATCAGAGAACTTAGTCGTTTTTAAATAAGAAACTGTAAACTAGTGAAACATTATAATAGCTATCCTGAAGTGGAAGGCCTTACAAAAATCCTTTCCACACATTTGATGCAGAGTGCTAAAGTTTACATAGGCATTATAGTTTTAGTTAGTTTATCAGACATATCAATGTTTCGGAATAAAACAGATTCAGTGAGGATTCCTGCAAGTCAGAGCATGGAGCATTGGCCACAAACCTGCTAATGTGTCTTATGTGACTGGGCAAAATAGGTAGACTACATATTTTAAATACCAGTCTGATTCCACTAATATGAGCTCCTCTTGACAACACAATTTTCTGTCCTGTCACAATTTAGAGGTCAACAATAGATATTGAAGGTGGATGTTTTGGTAAATAATTTCAACAATTCATAATTTGATTTGTTTCAGCATGGCAGAAATTCACTTTCGCCAGGAGTTGGTGGGATTGTCAAAAAACTAAATCGGGCTGTAATAAAATTGTGTATACAATATAAAATAACCACTTTAAAAGAGTTTCTTTGTGAGTGTTTTGGGTACTTGGAAAACAAAATAGTAGCAAAATGGAAAAAATACAAAACTTGGCATTCTAAAACAATGAGATTTCTTGAAACCTAATTTGAGATTTGTGCAACTTCAATCGTGAAAACACCACTGTTTTTTTATTTTATTTATTTAAACCAACTTATTGTAAAACAAGAATAATACCCACAATATTGGGCCAGTCAAACTTGGAGTTAGTTATTCCACACTGATTATAAATTATTTAAAGCAGTGTTTCTTGGGTTCAACATGGCTCAGTATTTATAACAGGCAACCTTTGTTTAGAGGCTGTAGTCCTTGACACAGTCGTCCTGGATCCAGTTTTGGCCATTTTTCGCAGATCTCTCCATACTCTTCCTTTTCAAAGGGTCAAATAGTAGTGCCAGAAATTCTGATGAAAAAAATATTTTTTTAATTTATGTTTTTACCCTTTAGTTCAACCTTTAAATATTAATATTATTTTTGTTTTTCTTGTAAACCAAAACTCATGGTATTTTGTGCACCACATTTACTATCACACCCCAAGAGTTAATCCAACTGTCTTTGATCAGAGACAACACTTGAGTGCTGATTATTGCTGAAAATACTGCAAGGAACAACTTATCAACATTCTCACTTTAAATGATCAAAACTATCTCATCACAAATCCAAATTTTAATCCTCCATCCTTGATTTTAACAGCTTGCTTTGTCCATCTGTTATGGCTAATTATAGCATTTAGGAACTTGAAGGCAATCTATTTTAGATTCTTTAGAAGTTCCCAATAATCTTACTCACACAGTCCACTTTTGGCACTCAGTGATGCAGTAAAGCAGCGAATCACCTCAGTGGATTTTAATGCCAACAATATATTATCTTCTGCCACTGTAACCTTGGATTTATGCCTTTTCCCACACTTACTCACTTACTCACACTTTACTCACTAAGTTTTCCTATCTGGGATCACGTTTGATCTGTCACGTGTAAAATACAGATTTTCAGTAGCTATCTTTTACGTTTTTTGCAAACATAAACACACAAACCCTACTTCAGCTCTTAAACTTGTGAATATTTATAAGTAGTTAATACCTATTTCCGGAGCACAGTTGGCAAATTAGAGGTTAAAGTATAACATTTATGATAAAATATTAAGAACCCCATACAGACATATCTATTAATGCAAATCCCTTTTGAACTTATTCAGGTCCTCATGCGTACTGAGTCTAAATGTGTACTCCAGTGGGAAAAGGTGGCTAATTCTGTCAAATAGCATGGTCACCCTTCATCTTCCCACTGGGATCTTGGTATTCAATTACCACCAGTTTTTACCTCTCCCTTCTTAATATTGCCATGAGCACTGACTAAAGCATCTTCTTACAGGAGTTCTAGTTGGAGAAGCATTAAGATTTTTTTTTCTGATGAAATAAGAAATAGTCTCTATATATATAAATATATTATTTTTCTCTATATATTTTATTTTTAAAGCATAAAAACACTTTTTTATTGCTACCCATTTATTGTAGTGAATAATTATTCTAACTGATAAAAGTAAAAGCTTAAAAAATAAAAACTGCCTTATTTATGTTATACTTGTTAATATGACTACTGTTCAGTTGAAAAATAGATGGAGACAAGTAACATGTGGAGGCAGAGCCTACTAGTTGCAACTTTCGGCCTTTGCTGTTTAATTTCTCCAGTTCTAACTTCAAGTTCCTTCCTTATCTCTCACCGTCTCTCTTGGGAATTTTTACTTGATGTAGATCAAATACGGAGACACATGCAGACACATTAAACTGTGAATCTCAAACAACCAATCTCGCTTTTTTCTTGATTTTTTTCAAACGAGTGTATAAAA
>JAVLVB010001120.1:206113-225096 GCA_032876305.1 Orestias chungarensis
CTTGAGATTTGCACACTTGTAATTTCAGATTTGCGAACTTTTAACTTGAGATTTGCAAACTTGTGTCAGGATCCATGTTTTGGTTTGGTTCAGTTTATTGTTGTTTTCACTTATATTTGGTTTTTGCTTTGTTTAGTTCAGTAGTAGTTGTTTTGTTTTGTTATTATTGTCTTTGCTATTCATTTGTGTTTTCTATATGGTTGTGTTCTCTGGCTTGTTCCTCCACTCCCCTGTTCTCTGTTTCTTCCTGTGTGTGTGTGTTCCCTCATCTGTGCTTGTTTCTCCACTCATCCTTCCTTCACATCTGTCATCAATAATCCAATCATCTTCTCCACCAATCCAACCCCGCCTTCTCGTCTCGCTCCAGAGTTTCCTGCCCCACATTTCCTGTAAGCCTCCTTTCCTGCTTTCTGAGTTCTCTGTTCCTGGCTCTTCATTTTTGTCCTCTCCCCTGGTTCTTCATTTAGGTTTCTCCCCTGGTTCAGTCCTGCAGTCTCCTGTTTTCCCGTGATCATTAGTTTTGTTTGTCTTATTGTTTAGTTGTGTTTGTATGTTGGTATTTCCCGCGTCTCGTTCGCTCGTCTGTTTGTTTACATTTAGTTGTCACGCCTCCGCTCTCTGTTTGGTTTCATTTCCGCGTCTCAATTCTGTAGTCTCCGGTATCTTGTGCTTCCCCTCTCGTATTGTTGTTGTTGGTATTTTGTCTGTTAGTTTATTTCCCCTTCCCATGTTCATTAGCTGGTTTGTTTTGTGTTAGATTGTTGTGTTTATTTACATTTGTTAAACCCGCGTTCCTCTTCTGCTCTCTGTTTATTTACGTCCCGCGTTGTTCCGTTTCCGGTTTGCTTTAGTTCCTGTTTATGTTCCGTTTCATGTTTATGTTCATTATTCTTCCCCAAAAATAAATATTCTTTCATTCAATTCCACCTCTGCTCGAGTCATTTAAACGTTACATGACAATTTGAAGGTTGGAATGTTTTTTTTACAAGTACAAATCTTTTTTTACAGAAACTAATCTTTTTTTTACAATTGCAAATCCTTTTCACAAGTACAAATATTTTTTACAAATACAAAGTCTTTATGACCCTTATTTGATTCCATAACACATTCTAATTATACTAATTTCAAACACCCAAAGTTTAAATCTGTGTTTACAAATGAGGCTTTTCTTTAACTTACCCATTTTCAACAAAAAGAAAATATTCCATATTCATATTTTTGTTTGATTTTGGAAAATAACCCAAAATTACCCGGATACTAAGCTTTTAAACTTAGCTTAAGCACAACTGTATATGGCAACCTGTTCTAAATGAGCCTGAACAAAAAATATATAAATCTATTCAGTCTGATGTAAGTCCTTTCGACAAATAATCTTTTCCACAATGTTTATCTTTTTTAATTATTTACTATATATTTGTTACTGACATTGAGTTTATTAATAGTAGATTCTAACAGAATACTTTTCAGCGATTTGCAAGAAAACAAAAGAAAGAAAAATCATATTTTCCTCTTTTCATAGACACTTACTATCACAAAACAGCTGGATTCTACAGTTCCGGTCAAAGCTTTATTTTTGGTCTTATATGAAGGGATTAGAACCATTTGTTGTACTCTAGGATAACAGAGGTCAGGGACATAAGAGCATTCTATAGTCTGCACAAGGTATCCACTATATATTTCATCCAAAGCTCACGCGTTTAAATGTACAGAAATAGGTCAAATGGATTGTCGCCTGACATTCAATCTGAAGGCCATGGGTTCAAATCTAGCCCAGGGCAAAAATACACCACAGCATCCAGTGTGGGTCCTTAGGCAAGACCCTTTGCGCTACTGCCTACCTGCAAAGTAGGCTGCCTCAGTGTGGTTACACCAAAAAAGCATTTCACTGCTGTTGTACTGTGTATGACCATGTATGTGACAAATAAAGATTTATTATAAATGTTAATTTGGACATTTGGCTTATGGATGGAAGTTTTATAGACAAAGATGATATTTTTTGCCAACAATGACAAGAAATTTTAAGAATAAGAATGTTTGGAGAACTCAATGTAAAGGTTTCAAACATTGAAACAACAAACCAACTCTCAATCTTGTTAGTGGGTAGAATATTAACTAATTACCAATGCAGTCCGAAACTTTGGCAAAAATCAACTGCTAGATGGTTTAAACTTCGACACATTATTTTCCTACAGTACAAAGAGTATTTAAAAAAACAAAAAAACATTCAAACATTTTTTATGAACAAAGCCAGTACACTTTAGTCAATGTTTTTGTTTGGTTTTGAAATAAACCATACATATGCCTCACTAAATGGGTTAAGATGTAAAATGGGTTGGTGCCAGGAAAACAACCAGCTTAATTGAACAGTTTCATTTCATCCTGGAAGAGTGGTTATATTTTTAGCAAGAACGTATAAGAATCTGGTTGATGGCAACAATCTGATGTTTTCGTAGCTTGCTTGGGTATATTTGTTCAAATATTTGTGGGGATTTATAGATCTGCAGTGGTTGCCTGCAACTGATTAACCAAAATTCAGTTTTGTACATGCTCTTGAGAATCTAAGAAGGTTTGTGGCTTTCATGCTGAGTTAAAAAAATTTACCTGTCATTGTAATTGTGTATCTATCTAGTTTGTTGTTTTTAGAATTCATTGAAGTTGTTTGTGGAGTTTACTACATTGTGGAAAAAGAATGTTTAAATTCACAGTTTACAATCAACTGGGAGGGGGGACAAGTACGGAGTGCAAAATGATTACATTGTAAAATGTTCATGAAAACATTTTTTGCAGCATTTTGGGAACAGCATGAAATTATTTATCAGTTTTAAAACACCGTCATCATAGTAACCTTGTACCAAACAACTTTCTGGTTTGACTTAGTTCCCTTGGTGTTCAGTAAAAACACCAGTTTAATTAGTTCACGGGTCTCCAACCGTGGTCCTCGAGAGCCACTGTCCTGGCTTTAGATGCAACCCTTATTCAACACATCTGAAGCAAATAATTGGCTCATAACCAGGCTTTTTCCAAACTTTATAGTCCTGAATTATTTGATTCAACTGTGTTGAAGCAGGGTTGCATCTAAAACATGCAGGACAGTAGCTTTGTCGTTGGAGCCCCTTGACTCAGTTCATTTATTCACTTCAACAGCAAAGACCAGATTTGACATCAACTTCTTATCTGAGTGCCCTGGGTTGGCCTCTTGTGCTTCTTCTCAGAATTTCTGTTTTTAAGTCACATTTTTTATTACATTTTGTCCAGGCTTAGCAGTCTCCCAGCTGTCTGGTATTTCCTGATGTTCACTATAATCCTCCTCCAACAATCAGATGAACTGTCATTGATTCAGAGGTTTTTCCCCAAATGAAATATCAACTCCACTTACAGCAGCAACATGACTAATTGTTAGCACCGTCATGAATAAAATCTTGCAAAATATTGGTTTTTGTTCTGGGTTCATTTCAGTTACGTCTTGCATCTATGGTAGAGTCCAACATTTTTCCCTTTTAGATCTGGACTACCATCAATTATAGCATACAACAGCATTTCTCACTTCCGTCCCGACTTGTCCACTGGTCTCACTGCATACACTCTGGGTGGGAACATGGGGCCAGAACCACGCACCTCCAGACCCCCCATACCTTCATGCAAGGGAGAGATGCACACACACCCCCAGCGCCACCCACACCACCACACTCCTTTATGGAATCCTGCAGACCTAACAGAGACCCCAGAGCACCCTGCCGAGGCCAGGAGCTGGTAGCCATCCACCACCATGCCGGCACATCCAAGGCAGCCCAAACCACCCAGACACAGGTGAACCCCTGGCCACCAGAGCCCCAGCCCTGCTCCCTAAACCCGACCTGGGATGCACAGCGACCCAGCAAAAGACAGGCAGCCACTGCCCCGGGCCCAACGAAGGCTCCATCCACCACCGCACAGCAACACCACCCACGGGTCACCAATGCAATCCATATTTCTAAACTACTACGGTGTGAAATCTAAGTCTAAATGTCTAAACTCTTTACTACTCTTTCCAATTCTCACAGTGCATAAATCTTGCAGAACATTTGTTCTTGAGAGAATGAGGACTTTAGTAATGCACACTGCCTGGAGGCTAAAACCTTTTCTTTTTTTTCTCTTTGAAGCACATTATCATAAAATCTTAGACTGAAAGATGACCATGCAACCAATGAACTTTATTACAACTCCAATTAAAAAGTCAAACAGGCTATCTCAAACAAGTGACCGATATTAAGAATCAAACATTTGTTTTCTAAAAGAGCACTATATAATAAGAAATTCAAAGTTATTAGAAATAAATTAGAACTTCATAATAAAAACAATAGAGATGCACAAACAGCAGAGAAATTTTTTGACTTTCATTCTTGGGCAGTTTTAAATACACAAATGCACCTGGGCAAAGCATAAATACTTTAAATCTAATCAGGCCCATAATTTAAAGCACAATTTAACTATCCAGGCACAAGAGCTATTCAACCTTTACTTCTTAGATTAGAAAGGTTTTATCTCAGAGTTCATTTAGAGTGTCTTCCACTGCAGGGCACTCAGGTGCTCCGTTCTACTTCCTGCAGTTTTTTAATTACTAAAACTGAGACTATTAAGTGCATGCAGTGAGGTGTTTTTGAGCGTACACGTGTATTTCTGCTTCATACTATGGTTTGATTCTTTTTTTGTCATTTTCTTGAATGTATGCATGCGAGTTTCCAAAGATACCTAAATCAGTGTCTCGGCTGAACAAAAAGGAAATAGGTAGTTTTGTTAATAAAAAATTTAGAGTCAGATGAAAGAAGCAAGAAAGGTTGGATGGGAATGTTCATTCTTCATCAAAGAGTGTCACACATCATCAACCCAACAGCTTCATTTTGTTCTCAAAAAAGTAAGATACACAATTACCAAAACTACTTAAGCATGAAAAGGCAAATAAGTGACCACCACTCAAAAATGTGGCTAGTATGTATAACAATGCAAATAATCTTTAATACATGTCCAAAGTTTATAAAGGCAACTGTACTGTCTGTACACAGATTCACATAAGTGTTTTGTTCTGAGGTCCTTCAATATTTAGCTAGTGGTTCTAGGTAATTATCCTACCCACATTCTGCAGTGAGCAAGCACAAATTACGGTGAAACAGCCTGCAGCATGATACAATACTACAGTGTTGTTACGCTTGAAAATCACACGTTAATTTCTTTAGACCTTTACTTAAATAGACCAATTGAAATTAATTCCACTAAAATGGGCCAAGAAGAGTGGCAAAAACAGAAGACACTTATTCATGGCTTTGAAGAGTTTGTTTTTCGGCTTGCATTGGGAAAATTAACCAAATATTTTTGGCATCTATTTGTACATTAACATTTTGTTTGAGTTTACAGATTCTGAAAGTGTGGATTCAAAGCTTTTCAGTTATGCCAAACCTAAAGAATCAATAAATAAAACAAGAAAAAGAAGATTAGGCCATGTTGTCACACTGCAAAAAAAGTTTAGGGAGAAAACATACCTTAACATTGCCCTTAAGCTACCTGTTACACGGGATATTAATTTATATTACTTTGCAAAAACCTTATCCCCCAGCATTGACTGACGTCAGGTTAGAACAGGGCCATATCTTCATCATTCTCAAATTTTAGAATAGGTTAAGTTTACTTTGTTTGAAAATAAACAAAGCCATTTAATATTTTGAGAGATTTTCATGTAGCATGAAATAGAAACAAAGAATTTGGGAGCTACCGGCAACTCTGTTTATTGGCACATACTGTACTGTTTAATACTATAAATAAAACACGTACAATTAATACCATCACCAGCCATTGACTGAAAATAGAATAATACAAAGTGGATGATTTTAACAATTTCCTCAAATGATTAACACTAGCTGGCTTATTTTATTTTCAGTTATATATGTTTTCTTTTTTACAACATTTAAGTCAAAGTCAAGTTGGAAAGACCAACAAGCTAAAGTGACCTAAACGGAGAAACTGTTCAGGAGGAGAGTCTTCTCTATTCTTTTGTTTAGTCTGTGTACCACTTTTCCAAGGTCAGGATAGTAAGCAGATCTTTAGAAAAAAATAGTTGTCACAAGGCAGTACTGGGTTTAGTGTCAAAATACCAGATATGCAGTCATGGGAAAGGCAAACTGCGAGGAATCTGAGGACAATATTGTGGTACACAATCCCAAGAACTGACTGGATTTCTCTTAGCAAATGCAGTTGTTAATCTCATAGGGAAGCAAAGACTTGGGAGTCCCCAAATACTTTAAGGTAAAGGTGAAACCATGGAAGAAAATTAGGCAAGATGCTGGTTGGTGAGCCTTGACAAAGGAAATGTGGTAAGTTGAAAATTTAATGGAAGTGCAGGCCTGCCTTATGAGAAACCTTTATGTTTAGACTTTGTGTTCTTGTGTCAAATAACAGCATGAAAAAAGTTATATCATTCTTAAGTTAGGCTGATATCTTAAATCAGACAGTAACATAGTTGTAGAAGGAAAGCCATTGTAGACATGAAGTAGATGAAGACATAAAAATGTCACTCCAATGGCAGGGATCTAACGTGATACTTGATGTTAGAGGAACTCACCAAACACACCAAGATCTGGTTTACTGAACAATTTCAATACATGAAACCTCAAGTGTTTTACTTAGTGTGCTCAAGTGTAAATAGGTAGAACTTCTGTGTAGCTAGATGTGTATTCCAAATAATATTACATATTACAAGTGCATAAAATAGCATTTGAATTACTGCTATAAATTCTTTGTATTGCACTTGTCCTAACGTGTGAGAGAATTACCTTAGTCTTTCACCTACTTCAATAAGCTGTCAGGTTAAGCCTCAGGGACCAACCACCAGACAAACTCACACAAACATTGCAATGATAGGTGTAAGGCGTGAAAAACGTTATATTAATTAAGATTGATCTGTTCATAAACTTTTAACTTTCCCTTTATGAAATAATGAGATACCACCTAAAAAAGAAGGATTTTACTTTTAAGCCATCTAAAATCAGTAAGATTGAAATTGTTCAGTAAATATTTCTTTAAATAAGTGGTTTACCTCTCTCCCTGCAGTTGAGAATGAGGAGATGAGGGCAGTATGAAGGAAATGAAAGCAGGCAGCATAAAAGGAAATAACAGAGGTCAGTACTTTCGATGGTGAGTACACCTGTGGTGGTGTGCCAAGATATTAAAGTGTTTAAACTCCAGTCTCTGGATATCCACTGAAACTCTACTGACCAAACCTCAAGTGTCCTCACTAGTTTCCTCCATGCAGTTTCTAGCCATCATAATAAGTAATATATGCTGTACTGTAGGTAGGGAGACTTCTTACTGAAAAGAAAGCAGGTTATGTGTCCCCCTGAATAAAAAACTCAGCGTGGGAGAATTATATTAACACAATGTTCCTTATTAGGAGAATGACTCTGCAACTGAAGCAGGGATGCACATGCTGGGCCGTGGGTTGGAGTCTTAAGCCTCGCCATGACACAACAAATAAGTGCCGTTACCTCAGCAGCATACATTTTCTAAATCCATTTTAAAACCATCCATAGGTGTGTTTTAGAAAAGGGAAAAATAATTTACAAAATAAAAAATGTAGTGTACCTGCAATAGATTACTATATTTTTTTAATATGTGAGTTACTGTCTTTGCAAATTTGACTGAGACATTTTTAAGGAGAGCATGTTAGGTCCTGCAGATGAGGAGATGATCCAAACAATGCTCCACACAACACCCATTTTTATACCTCCTATGACTGGAAATACATAGAGCAGTGTGTGTGTGTGTGTGTGTGTGTGTGTGTGTGTGTGTGTGTGTGTGTGGGCGCGAGTGTGTGTGTGTGTGTGTGTGTGCGCGAGTGTGCGTGCATGCGTTTGTGTGTGTGTTTGTGTGTAATTGGGTGTGTTTAAGAACTATACATGAGTTATAAATGAGGACTCTTTCTGAGGGAGGATTTAGCAAGTGAGTAGATACAAACATGTAAGTTAATTCAGCTTTCTACAGCAGTACACATGTCTTAACAAATAAAAGTAACTGGAGGCAAAATCCTGCGATGAACTGATGACCTGTCCTCTCACCTGATGACGGCTGGATGTAGACACCAGCAGATCTTTCACGACCCAAGTGGGTTGGAAAATAGATGGATGGAGATAGAATCTCCAAAACTCAAATAAAGTTTAGTTTCACACCAAAAAAAGATTTACCCATCACTAACAAAAACATAATGTAACACTGAGACATATACAAATCTCACAGTGCCTTGCAAAATATTGATTTGATTTTGACTATTAATGGGAAATGCTAACCAAACCAAGTAAACAAAGATTTGCTGCTATTAACTACTTATTTTGGAAATAAATATTTAGTTGATTAGCCATTTGTACTTGACTTTTGCTAAAACGTGAAAACAAAGAAATCCATTCAACCTAACCTATCTAACAGCAACTGCTGTGCACTGCAATGTGAGCTACTATCCACATCGATGAAAACATGGAAGAGTAATAAACCTTCCAATAGATGGCCATGCTCCAAAACTAATCATTTGTAGCTGGAAAATGATTGAACATCAACAGGCCTAGGTAATTTTAGCTCCTAATCCCCAATGGTACCACACAAAACAAAGCTTTGAAAATGGCCTAAATAAATTCATATGACATTAAGTGGCATGAACTTAAATAGACTGGAAAGCATTCCTACCTAAAGTAACAAAAGAAGCTAAAGAAATACAGAGGTAAGACGGTAGAGCTAGAAATAGAACTAACTGTATGGTCTGTGTGTATCATAGTACTTGGGGCATTGACCCCCAAACTGGAGAATTGGGTCCAACAGGTTCATGAAAACAGTCCTAGAAACGGCAAAGATACTGTGAATACTCCTCAAGCTACCAAGCTTTGGCAGAGTGTAGTTTATGATGAAGAGCTACCCTCCCAAAGGAACAAAGGAAAGAAGAAAGAATGCCCTAATGCTTTTTCCTAATCTGACAATAAAATTTACTAGAATAATAAAACCAAAAATAAAAGTAAATAAATAAAAACTCGTAAAGCTAAAAATAATGAAACATGAAGACATAAAGTCAGACAAAAAAAATAAATCTGTTGGTGACTGACAATTGGTACTTGCTATTTAATAGTGCATCAGTAATTAATAATATATTTTTTCTTTCACAATTATGCATCTCTGTGTTTCTTCTGTCTATACAACACAGACAAAATACTTAGAATTCTGAGGTTCAAAGAAAAATTATATGTGGAAAAGGTATGAATAATTTCACAACACACAATGCTTGTGAGATTTTTCTTATCAACACTAGTGAGTCTGTGCAGACCAGAATATCAACTAAAGCTTTATTCATGTTGTATTTCCTACTTTTAAGCAAAGACTGTTCCTACAAATCTGTGTATAGCTTGTAACTAAATTTTCAATTAAATGTCTAAATCTGATTGTAATAAAACCGCTTTGCAGTAAAGGAAACAAAAAGGTTTTACTGTAAGCTCATTGAGTCAGATAACTTTACTTTTAGTGTGAAACTAAGATAATCGGAAGGCTGTCATTTTTCCCACTGAGTAAAACAAACAAGAAGAAATACCGTTTTCCAGTTGTCATGGCCACCCAGTGTTGAGTTTTGACTGTTTAAAGCACAATTGAAGGCAAGTTATTTCATATCATTTTTTCTAATAATACAAAGAGGTGCCCCCATAATTACACAATCATTGTCATAGAAAACATGACAGAATTTAAACTGCTTAAATTATATATCTCAGTGAAGGTGGAGAATCTCTGCGATGCTGCTCACTCAGTAAAATTGATTAAGCTTAAAGAATTTTGTAAACACTTTAAACAGAAATGAACCGACGAAACAGTGAATGGTGTACTACTTTAAAAACAGAGATTAAAAAACAGCATTAGGCTCATTGTCTCTGCCCATATCTTTTATTTTCCATTTAAAACAGGTAATCTCACCCTGCAAACGTGATTGTTATACTTACAACATAATAAATAAACATTGGTAATTTAAAATACTTAAACCCATAAATATTCACCCCCTTCAAATGAGTATTTATTAGATGCACCTTTCTCTAGCAGATTAAATCCTCCTATAATTCACTGCATTATTTTTATTTTCTAACTTTACAATCCTTCCAGGGCTTGGTGCTTATAAGAATATTCAAAGTATGATGCTTCCACCACCTTGCTACACAGCAGTGAAGGTGTGTTTGTGGTTATATTCAGTGTTTGAGTTCTGTCAACATAGCATTTTTAGTGATATTCATTATGTTTTTAGTGCATACAAAAGACATTCACAGAAGTATTTGCTTCTTTGTTTAATACTCTAGTAATTCACATTTGGCACCAAAAACAGTCTCAAGTCTTTTCAAATATGATGCCACAAACTTCGAACACTTATCTTTGGGAGGTTTTGACAATTTTCCTTTCCAGTATTTCGCAAGCTCCATCAGGTTGGATGTTCAAAGTCAATTTCAGGTCTCTCTTGATGTTTAATTCAAATCAAATCTATACTGTGGGCCTTGCCATTCAAGGAACTTCTGTGGTCCCTAACCCAGTTCACTGCGATTTTGACCATTTACTTTGGGTCTTTGTCCTTCTGAAAAATTAACCTTTATTCAGTCTAGAGTGGTCTGGAACAGGTTTTTATCCAAGCATTCTCTTTAAATGGCTGCAATCATCTTTTCCTCTATCCTGACTAATTTGCAAGTTCCTGCTGCTGTACAACATGCCATCACCACACTTAACTGTAGGTATGGTATGTTTGTCTCGACACTTAACCTTAAAGGCGGGTTGCTTCAGAGATTGTCTTTCTGGAATAATTGTATCAACAATAACAGGTTTGCTTGAAACAAACAAAATAGGTAATCACTCACCACAATGAAGACAAACTTCTGAAAAGAAAAATCCTAAGCAATATAATAGCTGTGCTTCATGACTGACAGGTGACTGGCACTGGCAGTGCGGCAAAAATAGCAGTGACTACTATCCCATCAAACGCTCTTCATCTCGCAGACAGTTTGTCGTTGCTCAAAGTGTTTCATCTTAAAGGGAGGAGACAACTGTGGTTTGAGAAGCTGGGTAACCAGGGAGACTTTAATATCAACTGACCAGAGAAAAAGGTGAGCTGGATGAGTCTTTTATTTGACAAAGTCATATTTACCATTACAGTTCTTGCTAAAAATCTATTTAAAACTCTTGCATTTTGAACAAGTTTTGATTTTATTGAGATTTTATGCAATAGATAACACAAAGGAGCACAAACTTGTGAAGTTGAACAAAGAGGGAAGTATTATTTTTTTATGTATTTCAAATGAAATTCAAACTGTATGACCATTTGCCCTTAAATATACCTTGTCAAAGCAAAATTGCCTATAACTATATGGAAGCCAGCAGTTGTGGAACAAAATGAATATTCCATATGATTCTAAATATAAATTATGTTCATGACTGATTTATGCCCTGTAAATGCTATTGTTCACAAAGTACAGTGTTGCTACTTATAGGACAAGGCTGGAAGAAATGATGGACATTGACCTTTGTGCCGGACTGTAATGCTCTTCAGATGAAGTTTAGTTTGAAGAATTTTCCTTTTAAATATTAACAGATGGTCTCAGTTTAATCCGACTGAACTTGCACAAGAATATTATGTGGCTTTTAAATTTTCCAAAGAAAAGCGAAGTGTAACGATACCTTAATGGGAATATAACTTCTACTTCAATGTCAAATTTATTCTCTTCTGGGAGTGAGTCATACTGACTTTATTGCTTCACCTCCAGATTTCCTATCTCAGACTCTCAGGTTTACATACATCCTTTTCTAGATCTGAACTGCAGTATGTTAGTTGAATATTTAGAAATTATTCCTGGTTTTGAGCTGGAGGCCCAGAACACACAATGTTGGGCATGTACAGCAAAAACTCAGTGTTTGTTCTTTAACTAAAACAGGCATATCCTTTATTGTCCCACAGTGTTTTTTCAGGTTTGAAGAGACAGGTTTTAAAAGCATGTAGGTTCACACAAATATAAAATAAACAGAAAAAATAATTAACAATAACATGCTGTACACTATAGGTAAAATTACAACAACAAAAAAACTCCAGTTACTTAATATCGAAATTTGACAGTGACAATAATAAATAGTATTCTAAACAGTATTCTCTAATCCGAAGGAATGTCCAACTGAGAACAATAAGTACAAAAATAAATAAAACATTGTGCAATTGTATTACTGCAGTAAACGAAAACTATGTTTGAGAAATTCAAAATACAACTGTGCAAACTGTTTTTGCCTAGATTCTCTAAAAATAGCTATCATGCTATCATTCCACTTTTAAAACTGATAGAACCCTATCTTAAAAGGTGAAATCCACTGTCTATATCACTAATGGGCAGAGTAGCAACCTTAAAAATGATGGTCCTTCCTAAAGTAAATTACCTATTTTCCTCTGCTTGGTTTCAGTCACTAGACTCTTCTATCTCCAATTTTTTATGGAAAAATGTACCACCAAGAATCAGCTAAAAGACTCTTCAAAACGTTAAAGATTGAGGTGGCTTAGAATTACCAAAGTTTCAGCACTATTTTTTCGCTAATAGAATGCAATACATCTCACATTGGTTTAAAAGTAACCCACGATATGAAGAATGGATGGATGTAGAACACACATGTGATAATCTAGAAATCTGTGATTCACAATTTATTAGCCCGAGCATTAAACATCATAAATGCTTTAAAAGCATCAACATCAGCTCCTCTCTGATAGCCTAGTGGGATTTTTTAAAATAGGCCAAAAATAATGCTAAACTTTAGAGTATCAAAAAACAAAGGAATAAAGCATCTGGAACACATAGTTCAAGATGGTAAATTTATTTAATTTGATACACTTATAACACTATAAGAAATAAATAGCAACAGGTTTTTAGAATACCAACAACTAAAGTTGTAATAAGAAGTAAATTGTTAAGCAACTAGAAATAAAACTCCCTTGCAGGGTAGGAATAAGATTAGCAGTGAGATTCTTTACGGCAAGCATTACACCGGACAAAGGATGTTCAAGATGGGTCTTGAACATACCAATATCTGCTCCCAGAACACAGATAACACACCTGATGATTATATGTATGCTCTATGGTACTGTGCACCAGTTCAGGGTTGCTGGCTTGAGGTTTGACAGGATCTATCAGTGTGGTTTAAATGTAATATTCCAGCATGCCCCGCACTGTGTTTATTGGGTAACCTGGATAGCACCAGCATAAAAATTAATTTATCACCTATGGTACTACTGCAAAGAAAACTTCTGAAGTGGAAAACAAGGAAAAATCTATCTATTTATCATCGTAGGAACTTTCTGTTAAATATTTTCAGTGATGAAACAATGTTTGCCTCTTCAAAACATAAACGGACTGATACTTACAACCTCTGGTCCTCTCTTTGTTGTTCATTGCTCTAGGTGGCTCTGTGGTGTCGGGGGGTGGGGCTGGGTGGGTTTGGGGTGTGTGTGCATCTCTCCCTGTCGGGTTGTTATTGGGGGGGGGGCGCTAAAGGTGCGTAGTCCTGGCTCTATCTCCCAACCCAGAGAGTATGCAGTGATTTTATTTACCCCCCACATCTTCTCTTCTCCCCAGCCACCTCTTGGAGGGCAGGTGGGTGGTCTCCTGGGAGATTGGAGCTCCTTTTCGGACCATGTGGGGGCTGCCCACTGTGCTGCAACCCAAAATCCACCATCCCTACCTTGATTGACTGCGTGAGTGAGTGAGTGAGTGAGTGAGTGAGTGAGTGAGTGAGTGAGTGAGTGAGTGAGTGAGTGAGTGAGTGATTGAGTGAGTGAGTATGATTGTGTATGAATGTGGATGAGACTGGGTCTGAGACTGGGTCTTGCTCCCTCCACACCTCTGCACTTGCCTGCGGCCAGAATGGGCCCTGGAGCGCAATGCTGGGTGTGCAGGAGTGTGTATTGGTCCATCCCTGGGGGCTTTCAGGGGTCCCCCGTCCCTCTCGGGTTGGGGCGGGCTCTCCTCTCGGCACTGGGGGCGCTCGGGCGTCTCGGTCCTGCCGCTAGTCCGTGCTTTGGCAACCTAGGCTTGGCGGGACAGGTAGGGTGCGGCTCCTGGTACCTTGGGGGCTCTTTTTAGCTCTATAATGTATATAACACCTCAGAAATCAATAAAAAATAATTTATGGGTAGCAAGGTAGACTGTTTTTGAAGCCTCATTTGGAAAAGCAAATCTGTTAAGCACAACTATGGCAGACAGAAGCCCATTTTAGTAGCCATGACGCTGAACAGGACAAGGGGGGTAAACTTTTTCTTAAAAATTACTCGAACTGATTTAAATAATTATACCTAATGCACCGTTTGATAACTAGGATCAATTGAAATGTATGTTGTTACAATTTAAGTATTTTTCATGTTTCTTGAGATATGAATAAAGGGCTATAAAAATACAAAATAATTGAAATATCCCTAGGTCCCATAATCCAAGTTTGTTTAAAACCCCATACCATCTTAGGCCAGCTGTGTTACCCTAAGCATTCAACCACCTCTCTATGTCATGACACGTTCAAAGTTAAAGACTAAGAGCTCTCTTGAAGTGAATTTATTAGCATGGAGATAAAGGAGCAGTTTATCAGTGTGTAATTATCTGAGATGCAAAGCAAAAACAGCTTTAATATCCAACAATTGAGCCAACACTGTTGCTATGAAACACTCACATACCGCTATGAATTTATTTGTAAAAATTCTGTTACTAATTGGACAGATAGAGACACAAAGAGTCCCATCTCTGCACACTCCAAAGGAGACAATGAGGTTGTTAAATCGCGTGAGAAAGGATCCCACTGATGAGGCAGTGAAGACTCTGTGGTGGCGAACTACCATTAACTTGCTGACGCCAAACACTCAAACAACTACAGATTGCATGCACACAAACCCTCACAATTGCTGATCTCCAAAAAACCTTTTACACTCGTGTGACACTCAAACAGAGCCGACTGACAGCAAAGAGACTCTGCTATGAGAAATCAAAATGGATTTAAATTGCAATGTGGGTTTTGTGTTTGAGGGCATGCGTTATGGCACAAGGGTCCATGTGTCAATCTTGGGTGGGCAGAGACGAGGGGAGGGAGATGGGGCCCAGACTTGTACATTTTTAAGTGTCACATGTCATGTTATTTATCTGTCCACTTTCCCCTCCTCTCACGCAGACATACACTTAGTCAGCATCAACCTTTATCCCTCACACACAGTCATCTCAGGCTCCTGAAAAATCAGACTGCTCAGTCTGTCTAAATCTGATTAATTGTTTCATTTCTTTTCTTTGCAGATTGTATGACTGACATGTTTTAATTGGCATTTCTTAATTTGTTCAGTTGAGCAAACAGCATCAAACATCTGTCAGTTTCTGAAAGTAGACTAAATACAACTATATAATGTGTAAATAATATTTTCAAAATACTATTTTGTCTTTCCAAAAACTGTCTCCCTAATGTTAGACATACTAAGACATAGTTATCCAATTAAATAGCCAGTTATTTAGTAAAAAATGTTTACCTTCCAACATTTAATCATTGAATGTGTAAATGCAAAGGAAACACCAGTCAACCTGAAAGTCAGGTTTTTATACTGTGTGACTAACTAGCACTGCGTAAATGTCTAAATAGAGCCAATGCATTTAGCAGTAGAACATACAAATTCGATGCATAGAGACCCCAGGGCGGAATTAAACCAAGGTCATTTGTTGCTGCAAGGCAACACTTTCTCCCCCTCCCCAAATTAAGTTGTCATTCCAAAACCATGGGTATTTAGACAGAGTAAAATGCTATGCTATCTCATGGGGTAAATTCTGGTGTAATATGTGTGAAGGCTCATAATTTTAAAGGTATTTCCAAACATTACTGCTAAGTATAGATCTCAACTCTCAGAAATTACATAAGTGAAGTTCAGTGGTTCTACTGTGTTTTTGCCCTGTCTGTCATCACCAGGTCACCATCTCGCCTTAACTGTTACATAAATCAAAAAGATGCTACCGTCAACTGAATCAAAAGCATGGTGATATGGTGATACCCTTCTCTAACTGAGAGATAGAAATGTTTTTTGAAAGAGTTGAAACATAATTGTTAAACAGAGCAAAAACTTTTGTGTTACATTTTTCATTTCATGTTGAAAATTTTTGGGCAAAAACTAACCTTTGAATTTTTCATCCAATATGTTCAAAGTACTTTACCCTACAATCAGACATTCCCATGCTGATGATGGTAAGCTATATTGTAGCTACAGACTGATAAGAGGATGCCATACAATCACTTCTATCAGGGCCTCTGACCACCACTCAAAGTCAAGGTGGGTAAAGTGTCTTGACCAAGGACACAATAACGGAGACAGAAAAAAATAACATTGCTTTTCTATTACACTTTTTTATTCAGAGAAATTACTCAAACAACATATTTTTAAATCAATCCAGCACTCATACAGGACATGACCCATGCAGAGGAATTTATTTTACCAGGGGCCAGCTGCCTGTAAATTTATACCCACACCACAGTTTATAGCAGAACTGTCCCAGTTGGCTTTGCAAACGGTACAACTTCTCAGGGGGGTTGCACATGGAAACCTTCACCAACACCAGATGCAAAATATGCTACAATAATTATACATGTATTTCTACTGAGGTAGAGCAGTGTGAAACTAAGATTTACTGAGGTCATTTCCCTAAAACAAATATTTTTTCTCCCTAGACCCTACTGAAAGTTCTGTCGCCCCCTCCATCATGTTTTATTGCTATGCTGCCTCTGTGGCTCAGAGGGTACTAAGTAAACATTTGCTTTTAACAAGTTCTTTATCATTCGTTTTGTGTTTTCTTTTTCTTTTAGCATGTATTCAATGTCTCTGTTCTGTTCCCCATCCTGCCCTTGCACTAATTCAAAACAGATGGCTACCCACCTTAATTCTGCTGGTGGCCTCCACTGCTATAAAACGGTGGCATTCTCTTTAGTCTTATTTACTGCCAACTGCATGCACAAAGTGAGCATTTAATTGAAAATATCATGCAGTCTGTTTTCTTTATTGGTTAGAAAACGTTTTATAGTTATTATTATTTGCATTAAATACTGTATTTATTTTGTATTATTTTTATTTATTTTATCAATGTTATTTAAATGGTTACAAATCGGACTGTGTAAGCTTAAATAGGTGGCTTATGTAGCCTGCTGAAGAGTAGGCTGACTGCAACCACTCTGAGTTGTTGCTACATACTGATGTGATATAGCTTAGTCGTGGGAAATTCCTCCAAAGATTTCTTTAACTCTGTCTAGAGATTAAAGAGTTTCTCCGTTTATCTGGACATGCCGAATACAAGCAACTAAAGGATGTTAAATGGCTGGTGGACTTTGTATTTTTAACTGATCTGACAAACTTGTTGAATGAAATCCAAAAGGGCACTGCAGATGGCGACACTGGTTAGGAGATCCTTAGTGCTTTGTTTGTTTTTGTTTTTTTGTCATGGCATGTGTGATCCAAACACACTCAAATACAGTGCAGAAGATCTGCAGAACGTTAGGCAGCTCATGGCACCAGGCATATTTCCTGGTTTTTCATTTTTGGACAGTCTTTTGGACATTTTGGTTGGCAGAACGGCTGCGCTGCTGAGCGGACGCAGGCGGACACGCAGACGTGGGAAGCGCGCCGGAGCGCACGTTATTTGTTTTTATATCAACCAAGGCTGGTCTACAGATCTGACAGTGTTAATGAGAACATGCCGCCCTAATCTAGAATCGCTTTTCTTGAACTGTAGACCGTTTTATTGTCCGCGGGAGTTTTCATCCGTTGTGCTTGTTGCTTTTTACATTCCACCTCAAGCGTGCACGTGTGAGGCACTGAGCGCACTCGCTGATCAGATCCTCAGCGTGGAGAACCAACACACAGACTCTGTTTTTATCATCTTAGGGGACTTTAACAGAGCAAAACTTAACAACGAACTACCTAAATTCCACTTCACTTCACACCCATCTGACTATCAGCCACCCCTTCCTGCCTGCCCTGAAGATCTGCGAGGAAGACGTGCTGAGACTTTTTAAAAACGGAAAGTCCAGAAGGCCCCAGGTCCTGATGGAATCTCTCCCTCCTGCCTGAGGTCCTGTGCAGACCAGCTTGCACCTGTCTTTACTAAGGTCTTCAACAGATCACTGGAGCTGTGTGTTGTTCCGTCCTGTTTTAAAAGCTCCACAATAATACCCTCTCCTAAAAAGACAACTAAAATAGGACTAAATTACTACAGACCTGTTGCCCTGACCTCTGTGGTAATGAAGTCCTTTGAAAGACTGGTTCTCAACCACATTAAGGAAATCACGGACCCCCTGCTAGACCCCCTGCAATTTGCCTATCTGGACAACCGTTTGGTGGACGATGCAGTGAACATTGGTCTCCACTTGGTTCTCCAACACCTTGAACACCCAGGTAATTATGCAAGAATTCTGTTCCTGCATTTCAGCTCACCCTTCAACACAATTATTCCAGGACAATTACACAGCAAACTGACTGAACTCAGCGTACCAGCCTCTAACAGCCAGTGGTAAATGACTTTCTTACTAGTAGAAAACAGCAGGTGAGGCTGGGAAAGTGTACTTCAGTGACCCGAACCATCAGCACGGGTGCTCCACAGGGTTGTGTACTGTCCTCACTGCTCTTTTTGCTGTACACAAATGACTGTACCTCCATGGACTCCTCTGATAAAATCCTGAAGATTGCAGGTGACACAACAGTCATTGGTTTCAACAATGACAGTGATGAGTCTGCTTACAGACGGGTGGTTGATCAGGTTGTCCTCTGGAGCAGTCAGAACAATCTGGAGCTGAACACAGCAAAAACAGTAGAGATGAGCGTGGACTTCATAAGGAGCCCCCCAACCCTGCCAGCACTCACCATCCTAGACAGGACTGTTATGGCTGTGGAGTCCTACAAGTTCCTGGGCACAACAATCTCCAAG